>JAQQRF010000129.1:0-174935 GCA_030523145.1 Trissolcus brochymenae
AAAACAAAAAGCAAACAATTCTTGAGCGCGCATGCGCGATGGTTTTTGTATGACTCGTATTGTGTATTCGGCCGGTTCAATTCTTTGTAGATCAACAAACTTTTATTCAATTGATTTTTTTGCGTGTTCGCGAGTAAAACATATGATGGCTGATAAATTACCACCTGAAATTACTGCAGCAGCAGAACGTGCGAAGGGACGATTGATTCCAGCAACTTCGGCCAATAAATATAGCTGCGCGTACAATGCGTATCTAACTTGGAAACAGGAGATGAACGTCACCTCAAATAATGAGCAAGTTTTATTAACCTATTTTGAAAAGATGTCGGCAAAATATGCGCCAAACACATTGTGGTCGACTTATTCGATGATTAGGAGCAAATTGATGCACTTGAAGATGTTGACATTTCTCGATACATGAGCCTAAAAGCGTATTTGAAGAGACAAAATGTTGGATACCACCCTAAGCAAGCGAAAATTTTTACCTCCCAGCAAATTCAGGATTTTCTTAATAATGCTCCAGACCTCCACTACCTGGACATTAAGGTAATCCATTTTTATTTTCATTAATTAGATTTGTATTTTAATTTGAACATTCATTTTTTCATGAAAATTTTACATGAACATTTCATTGTACATGAAAATTGTTTTTATTTAGGTCATTGCAATATTTGGTATATTAGGAGCATGCAGGCATGGAGAACTGCCTATAATAAAGATAAATGACATTGAAGATCACGGCCAAGTTATCCGCGTACAAATACGCAGCGAAATATCGAAGACAAACCAAGCTCGTTCTTTTATTATTGAAGGTGGTTACCGCGAAATCGTCAAAAAATATCGAAATCTACGACCAGCTAATTTTTGTGAGGAGCGTTTCTTTGTGCGGTACGAAAAAGGAAAGGAAAAATGCACACGACAATTGATAGGAAAACATAAGTTTGCCGAAACACCTAAAACAGTTGCAACTTTTTTGAATCTTCCCGAAGCATCCCTTTACACCGGACACAGTTTCCGTCGCACTTCTGCGACGATGTTAGTAGACGGAGGAGCGGACTTGGTCGCATTACAGCGCAACGGAGGATGGAAATCTTCATCTGTCGCGATGAAGTACATTGATGAATCCTTACGGAATAAACAACAAGCTTCTCATCAAATAACGTCTGCAATCGTTTTAAAAACAAGTATCATTTCAAAGATTTTAGTGTAGATTTTTTTTATTTGAAATACTTTTTGTAACGGAATTTTTATTATGAACAGCAAAAGAGAGCGACAAACATGATCAGACGGAACAAATAATAGAAACTGCAGTTGAACCACTAAATTCATTCAACGATGAATTTGCTTTTGTTTCTCTTGAGGTAATACCGGAGGACCTCCAAGATATTGGCTCCGATATTGAAAATATAGTCACCCAGTCACAACAAGACATTTTTTCGGAAATAATATCAGGTGTAGTGTATCCATTATTATTATTTATCCATCATTATCCATTATTCAAAAAATGTATGTCATTTTATTTTAGAAGCAAATCAATAACTTTTCGTTTTGCAGAGTCAGAGCCAGACGAACCGACAGAAAATGTTGAAAACGAAAATTGCAAGGCTGATAATTACTTTGATGAAAATTTTGACGATGATTTCGCCGAAATCAATGTACCAGTTTTATCCGAGAGGCCTCCGCTGATAGAAAAGAATACCGAAAACAGTCCACCGCCAAAGAAACAAAAAATTGAAAAAGAGGAAAAACAAAAAACAGTTATTTTTAATTTGAACAATTGTGTGTTTCACATCCATAAGTAATATGGAATAAATGATTAATAAGTTAAAATAAGAAATCCAATATAGAATGTATTATTTTAGTTTGAATTTGAAAGTCGCGTAATATTCTGCATTATAAAAAAAGATTGTCCATTATAATATACACCTTGTTTTATTTTTTATTTGAATAACAATTCTCATTGTACGCTTAAAATGTGGTATCATGTTAATGAAATAATTATCTGAAAGTCAAGATATTTTGCAATTGAATGTTTTATTTTTTAGGTCTCCCCGTGGGGCCCCCCGTCCCCGCCCCACATACCACCCTTCCCCCCATCAAAGCAGCCACTCAAAGTGACACTTTTCATATGGTAGCAGGAAAAATATAGTGTGCGCTACGTTGTCAAAATGCGACCGAAGCTCGTGGGTTGGCAGCCAATCCCACTCGCTTCGAAAAGTCGCACTTTAACAGCTAGCAGCACAATATACTATATTTATTCACTTAAAAACGCGACATGAAAAATAAAGGGCAACTTAACCATAAAAACTGAACGTCAAAAAACACGACGTTGCTCATCGACTCGACCAAGTTCTAACTGAACTCCGCTCGGTGACGGCACAAAGATATGCGTAAAATCAGCACCGAATTTGGGGTAAATATTCTAAGAATTACGGTTGAACTTAAACTATTGACGAATATCATATTTAAAAAACAATACTCTAAATCAAAGGAAAGTCACACACGAGATATGCAATACTACACACCATGTGGCGATCAAGTTGACGCGCTCTTTATAACGCGCGCGCAACCTAACTCTGTGATTTTGACCGCAGTATAAACTGTAAAAATAATAAAGAAAATCGAGGATTGTGTTATAAAATAAAATAACATTGTAATTTTGTTTAGAATTTATTAAAGAATTAGTTCATGCAGCGCCATCATATACTTCCGTTACACCCTGTATATAAGAACAAAAAAAAACTTACTAAAATTTTTAAAACTTTGAATACAAAGGTATACAAATTCTGAAAATAATTGGAAACAAAATTGACTAAAATTTTACTTTAAAAATTAAAAAAAATTTGTACTTTACTTTGGGACGTTGAGAGAACTTAATCTCATAACTATGAAGTTCCGACAGTCGTTTTATGAACGGCAGTATACGATAAATATATACTTTTGTGTGTAGTCTGGGACTGATTACCGACCCAGACTCACTTTATATTTATTGAGAACCGAACTCGCTTCTTAATACTATCTGTAATACATATGACGCTTAGGTTATAACATGTTTTACCCAAAACAAACTTTCCTTTTCACCAGTAAAATGGGACCTTTGTCGTCAATGCCTATGACGGGAAAACTTAGTTTATCGAAAGTCAGAAATAATGACAAATAGAGAGTCAAAAGTCAAGCAGATTGCCTACATTATTGGATAATGGTGAATTTCATCACGTATTTTTAGATGATTATGTCTCGTCAACGTTACCAATTTGGGTTCGGATTTCTCTGATGAGACTTGTCAATCATCATGATCCAATTGATGTTTTTTTCCTTTTTTTCATAACGGCCATCGTGAAGGATTTTAGCTCAGGAGATATTCTATACAGGCAAAAGCAAAATGGGGACGATGGGATATACTTAGCAAGCAACACCAGGGGAAAATTGGTAGGGGGTTTTGAAGGTTCGGGAGTTGTTTGCGGGGTGAGAGACATTTGTTGATCCTCGCTTGATGTGATACCTTATCCCAAGGGATCTTCGATCAATCCATCACTCTTGCATGCATGTCGCAAGGATGCAAGACGGTCTCGCGCGTGGCTTGCGAGGTTTCAACACATATCGGATTCTTTATCAGTCAGGATGGGCGTTATATACTCACCAAGAATACTTTCATATAATTCTCATAAAATTATTTGAAAAATTCCCGACGCATCCACCGATTCTTTCATCTGATAACTTTTTTCGGTATGTTTTTAATTGTTTTTTTTCTCGCAAATACGCCAGTGCAACATTCTGATAAAGTCAACCGTACTCTCGAAAACATTGACAAAAAAATCGCACTCTCCCTCGCGGCAGACTCTGGAAAAGTGCAATAAAATCAATTGCTTTGAAAATGTACAAACTGCGCGCCGAGTGCACTCTCAACTTGACGGTTACACGGGAAATATTATCCTGGCGAATGACGGAAAATAAAAAATCACGCGGATATAGCAATGAAAATGGCAATGGTGTAAAAAAAGGGTACAAAGTATCGAGTAGAGACCATGAAATTGAATATGTATTACTTCGTCATATGGTAACTAAGTGTATTTCGCGTCCGACGAAAATGGGCGTCGGTGCGTCTGTAGTGGTGCTTTTAAAAGCTCACAAAAGCTCATGAAGTATATACACGTCCGTTCCGGGAGCCTCTTTCCACGACCCCCAAAGCAATATATCGATGTTTAGCAACCAATAAACGGATCCCTCAAAGAGGGCTTTTACGGAAAAAGCGGTGCTTTGCAGCCTGTATACGTTTCGCGTGTGTATCAGCAGCAGCGTATATAGTCATACTGCACACAATATATAAACATATACAGGTTGGGCATACATCAACGGTGCCAACCGAACCACGGCGCTTTTATGGCGCAAAGTAAACGCATTTATAGAGCCGTTTCTCGCTCGCTTCGCGATCTACGGCGCGGGCATACGAACGGCCGTTTAACGCCACTTTTATGATAATTTTATCAATAGTCTAGCAGTTCGTCGTTACACGTTAACGTTCCTCTTTCGTCCTGTCCTCATTCGCTCACCGTAATAATGTTCGTCCTCACCTTTGATGTAACGGTGTACTCTTGTGTCGAAAGCGTTATTGCTGCGCGTTGCCTCCCTGAAATTACCTTTTTATATTCCTTTGGATTTCATCTTTTTAATCGGAACAGCTTTCGAACGCGACTTCCCGAGTTGGCAGAAAAAAATTAATCCGCTGGACACTTTTCTTCAGCTCGTCTCTCAAAAATACAAATCTAAAGCATTCATCATGAATGTATATATATATAACCTTTATTTTGCAGAAAAACTATAAACTTGAACACGCCTAAAAAATGTAAAATTACTAATAAAATAATAAATTTAAAGTGTGTAAATTTAAACAAAATATATATAAAATATTTTCTAGAACATTTTATTTTTGACATGGTGTGCTAAATTGTTTTTCTATTCAAGAAAAGTGTTCTTTTAAGGATACAATGAAAAAGGAGTGCACACAATTTTTTATATATAAACTGCAATAATTCTTAGATCTTTGGTATCGTAAAAGATTAATACGCGCGTTACCACGTCAATCGCAGAAGCTTGCTCATATTTTTCTGCTACTCGAGGTTGGTGAAAAGTTATGGGTCCTAAAGTACGATAGTTACTTTTTTTCGCATTAGCTTCAGACGTTGCGACGTGTTCCTTGAGAAGACCCTTCTGAAACGTTCCATAAAATTATTTTTGATCTCTCGTGTGATCGTTAAAAGATAAAAGCGTCGTTCAGCATATTTTATTCCAATAGTTCTGCCGATTTTTATATGGTAACAATCAGCTTCTAATCTATCTAATGGTTTCTTATTAAACCTATTATTTAAAACAATTTAAAAAGGAAGGAGAACAACAAAATAAATAAAAATCTCGAAGGGTTAAGTGAATTCATTGTTTGAGAGTATTTATTTTCAAATTGTTTATGAAATTAGCAAAGTTTGAAAGAATTCACGAAAGAACATCAAAAAGATATATCAAGCAGTTAATTGTTTGTCGAGCGTCTCAAGACTTGCAGTAAAGATCGTAAGATGAGCTCACGTGTGTTCATTACGTATGGAGTGTTCAACAATGTGCAGCTTGCACTTCTATGAGGGAATTCAGAAAACTGGAGACCAACATTCCATTGGCCAGCAAAGTTTGAGGGCTGAACCAATTGGCGGGCGCTGTGATAACGGCGCCATTCGCGCTGTTCCGCCTCCTCAAGACGCGCCGTTATGTGCCCGAGTATATTTGTTCATGTATGGGTGCTCCACGCGAGGCAACATGTTCCCGGGGATGTCCACGTAACCTCCTCGACCGGATCCACCATCGTGACCCTCGATATCGCAGTCCCTGTGAAAGCGGTCACTTCGACGTTTGCTCGTTTTTTGCACTTTATCTCTTTTCGACATATTCTTACAATGGTCACTTTGGGGGCACTCTTATTGCTTTTTTATACAGAGCAGTTTTTCGACTACTTTATTCAATTATAGACGATCATCGAATCTCCCAGGGTGGAATGATGAATGGGGTAAACGCAGGGTAGAGTATTGAATAAAGTTGGACTTTGCTGACCAACCAATTCAAATTTTTTGTACTTTCCCTTTTCATTATTTTATCAAGATTATTGTTATTATTTTTTTTTTCTTCTTGAAAAAACATCTGAGAAGATTTAAAAAAACGGGAGCGTAACTCAGAAGTTAATTTAAATTTTAAGTTTCCCAGGCCATCTTGGCGTGTTTTTAAGAGTGTGCGAGGGTTCATTAAAATTAATAAGGTCGAGTGATACTAAGAGGAAACATGGGTGGACTGAATTATGTTACCCAAGATTCATTTTTTTTCGCGATTTCGGTTTCAAGAAAATGGAAACTCAACACTTTTTTCAGACTCTATGTAAATACGTGACGTGCTGTTTCACATTTCTCTGTTTCCTTTACTATACATTATTCATCTCTTAATCTATGATAAATTTCAGGGGTTGCAAATGATAGATAAATAATCCTAGTTAATCTGAAAAATCTTTTTATTAAAGCTCTTAACGACATTCCTGATACAAATTTAGATTTATTTGGATAACATTTTTTTCTGTCGAAGGTGCATGATGTATAAACAAAATTTTGTGTGAATAAAAAAGTAATTAAAAAATTAAACGTTCCAAAATACACTGCTGAATAAAAAAGATAACGGTAAATTCTGAACTAGAACAGGTGTTTTACAATAAAAATTCTTATTAGAAAATATACAATAGGGGGTGAAAAAAGTTAGCATGATTGGACGCAGCATGCCACAATGTTATTTTCTCTCCTTATTGTGGACTAACATAGTGTGTACGATGGTATCAGCTTTGGAACGTGTATTATATCGCGTTGCATTGAACGAGCCATTGCGAACTGAGAAATGGTACTTAGCACTACCCTACGGCGTGCACGTGACGTGACAAGGCGCGAGGAGAGTAGGTGGTACGAAGTTGCAGCGTGTACTGTATAAGTGGCATAATGGAGCAGCGGTTGGTTGACAAGATAAAGGGCGTTGATAAGGGCTCCTCCAGAACGAAGGCGGGTGCGTGACCGTACTATCGTCATCACGTGACGCGTGTAATAACCGTGGCGAGGCTCTCGCACGCACCCTCTACAAAACGCTGGACTTTCCTTCGGCCGCCAACTGGCAGGTGCCTCCTCCGCGACCTATGAAAGAATTAATGTCATATCATTATCTGATTCGTGCCAGAGAAATTTGTCTTTATTGCATTTTGAACAGCTTTTAAAGTTGTGTTATCAAGATTCATATACACGATTTTTCAGTTTTTTTGTAATAATTACGCTTGTAAAAAGGGGAATTCTAATAATGGGAAATGGGAAAAATGTTTGAGGGTAGTCATTTCAACGAAATACCAGCTTTTGATGACAAGGGTGACAAGTAGAGAAGTTAATGGAAAATGACTGGTTTCAGATTATACAAATTAAAAAATGACATCCACTTTTGTTAAAATTTGTGTTTGTTAGTTTTTTTTCAGTCTTTTAACCCTTAATGGTACGACAGAAAGATGGGCACACGGTGAAAAAGTTTGGCTGCAAATGATGGAATTTTCCATTAAGGGATCGTGTAAGGGAACGTAACATCAGTGATACAATATGTGTGGTCGGCATATTCCAAATTTCAGGTGGCAACCTTTTGGTTGTATGACAGACATGATTATCACGGGAAGTAGATGCGTTTTACCGCTCAGTGTCCAGATTTGAGGTATAATTAGCGAAGGATTACATAATCAATTAGCCGATTAATGCCCCGATGCGTAACGCCTGACCGTCTGTCCGTCCATTCATCCGTCTAGCTGTCCGTTTTCCATGTCAAAATTACAATCGCAATCGTCATCGTTATATTGACATAGAGATAGCTTTATACGATTCGTAGTGTGTATATATACATTAGCGGGTCCGCGTTACGAAACTCATCAGCGGGGGTCATTTCGTATGCAGTCGCGTAAGCCAGCATCGCAGTCTGCGCCACACGCCAAACGGAACAACGTCGCTTCCTGATTCGCCAGTTTCTATTTATCTATTGTCACAGTAATTAATCATGAACGTCCGCTAATAATTAGAAGCTCATCCGTGTTCAAGAGCCGCACACTGGTTTCAAAATCGTTTTGCAAATCGCACATGTTTCATGATATGTGGCAGTTATGCACGTTTGTATAAATAAACACAGGATGGCAAACATGCCATTGTTCTCATAGATTTGTATTGTCCTGTTTTTTTTTTCAATTCCTTTCTTGTTATTTGCAACAAAGAAGTCAATTTGTTGAAGAATTATAAACTTGTTAGAAATTTAAACTCGTTACATTTTGTTCCAGCTTTTTACCACCCATTCATTAAAAAAAAAAAAAAAAAAAAAAAAAAAAAAAAAAAAAAAAAAAAAAAAAAACAAAAAAAAAATTAACCTTTTAAAAGTGCGCCATTTATGTAAATTTAACCCAACGGACTGTTTCTGGTAAATTAAAAAAAATGAAGAGATGGGAAACAATTGAAAAACGTAAGTATAAAAATTAGAAAAACCAGATGAAAATTTGAATTTCAAATTTGAACGATGAAATACACAGCGGTTTATTTGTTTTGGGATGAGAAAGTCAAAACGAATGGTGTAAGGTCAAAGCAGAAGCATTAGTTTCAATTTGATCGCGCGATCAAACACTAAGTGCCTTTTAATCGTTCGCCTCCGGCGTTATTAGCATCCGATTGACCTCGCGAGAGCCATAAATCCCGCCTGGAGCGGGATCGAGTCCGCGCGGCTCTCCGTCTGGTTGCATGGATGGACCCCTCCTCTATTTACGTAGCCTGCCATTCCGAGCAATTAGAAGCTGGTGCGAACTCACACTGTATCGGCTTCTGCGCGCATTTATCAGCGTGCGAATAACAGCGTCGGATCTTGCAAGACAAGTGCGATTGAATTATGCTGATTTTTAAGCTGATTTTATGTCGCATTATTTCGCTGTATGAACTTGCTCTTATTCTTTGCAGATCGAGTTACAATGTGCTTTTTATATCATAACATAATATAAAAGTTCCATTTTAATCGTATGGGTTACTCGTTTAGTTTTTAAACCTAATTTTTCATTTCCCTCCTCATTTTTCATAAAATATAACGCAATAATCAATCCTTGAGTCATTTTTAAAATCCTTCAACATTTAAAAATTCATTTTTCAATAATAAATAAAATTTGAATTTTTCATTGACTTATCCATTTTAGTAAATGATGTGTCCAAATTTAAATAAAACAAAATATTAAAAATTTAACATTGTTTTATCTGGGACATTTTAATATTACAAACGATAAAATTTGTCACTTGGATCTCGAGTGGTTATTTATATTCTGGGGTATTTAATTTACTGTCATTAAGATCTTTCATTGCGCGTTTTGTCACCCTGATTCTGGTCTCGCTTCACGGACGGCATTGTGCAAAAAGAGGGGTCTGCAAACAGCACCCTAGGAAGCCAATACAAATGATTTTTCAACGTCAGCATTACGCTCAAAATGACTTACTAAATATAAAATTCAATCGTACTTGCATTGCTTTCTCCATCCGTTAGTTTTTCTCGTGATAAATTGCTGACAAACATAGTGGAAGATATAACTGTTCTAATAAATCATACTTTTTTCTGATATAATTATATTCGACATGGACATGAAATGGAACGGTGTATAAAAAATATACAACCAAACAAATTGTGAGAAATAAGAATTTTTGAAACAAGAATTAATTGTTTTATGAATAAAATTAAAAAATATTTTCTGTCGTGAGAATCGAGATAAAATTAGAGTTCAACAAATCAGCGACACAGCGACAAGAGATTTATATCTTGGTGGCTGTAATTTGGCATGTATGAATTCGGGGACAATAGCCGAGTTGTGTCGAATTATTTATACGAACGACATTACATCGAAGATGTGAGGCGTAATGATAGCCCAAGGGATGTGAACTCGGGAGCTGGGGATGGCATTCCAGGAAACACTCGTTAGCACCGGCTAACCTCGCCGAATGGCTTATACTCTGTATCCAGTTAAAATGCTTCTTGTGCGCTGCCCCTTGTACGTTCATTCGCTGACCCTTGCGAGCCTTCCACGCGCGCTAATTGTATATCTCTCCACGTTAATTGACTCGTCGCTTGACACCAGACCGTCATGATATTTACGGTTACCTTTGCCCAATACCTCATCGGAAAGTCGCTTTTACCCAGGTCCAAAGCTCTTTGCAACTCTAGTATTTGATCTTACTTAGAGACATCAAAATAAATTCGTTAATCTCAGTCAAAGAGCATTTTCGAATTGCAAATTTTTGTATCAAAAAAACTGCATACATATTTTTTATCATCTCTCTATATTTAATTAAATCTCAAAAATTGAAAAAACGCTGGTCGTCAATTTGTTCAAATAAAATACATAATAAATACATAAATTAATTACAATCAGTAACACGATGAAAAATTTAATAAATGTATTTCTTAAATTAATTAGTTTTGTTGTAATAATATAAAGGAAGCAGTAGGCCACCATTAAGGTACAATTTACAAGGCTTTAAAGAAGTCATCAATCGTTTGAATTAATTGTTATGCGCATCGGTAATGAGAGACTGTATTTAATTTTCCATTATTTAATATTCCATTATTATTATAATCGCTGTTATTACTTATTAAGTGTTCATTTTTTATGAGCCTTATCGTTGTTACTAGCTTTATTATACCACTGGATGTCGCCGAACCCTTTGCAAAACTTGCTGAAGCTTTCGCGTGTCGGCAGACGATTGCCGTCACATAGTGACTATTATATCGAACCGAGCAGGGATCGTGATAACGACGCGGAACATAAGTAGAAAATTCTGTACGTGTTACGTAACCTAGCACTAAGATAGATCTAAAACCTGCCTAAATTTATTTAAAATTTAGTTAAAATAGTTAGTAAACAATTAAAACATTTCAAAGTGTGTCAAATCAATATATCAAATATCAATATATCACATATATGAGCATATCAATATATCAAAAATGTTACAATATTTCTGCTTGGTTACTCGGATAATAAAATTGATTAGAAATAATTTTTTTTCAATTTTTTTTTCATTTTATACGTCTTAAAAAGATTTTTACGTTTCTATTTATTCATTTTCAAATAGTTTTCCAACGAATAAATTATTTTATAACTATTTTGTGAAATAAAAAAACTCAGAATTTGCGATGTCGTAAAATGTATAACGAACGTTTAGTGCTGTTCTGTCGGCAACGTTAATGTTCTTAACTATGGTTGTACGTAATACGTTAGATAAGAAACCCCTGTGTTGAGAGGTGGTGTTTGAGGTCAACCTCCCTCGCCGTTGGCCATTTTGCGTTTCGTCTTCCGGGCATCGAGCTGTGTGCTGGCCTTTTATTCCTCTAGAATTTCCCTTCTTCGCTTCTTCACTCTAAATGATTAATAGCTGCCCTCTATTAGCAATGCGGCTATATGTGTGTTTTCGTGTATAAAACGCTGAGAGTAACATAATTGTTAAACATTTTCAAAAGGAAATAATTAAAAAACAATTATCTTGTCAGATAATACTATAAACCGTTATTATTAAAGGTGTTTTTAGTTAATAAACCATATTTTACATGTAAAAATTAATCGATAATTCATATTTGTGTCTACCAATGAAAATGTAAATAATTAAATCTTTTTATAACCCAATCAATTTTTTAATTCGTACAGTTAATTTTATTTGTGATATTTTTCAAAAAAATCTTAATATTTTTTCTTGCTCATGCGTAAACGCAGACGCATGCGTAAAAATGGTAGCATTTGCCCACGACTTTTAGCACTCGTTTTGCAATGCAAATGAACAAGGCCTGCCCACTCTGGACCTCGAAGGGATGTTTGGACCACCGTTGCTGAGTCACGGATGGTTCGCAGTACAACCCCAATTGTCGCGACACGCACACATAATATTGATGCATGTGTGGTTTAAATACACACGCGCTTTTGCAATGCCGACTGCAGTGTTTGATTGGAATTGCACCCAATGTGGTTATGCGTTTCACCCGTGGTCACGTTGCACTTCGTGTCATAAGCGGCTTCGATCATCAATATTGCTCGCGGCTCTATTTCAATCCGATCAATTTTTCGCAGATATTTTAGACTTAACAAATTTTATCACATTTTTGAACAATTGAAATTTTGAAAATTGAACCCCTCATAACAACAAGTCAAAAAAAAGTTAACCAAATTTAAAATTCTAGTTTTTGATTTCATACAATTTTTTTCTAATTCGTAGAAACAATTGAACAATTTCAACGAACTTTTATCTTTACAAAAAAAAAAAAAAAAAAGGAATGAACGTCAGCATCAATCTTTGATTTCTTTTTATTACGAAAAAAAGTCGGAAACTAATATTTTGATTCCATTTGAAAACATGCGGTTTTCAAATCAAGTTGTAACTTGTCTCTCTGAGTTTAAACCCACTTTACATACTGTAACCAAATATTTTCCTGTCCGGAAACAAAAATTTGATATGCGAACGAGTACAACTGTTGCACGCCAGACTTGGTCCGAATTGAAACAAGTGGTGTGCGTAAGCCCGAAAACACAGATCGATCCCTCGTTAGCAATACCGCTGCAATCATATTCGAGCAAATAATTCGTTAGCTGTTCCTTGCGCGACTCGTTCGTTAGTATAATTAAAATAAATTCAAATGACTTCCTTGTCTTTTGCCTTTGTTCCTTATTCTTTGCTCCGTCGTCGCTCGTTCGTCTCCTCGCCAGATCTGCGGAACAGTTTCTTTAATCCGCTGATTAGTGCAAAAATCTGCTTACAAATTAAATAAACGCCCGGTAAAACACCGAAACGCAGTCTCCGGGCTTCTTGTAGTTTCGTCGAACTGGCAAGGGCCCCACGGAAAATACGCGACACTGGAACGGGAAAGTGAGGTAGAAAAAAATTACAGTCGCCCGGAAAAGGAGGGCGCTTTAATATCTTAAGTAAACCTCGACGAAAAAAAAAAGTGGTAAGAAAGTAAAGTCGCGCGGCGAATAAAAGAAAGAAGCTGCTGGAAAAGAAACACAAACAGCGAATTAAAATAAAAGAACGGAATACGAGTGCGACGACAAACGAGAATTTCGAACGGTTCGTCGATATTTGGCTTGTTTTTTCAGTCGGCATACAGCGTAGCCATTCTTAAGGGAAATATTGTAATTATGCATGGTAAACTGTTTGGATTATTTGGCTACATTATTACGAAAGGAGGAACTTGTTTGCTTTCATTTTTTTTTAATTTTTGGTAAAATTATAATGGAAATCAACAAATGTTTTGAATCAAAAAAATTTAATTCAATTTCTATTTATTCAAGGAATATTTATAAACAATATTGAACATATTTCATCCTGAGTTATTATTGAAAGAACTATGCCAATGCAAATCAACCAATTTGCTCTGAGCAGAAGCGTTTTAATTGCATGCAATTAAGTCGAATGAATTTTGATAAAATCTAACAATTCAAGATTCAGGTAAATTCGAGGTTAATTCAATTTGTATCAAGCTTGATCATATGTTTAGATGTGTTAAACGAACGTTTGGATTTAATTATCATATTGGTAAACAATTTGAAGAGATAATTAAAATTTTTACTATCACATTATTAATGCGAGCATTCACAAAAATGATCTTTTTACATCAAAGTGTAATGTTTTATCTTAAAATGTTGGGTCTTGCTTTTGAAACATTTTTGCAAAAAAAAATGTTTTAAAAGCATGAACAAAATAAAACGTCATGTTTTGATATGAAATACCACTTTTTTTAAGTTTCGTAGTTTCTGCTTTACACAAATTTGTATTGCTTCACTGCAAAATTCGTTTTGGGAAATATATAAAATGGTTTTTGTATTCTCACAGCTCCAAAAGTTTCATTTCAGGTATATATTTTTGAGAGTGAACAAATAAATGAATATATTAAATGTAAAAAATATATAATTTTTGTATAAATGTAATTATCAAAAGAAGAACCACCGCAGATTCAAATGAGTCAGACAATCCGATCAATTATCATCGATAATGCGGCAAAATCGCGTTGAGTCAATAAACAATCGGAGCAGGAAATACAAATTCTTGAAAGATGCTCGGATGATTATTAGCGGTGGCTGGTAAAGCGTTGCGGCAGTGCAAGTTAAAGAATGCTGGTCTTCTTAATGAGAGTACAGAGTAAAGCTTTCTTTGCTTGGCTCGAATCGGATTGCTTTCTGGCTCGTGGTTCGGTGTATACTTTTTTCCGAGAGGGCGGTCGCACTGAAATGCTTCTTGTGTAAGTAAAAATCTAAAGTGACTACCGAGATCTAAGTTTTAATTAGTTTATCTTAGCCGCGTGGCTATTGAATATTTATAAGCCACTGGTAGGGAGTGAACGAGAGAGAAAGATTGATGCAGACCGAGACGGATGAACGCCGAGAGTCGGTCCCTTCCGTGCGGGATGCGAATTCCGGTCGAAACTGAGCTTATTGTACGCTACAAAAGTCAGCGAGAGCAAGGCGTCATCGTCGTGACAGCCCTTGAAAGCTGACGCGCAATATTGCTTTGTCCAATGGCGCATTTTCTTATTACCGTCTTGCTTTTTTCATTCAATTAGCTTGATGGAAGGGATATACATGCTTGCGACATTCCGATGTGTCATCGACTGAATGGAAATCTGCAAAGAGTGCTTGGAAAACGTTTTCTGTAATTCTCTTATTAATTTTCAGGAGTACAAATTAAAAAAAGAAGAAACTCGGGGTCAATTTGCGGTTGACGGTCTTTTTTAATGGTGGCTTTGGTTATTTTTGTGGCGACCAGCATGGGGTGTTAAATAAGAACTACTTTGGTAGATTGGAGCAGGAAGTCATGCGGAAGTTTACGTGGATGTCGAGGGTTCAATCAAGAAAGTAAATGTGGGGAAGAATGATGGACCAATACTTTTGATTAACTGAACAATAAATTAAATATTATAGATAGAAACATTGTACCTACTAAAAATTAAGGTATTCGAATAGAAAATAACTAAACTAGACATAAATGGTAAAAAATATAAAGTTATTTCATAAAGGACAAAGTTGAACCATGGACATTGTATATGCATGTTAAGAGTAGGCAACACGTCTAGTTGGATTCGTGTTGATGACTTAACAATAAGAAAATAAAAATGGCCGATGAACTCTAGAAATGCGTATATATATATATTTTAAAACAATATAATTAACTATAACTAAATTGGATATAATTATTTTAAAAACAGGTAATGGATTCAAAAATTCAGCTTGGCCAAGTACGAAAACAAAGTACCAATCAAACAAATAATAATTGTACTTGTATTTGATTATGAAAAGTTGTGATATAATAATATGCTGTGATCAAGTATACAATAAATTTTATGAATATTATTAGTTAGTTATAATAATTATAGTTGCGAATTTCTATAATTATATGTTTATAAATATTAATAGTTTGCGAAAAAAACATTTCAAATCAACATTTATAATAAAAAGATAAGGAATTATGAAAATTTATTGATGTTTCACTGCAAAAAAAAATCTTTTATATGGAACGTTTTCGTAGTCACTTTTTGAATATTCCAAAATGTTCACAATACTGATGAGATAGAAAAACATTTTGAAATGTTCAAAAAGTGACTACAAAACGTTTCATTTAAAACATTACTTTTGCTGTGTTATTAAGGATCTAATTTTAAGTATTTGTACATAAAATACATAAAAATATATGTATACTTTGTACTTAAGTACAAAATCATTACTAAATAGATTAAGAATTAGCATTAAAATGCCCAAATATTATTATATATACCAAAACAATGTATCGATATGATGGGTTTTTAAATGATGATTTAAGTTTTGCATTTATCCAAAAATAATTGTTATAGATCATGAAAAATAATATCAAATTACATAAGTTGCTTTGCTTCAGAGTATGCTACAACGAAAAACAAGAAACCAATGTCGTTTTTGGTTAAGTGCGGCTGTGTACAGAAGGACGTCAAAGTTCCGTTGCGGGCACAGAGGACACAGTCTTTTGACAAATTTATGTGACCTAAGGACCTCTCTCTTTTTCTCTCTCGTATAACTCGCTGATTGTGAGTAGCTGCGGAAGGATATCACGAAACAAAAACAGATAAAGCGACCGAGGGGGCCGTAAAAAGAGTACGCGAGTAGTTTTTGTGAGAAAAGCACGGTCTTGCGAGGGTTGAATAGGTGACTCGCGTTTGAGAAATCTATAAGATCATAAATCTGAAACCAAGAACTCAGGCTATGGAAGGATTTGCAGCTGAAAATATTATCGCAAGCTTGCTTGCGCTACGACGAATTGTTTTCATAACTTTTGTTTATATAGATTGCCGTTTTCTCCCAGTTTCGAAAAGTTTCACTATGTTATTTTTGTTGGTAGAGCAAAGATTATTTCTTCTCTCTGGTTGTAAGGTTTTATTTATTTTGCGTTTGATATTTTTTTGTTCTATTATAAAAAGTACATAAACGAATTGGGTTTGATTTTAATGAGATATAGTATTTTGGCGAGCATGTAATCAAGGCGAATTCACAGCGGTTTTGCTTTGAATAAAACAGAACCGAATCTTCCCCTTCGAAACAAAAGTTTCTTTGTAGCTTCACGCGCACTCAATTTTTCCATTTATCCGCAGGAATAAACCAATAAACCTTTGATTGGCTCAAGCTCTGGGCACGTAAGTACGCGATTATCAATTTTCTACCAATTTGGTTGCACTTGTACTTCGGCTTCAAGTTTTTTGTTCGACTAATCACCCCTCAGTCTCCGTAACTATCCCTTTACACGTACCGAGAACCACGTCACCCCATTTGGCTCGTCATTTCCGAATTTGCATATTACCCTGGTATACAGTTCCACCTCATATACGCGCGAGTCTTATTTCGCCTCTTGTATATTTGTCATGTCGTGGCTGATCGTTACAAAACTATTCATCAAGTTCACATAATTGAATTTTCATTTGGACATTGAAAAAAAGGAAAGTAAAAAAATATTTAAAAAACAATAAAAAAACAACAAAGACGAAAACCTGAGTTTTCTCTCGAAATAAAAGTTGCATTAATAAAAACGTTTATCAAAATAACTCCGTCATCAACAGAGAGAGGTTTTATTTTTTTCGAAATCCGGTGCTGCGAAGCGCAAGAATTACTCGAAGCCACGCAAATGCACGCACAGAACAACAGTGGGATCAAACGAATGAACGCTTATGGGATCAGCGATCTGAAAACGTTGTGTTGTTTCAGGTGAGCCGGCTCTCACGCGCTACCCTGTTTTCCACTGCATATGTATGCTACGTGCAAATGCAACCGACCAACGATGCGATAAGAATTTTGAAATTATTTTTACGTTGTCCCACAAATATGACGCTTTTCATCAACTCGTACGTTATACGTCGAATTCATCGACGTATCATTTCACAGAGGACGACCGGTAAAAATCTTTCACTCGCAAAACATGTTGTAGAGCATTTTAATGGAATCTACTGTGCGCCACTCAAATTACGTAAATGTACCGCCAAATGAATCACTCTGACGACACTCTCGGGCAAAAACTTTTTTTGCTCTTTCTCTGTCTCTTTTTCTCTGTCTCTGTCTCTTTCTCTCTCTCTCTTTCTCTCTCTCTCTCTCTCTCTCTCTTTGAATTGACAACGCTGAATAGCAATTATCGCAGTTAAATATGGAATTATATGTAAAAGACAATTATAAATGTTTTAAATGTTTAATTGTAACAATTGAATGATAAAAATATCAATATCCTATTAATTAATAGTGAAAAAACAATTAGAAAAATGTTTAAACGATAACAAAGTTTTAATAAAAGAACAGTCAAGTTTTCGCAATAAATACTCTTGTGAGATTGCGTTACAGCTAGTTGTAGATCAATGGACGACAGCGATAAGTGAGAAAAAATATGTCGGGATAATTTTGATAGATTATAAGCGAGCATTTGAAACAATCGACAGAAATATTTTAATCAATAAATTATTTTCATATGGTATAAGAAGTAAAGTTATTAACTGGTTCAAATCACACGTTTTCCAAAGAAAACACTGTACTTGTGTAAATGGTGTAAAATCAGAAAAACGTGATATAAAGTATGGCGTACCGCAGGCCTCTGTTCTGGGTCCCATATATTTTGCATATTATTCATCAACGATCTAAAAAAAACATTTTGGACAGCATTGTGACATCAGAATGTTTGCTGATGACACAATGCTTTACGTAACTGATGAAAAGTATAAATATGAAAATATTTAAGTATGAAATATGAAAAGTATAAAGCGTAAACTGAATTCTGCAATGTCTCTGTTCGACGTACTCTTGGATGAGCACTAACAATATGTTTATTAACGCGAAAAAACATTTTCGGTGTATGTATTGACGATTGTTTGAAATTTAAGAAACACGTTGCATATGTGAAGAGTAATGTTGGTGGTAAGTTGGGTCTACTCAATATGATCGGTAATTATATCGGATCCTCTACGAGAGGCCTAATATGCAAAACCATGATCGCTCCGTATATGGAATACTACTCAACAGTGATTTTCTATACTATCCGGGAGGAGGTAAAGAGATTGCAAAAGTTTGATTGCAGAACAGAAGAAAAACAGGGCCATGTGAAGAATTTTATATTATGATTTATACACGCCAGTATGCAATATGTTGGAGCCACTTAGTTTTTTAACAATTAACGAGTGAATAAAACGAAATTTTAGTTTATAAAATGAAAATTGGCGAAGTGCCTCCCGAACTCTATGATGAAGTAAGATATGTAGGTATATGAGTGGTACGACGACGAGACAGAGTAGTAATATTGTTATACAGTTTAAAAGAACGATGGGAGCTCAAAGAAGTTTATTGTATAAAGGTTTTAAATTATTTAACGAGCTCTTAAAAGAACTTAAAAATGCACCGTATATAAATATATGTAGTGTGTATTTAAGAGAAAACTGACGAATCATTTTAGACGGGAGACGATCTGGTGTTATCTATTTGTTTATTTACATTTATTTATCAATGTATAGGTTTCACATTTGTTCTTGTCTTCAATTTATTATGCTGTCCCTTAAATTATTATAAATGAATATTTTATTTTATTTACTTAATTCATTCAATTAATTTATTTATTAAATCCCGAAAAAATGAATGCAAAATATGGTACATCCAATCAAAAACGCTCTTGTCACTTAACAAAAAGTATTGTTATAAAGAATTTTTTCATTTTATATTTTACTTGACACAAACTAGCTGTAGAAGCTAACACTAAAGTAATCTATCTATCTATCTCTTTTTCTTTCCCTCTTTCTATCGTTTCAATGCAAAGTAATTTTGCAATCCAGCAAAATGTGAGCTAATTCCATTGAATGCGAAGAAAAAAACGAAAATGATCACATCGTATTCGAATCAAAGCGATGAAAGAATTTTGAAAACTTGATTTAACCCAAAAACAGGAAATGAAAAGTGAAAAATGTTTGTAATCAAAGTGAATTTAAACTTGCTATTACCCTTTGGAGTGACTTAAAAATCATAACGAAATTGATCATTTTAACGAGCGTGCACCCTACACTTTTATTGGTGGAAATGAATTTTTTATTCACGCGCAAATTGCCCCATAAAAAAGATCGCGCAATAAAAGAGCATAATCTCATGGGAGAATTAAAAGTACCGATGTTTAGTCATGAAAATTGAGTCGTCTAAATTTTAATGACTCGCCTCGTTTAACGCTGTCATTCCGCCTTATATATCCGGTTGTTTGGAAGATAAGTGAAGTCGCGAAGAAAAAAAATGACTCTCCGCTCGTGCCCTCTCTGATCCTGCTCAAAATTCTGCCGAGCTGTTGGCCGTAAACTGTGTATCACTGTTTCTCGTAATATTAAACGAATGATGAATGAGCCTCCGTACTGGTAATGGCGTAACCATTATTAACAGCTCAAATGTAAATATAAAAGTCGTCATAACTTTCGCTGACTTACATGTTTTGGCCAAAAATAAATACTCGATATTTTAAATCAAAATTGTTTTATTCTAATATAAATTTCTACAGATAACGCTGCAGTAATTGTGACAGCCGAATAAATTTGTTATTTTATACAAATTCATTTTGTTTGATGAAAATAAAATTGAAACTGAAGTTTAAAATAATTAAAAGAGATTAGGAATATTAAAATACATATTAAATACTTGGACCATTTTAAATATTTTAGACTATAAATTTGCTTGCATATTTCACTTATTAAAGATGAAAATTAGTTTAAAGACAGTTTCGAACACCCAGTATAGTCAAGGAACATTAAAATATCGGCTCTCAGTGACAACAAACAGCGATTAGTGATATGGTGACGGTATCGGTCGTTCATTTCCGAGCCAAGAACCGACGAGCGATTCGGGAGCTGGTAATGCGAAAGCCATGCACGCCCGGTCGTTCGCCACCCGCATAAAATTAACCCGTTCGTTCGTTTTAATTAACGAAACACCGAGACGAAATACCGCGTGGTTGGCTGATCTGTCGCGCGGCTTTGCCGTGAACGCTGCACCCACCTATATACGAACTACGCGATTACAAAACTCGCCGACCATTTTTCATTCAATCCTGAGTTTCGAATGCAACTCGAACGACGCTCGTTACAATCACACTGCTTCTAATTAAATCCCGACGTTTTTCATGTCACATTTGTTCCTGCCTATTTTTGTCGCTGATGCATAAACAGCTATCGTTGGTATATACACTGCTGCCAGGATGATTATTTTTAAGAATCATCACCAGGCTTAGAAGTCAAGTTATGTTCACAATTTTTGCACCTCCCTTCCCCCCGAAAACAATTGAAGAGATAGAATGCAATACCCGTACCCAACATTTTATCGAACACTCAAAATTTACATCGACTATCAAAATTTGTGTACCAATTAAAATATAATCCTGATAATTATTAGAAAATTTTTCTTTTTTACAAAATATCAAACAAAATAATTTACTTCATTTGTATTAACTGAGTTTGCACTTAATATTTGCGCTTTGGAAGTGAAAACAAAGGGTATCACAAAATGTTTTTATAAGATTGCAATATATCAGATGAAAATAAAGAAGGGATTTTTTTTGTTCCAAAAAAGTGCCGAGGCCGGCGAAAATGAAGTGCCTGGTAGGGTCACAAGGGGTAAGATAGTCGGACTTTCCCACAGAATCTTGAGACACCTTTTGAAGATGATCTGAGGTCGCGTACTCGCCCGGGACCATGCAAGGTTACGTGCAACGAGCATTGCACGATGATGTCTCTATCGAAGGTGGAGTAGCGAAACTGCGGTCGTGCAACGGTCGCTTGTGTGGATGAGACGTTCGTGGGTGAACTCGCGTGTGTGCGAACATAGGCGCCATGTGACCGCGTAGCGAGCAACCGCAAGGGTCTCGCTGGGTCAGCCAGTCACGGACTTAATTAAAGTGCTCTCAACGCTCACGTGGCACGAGGCTCAGATATCAATCGCTTCTTCGGACCTGGATGATCGTGGGCCACAGAATGCGCGTCGCTTCGCGAGACCAGATTCATCGATACCCTTGTGGGAATTTTCGCTTAAGCATATTGCGCTCCCGCAGCCCCATGGTATCGCTATTTTTGTTCTCACTCTTGGTCGGTTTCGTTTCGAGTCTTAAATGCAAGTACTTAGCGAATTAAGAGACTTCCTTTTTTCACCTAAAAATAACCAATTTTTGCAAGAGGTTTAACAATAAACTAATCATTAAAACTTATTAAAACTGCAAATGGTTGTTATAAATGCATTTTAAGAAATGAAATGATATAAGTTTCCTCCAAATTCTCTAATAAATATAAAGTTTTCAGATTATAATGAAAACTACATTGCAACGGCACTTAAAATTCTATATATTTTGAGGTATCAGTAAATGAATTTTGATTAAATCAAAAGATTCCATGAAATTATTCAGTGACTATTTTGTCAAAGATATCAATTTTGTTTGTTTTTGGTATACACAATATACAAATGTACGTAACCGACGAGTGAAAATGCCGCACATCAAGGATTTAATGAAAAGAAAAGTAGTTGGAGATACTTGGGAGCATTTATGGTAACGCTTTCGTTTACGTTGCCACTCCCGCCGAGTCGGCGCCGCAAAGAAACTAGTTTACGCACGGACAGCTCCTCCCTGGCTTAATTATCCCTGCTAATTCGGTCCTCCTCCTTCCCCCCGTTGAAGATATACGAAAGAGAACATCGGCTCTTTTCCTTTCCACTATCAACCCATCTGCCACCCTCGGGCCGTATTTTCGGCCATACACAGGACAATTCTACTATCTACAATTAACTCGCCTCATTTGTACGACCTGATTACCACTGTTGGCGTTCTCGTTAGCCAACCCATCCCATAACTTCGATCTTTATGAACATTTTTACCGGATTCGTTGAAATTGTTCCTCCGGCTTGCCTTCCCCGGACGCGCACGCGTTTAAATTGAAAATGCTGCAACCATTTAGCCGATGCAAATGGTGCCTAAAATAGTATAAATGTAAATATCCAAAAACAACTGCCCGATTTTACTCAAACGAGTGATTAAAATTTATCTTATGCAACACCCTTGGTCGAAATTTGGGTTTTAATTAATTTTTTTTCGTTACCGGTCACAGAAGAATCTGCATTATGGAATTTTATTTATTGGAATTTTTCTGTCGAGGGCAGTGAGACAGAGGAAAAGTTTTCGATTGCACCTCTCACGAACGTGACAATTAGAAAATGTTTGACGGCTAATCTGAAATCGGATTAAGGAACAATTGTGTGACACTTGACGCAAGTGTACTTTCGCCGACAAGGGTATCCCGTCGAATATTCACATCAGTATGATCTCTGGGATTTGAGGATCACGCTCACACCAGTAGTCCGACAAAGAGAAAGAGAAAGAGCGCGCAAAGCACAAAAATGCGACAGCCGCTGAGAGTTCGGCGTGGGTTTGTCGCCCTTGGATAGTCGGAGATGGAAGCAATAGGGATCAACTAGTATGCAAATCGCATGTAAATATCGCTAGCTCTCCCGGTATTTGTTTCGTCTCTCTCCTTTTCTATGCGGCGCCTCCGCCCTGTCGCCAAAAGAAATTAAAGCCGAGAACAAAGAGAAACTCAAACGAGATCGAAACGAAACTTTTGCCCTCCAACTGAACTACCCTCTTCTTACTCGTCAAATAGTATATTTTTGAGTGAAGTATTATATTATACTCGTGGTTACCATGCGGTCGAAAGACATAGGGAGCAAGGTGTAAAAGTAATCATATGAATTTACCACGAGGAAATGTTCAATTGAAATTTTTTCATGACATTTTATTTTTATTTCAAAAACAATTGATTACACTGTAAAAAGTTTAAAATAGTTTTACCAGTATTAACAACAAAAAAACTATATTAGATAGCTATAGGTCAAGATGTTTCAAAATAATATATTAGTTATTGCTGTATTATGAAACATGAATTTAGATTTCATTTTGACATATGAAAAAATGCCATTTCAAAATTTCAAATGGTAATTCTTCAATTGGGATGGTTTTCGACCGATCATTCAAAATAAATATTCTATTTAAGTAATTATGTTTCCAAATGATTTGGGGTATGAAATAAAGATGGTGTTATTTTTTTTAATGGGGACTAAATTATTTCACTGATTTTAAGAAATTGCAAATTTTAGTACCAAGAGAACAAAAAATGTATAATAACAATTCGTATTTAAGGAGGCACTTCTTGTTCCAAATTCTTCATTACTAGAACTCGATTAAGTTGATAATTTTTCTATTGTCCAAGTCACCTTTTATGAAAACATAGTAGCACCACGCCACAAATTCATACATGAATAATTTGGCCAGAGAGGCGTTTGCGACGACCGTAAGCTGGGTGTTCAAGCGCCGAGTTGTATAAGCTTGAACCAGGTCGAGTATTACTCATGGAATTATATAAAGACTCCTGTCTTATTTGCAGCCTCGGTTTCGAGTGTTGAGCGAACTGGAGCCAGGGTCTTGGCGGGGTCATCGGGGAAAGGGCTCGTTGAAGGGACTCGGTAAGACCTCTCTAACTCTGCAGGTATTTTCATCTCATTCCCAGGTCTTCCGTGCCAGGATTACTTTGAGAAAGCTTCGAGAACTTAGCGTTTCCTCGTCTTGCCGCGACCCCTTCTTCTGCTGTCGATTCCTTACTTCATTTGCGGAATTCTCATCGACGGAAAAGACATAAAGGAATGTCGGAAAATAAAAGTATAAAACTCGATCCGCACGTTCGAACGATTCCATTAAAATCTATGCGCGATTTGATCTTGTATGGGTAAAAAATAACTTTTCGTTTGAAATAAATTTGAACAAATCAGACCAAATTTTGAATCAATCCGATAGAAAAATGTTCGTTGATATTCCGAGGATCAAGTTTATGGTATTTGATGAAAATAATTATACGAATGACCCAGATCGTTGAAATGATTAAGTCCAAGTCACCAGTAACGATCTGCAGCCCCTTCGAGGTTTAATTACAATTTTAATTTCTGAGTTTCTTTTATTTAACAAACTTAGCTGATTTAATGTGGCTTGCAAATTTGAATTGGACAAACAGAGGGGTTGGGGGTTGCGCAGGCTGCACGGAAAAAGTCACGACAAGGACGAGGCAGGTAGTACGCACAGCACTCGGTTGCTGTGATTCGTCAACATTTTCTATGCAAAAGAGTCAAAAACGTTGGCAAATCGCGAGAAGAGTAAGAAAGTCGGAGTTAGGCTCACTCGGGTCTGTAGTGGTTGCGTTTTAATAATGTCGTCTCTTCACTTCGACGAGCCAAGAGGAAGAAGAAGTTTAACGAAGATTGTGCCAGATACTTTTAATTGCTATTCCTCCCACCCTCGGGAGTGCTACCCTGCTTCGGCATTGGCGAACGAGAAGCGTCGCCGCTTCGTGAACCCCGCGTGCCCCTCGTAGTCCTCTACCACTTCATCCCGACGTCCCTCGTAATTTTATCGTCCTTGTATCTGCAACGACTCTCACGTAGGAGAGCTTTGTTATTTCGGAAAGTGCGCCTACGTCACCAAAGGAATTAATGACTGCCACGGAACTTTGGTGACGTATATAACCGTTCATTAAATCGCGCAGAAGTACGTCCTTTGCGCGAGCAATGCTTTCTAATTACAATGCGATCCGTTCTGAACCTCTGCACTGGGTACGTCAATACACTTCATGGAGATGCACCTCTTCAATCAGAGCGACGATTCTGAGTACGGGTTCGCGTGACGATGAGTAGGCATTCCTGTTGGATCTTTCAGAGGGTGCGCTCACGCTGCTCCGGCTCTCATTTCAAAGATTTTGGAATGCTACTTTCGAGATTGCGAGTGTCCTCCAATGCGAATGGACCTCAACAAATTTTCTCTCTCAAATGAATTCCTTTTTTCCTTATATTTCATTCGCTCCAGTTAAATTAAGTTTGTATCAGAACTGGATAGATCAAACATTCAGATTATCAGCTAATTTAACTAGTCATATTGCGGTTACTTTGATAGATAATTTTGATATTTTTTTATTTTATTTATTTTTTATTTCCTTTCGAACGTAAAACTTTATTTACAACAAAAACGCGATTTAAATTTTGAATCAGCTGTTATATTTCTTATTATATATATATATCACATGAAATTAATTCCCTCGAATGTATAAACAGTTTTGAAATGGCGGACAAATTAATTTAATCCATACGCAATTTACGCTGGTTCCATTGTTAGGCGCCTCCGCACCAGCACTTTATTTGAAACTCAACGTGGCATAAAACTTCAGAATCATAACATATTACACATGCAAATGCGAACACTTATTACTGATTATCTGGTCGGCGCGCACGCGGTGCACAGCTCATCTGAATGACTATCGTTCACCTTTTTAAGCGGCAGTGAAAAAAATTCACTCGCAACAAGGTTTTACAGAGGTGCACATAAACTCGGAGTAATTAATAGGTCTAATTTGCCGTCCACGCATACGTAACTTTCATGGCGCGTCGCCGTGGCAATCATAGCGAGGGCAATCCGTAATCGAATACCGTGTCGCGTTTGAGAGCCGACACCGATACCAATCGGCAAAAACGCAAAACAACTTAATTCGTTAATTAGTGAACGCGACCGTGGTATCAAGATGTAAGGCCTGACAGCGAAAGATAATTAATTAGCATCGGGAAGAGGTCGATCGCGGGCCTGGCGGATTGTTGCATTGTGAAATACTTCTCGTGGAAAACCTTTTCTTTTATGCACGCGCCTCTGAACAAATTGCTCTTTCTCGGCGGTGGTCTGGTCTGGTACAAGATATGAATTTGCATGAATTTTCAATGTTAAATAGTCCCGCGCGCTCATGCAAATTGCCAACGCGAAAAACGTGGATGCCTTCACGTGTTCGTAAGTTGGCTGAATGTATGGTATATATCGCCGCACAATGATACTCGTCGACACAATGCAAGGCTTACGGGGCGAGCACATAATGCGAGAGTCTAAAAATCAAAACACATTAATCTCAGGCACGTGGCGATGAATCGCCTCACGCGGCCTATTTCGGGGCCGTTTTGCCAGACATTGTTTGCTGATGTTGCTCCGACGGACTCTTATTTTTTTAAAAGCTAAACGCGCGCCGCACGTCGCTTTTTATATACCGTTTGTATATTCTGGATTATGTTGCGTCAATATTTTGTTACTCTTCGTGTGTTGTTTTCAAATAATATATCACGAACGATGAATAACGGAGAGAGTTTGTATTTACTGAAAAGTTGCGACAGCAATTTTTTAACAAAACATTTAGATCTATCTTTGTAAGAGTAGGATCAATTGTTTTTTAATGATATAATGGAAGAATGACTGTTTCGATGTATGAAAATGAATATTCGTTTGATAAAAAATTCAAATTGTTCGTAGTTAAAAAAGGACTTTCTTTTTTGTCAAAAAGTTGATTCAATATTATTATTCAATGAAAATGTATCACATATGAGAAATTGATATAAACTACAACTATAAGAATGAATTTTTGTTCCGACAGATTGTATCCCATAACGACGTGTCTAAAGGACGTATTTAGCAGAGGGTCAATTTATCGGGGTGTGATTTTCAGGGCAGCCGGCTAGACGACCGCGATGGTCGTCGCCAACGCGTCCATTCATCGACCGACGGAACGGTCGCGTTCGCCCTACAGGGGAACCGGAATGACAGGGATGATTTTTTCTCGCTCACCGGTCATTGTGTTGTCGTGACTGCGATCCCTCGTGAAGGAACAAACGCTGCACGATATCGCTGTGATTCTACGCGTAAAACACAACATAATGGTCGACGTGATACGACACTGGTGTTTGATACCGTAACACAAATATATCGCCGCTTTTGGACGGAAAATTTTCATTATCATCCTTCGCATTTATCATTTTTCAGGATTACACGGCGGGTGAATTATATGCTTTTCGCAGTAATTTTTATTTTTCTTTTGTTTATACAATACCAGAATGATGAATTATTTCAATCTGGCAAATAAAACACAGGAATTATTTCAGGATATGAAATTTCAGATGGTGACAGTTAAAATTTTGAACCAGTCTTTTTTATTCCAGCAAAAAAACTAGACAAATAGCAAAGCTGAAAAGTGCGAATAAAAATTATGAGATTGAAAACAATAAGGACGTAAGTTACCAGTGGATTCTGTAGCGAAGACGAATGTGTACCGGAGAAGTACAGCTATCTCTAATTCAATTTAGCAATATCATTCCCATTGAGAGACTAAATTATGACTTTCGCAGATACGAAGTTATCAACTCTCGCGGGACACGTAAATTGCCATTACGTTATCCCCGTTCGTTTATGCTCCGGACGCCAGGGGTTTACATCGAACTGTGTGCCCTTTTACTACCATGTAGCTTTCCTAATTATTCATTTCCCACGTTTTTTACTCTCTTTTTTTCGATCAAACGATAGCGCAAAATTTAATGCCGCTACAATTACACACTCGCCACTTTTTCACTCAGATGTACGACTTCAATCAAATATTTCATAAGTGATTTACAGCAAACTTCTCTCTATCTGAAAAATATACAAATATCCGAACATGGTGCAAACAATGAAAATATAAATAAAAGCAATGGTAGGAAGATTTTAAAAGAATTTTCCTTAAAATCTGGAAACGATAATTTTGAAACAAAAAAATAATAATAAATAAATGAATAAAGCACCAGGGTAGCCGCAGAATTCTTACGTTCCCCAGCAATGGTACAGAGGATTACCGCTGGTATTTCCATTTTTTGCACGAAGGGTGAGTCGGTTGTTCTTTTTGGGGGATGCTTTTATGTCGACATAAATATCGCTTATATCGGCGTCGCGTCGTTGTTTTGGTAACCCATCGGTGCATTATGTCACCGAGACGCGCGTGTGTACCAAACACGGTGCCGTGCTTTGTGTACCCTGCAAACACGTAGGCCACGTGGCTGGTTGATCCGAAAAGGTTCACCCTCGAGTCAATCGGTCTATGTGGAACCCCCTTTCGGATTTGTGCGACGCATCCCTCTCGCCATTGCTCTTCATTCCTGCTCGTCATCGAAATAATTGAAAGAAACGAAACTTCGCAGGCTAATCTGGTCCCTTGGTTTGGAGAAGAGTTTGCAGAGAAACACGGTCTCATTGCGTGCATTTTGTTTGCACTTTTCAGGGCACGGGTTTGTTTGACTTCGGCCTATATTTGGTAACTGTCGTAATATTGAGTTTAGCTGTGTACGAATACAGTCGGACCTCACTTGTTGTTACATGCTGTTACGTCATTGTGATTTGTGTTTGGTATTCTTTCATTGACATGTCAATATAGCAAAAGAAATCGAACGATATCAATGTTTAATACTTGTTTAAATACTTGTTTTTACAAATAAATTATAACCCCTGTTAATGCCATCGCACAAAGGTCGTACATATTTTTGAAATTTATTTTTTCCACTGTTTTCATAATTACGTGAATAAGTACTGTTTGTTTGCGATATGATTGCTAAGCAAATTAATGAAACGTAAAAAATTAAAAAATAAAAGACAATGTTTTAAATTTTGTTTATAATTATTTGTTTACAATTGAAACCTTTTTATTTGCAAAATATTGAAAAAAAATGGTATATCCACATTTTACAAGAGAAAAAAGTTCATTCCAAGATCCAGAATACAAGTACAATACAACATAATTAAAAGAAATAATTGTCTAGTTTTTCTTTTTACTAAAATTGGAAAATCGTAGGAAGTTTATGAATTAATTAATATGTGATTTATATTAATATTCACTACACAAGTTACAAAGCTACATTCAGTTATATGTCTTCCGGTTCTCTGTTACGAGTCATTATAAAGTTGGCCGCGAGGGTGGCTTACAAACAAAAATGCAGCGGAGAACTGACAAAGAGAGGAGGGCTTGAAGATGAAACGAGGCATTTCTTTGGGCTGCGATAAATAATGTCATCGCGGGTAGTCACGCGACAAAATCGGCCGTGACGGAGGGTTATATTGGGTACACTCCATTACCTTCGGTATACGCGAAGTACGTAGGCAACTATTGCCGCCGAAGTAAATCCCTTCGGCTGACGTGAAAAACAGATAAAGAGCAAGACAGCGAGGGATTCCGACAACAGGAGGGGTAGCTCAAAACGCCGAGCACCCTTGCACCAAAAATGAAAACTGTATATTGGCGGACAATACCAAGGGGCATTATATTCGCGTTAGTGCGACGCCAAAATAAGTTCTTATAAGACCGCGATGGTCAGCCCGTCATCAATAACTATTCTGACAGCTGAACGCTGGAACGCCCGCTTTTCGACCCTTTTCATTATCGAGTGGGGTAAGCGTAAACAGTCTTTGATGACGAGTCGACGAACTCTTTCAATAACTTTTCTCTTTTCGATCGCTTATATCGGGCTTTTATTGTTTGCCATTCTCGTTAGACTTATATTTGAATCAAAAGTCAATTTAGAATTGGATTAATTTAGGATATAATTTCATATTATTATATATATTTTATGTATGAAAATTAAAATTAAAAAAAAATACGGTCTGAATTTGCTTATGTCATCATTGGATGTAATCGTTTTTAAATTTGAGAAAAATCAATTCAGTTTGAAAGTTTGAAAGACGCGATCAACTGTTCGCAGATATTTATTGAGTCGGGTGCTTAAAACCCATTTACCGGCATAATAACATCCCGAAGTTACTCGCCAACTTTGCCAAAACTTTATGATATATGTTGGTTTTGTTCACGAAACATTGCTTCCTTTCGGGTAAACTTTTTTGCGACTTGTTGTTTTCTCTTCTTTTCATCACAAAACGACTTTTGAATCAATATGTCAGCCAAACTTGTTCGTATTGCACTTGTTTCTTCTCATTTTTTAAAGCAAAATCACATTTCTAACACTCAAACAACTCAAAGCACTTAAAAGTTAAAAACGACGCTGTTTTTTGAACCACTTTTTGTCGTACCATTGTGTCAATAAATAATAGAATAATAGGTGAATTTCTGGATGTTCGGATGAAAGTATGTGGAAAATTGAAATTTAAGTTTGGCAGGCGTGAAACGTTAGTCATAAAAGATTATAAGTAGGGGGAGAGAGAAGAAAAGCAAAGATACAAGGTGAGAATTGAACGCACATGAGAGACATCCATCTTCATCCATCAGCTGGCTGCGTGAAATCTCGCTTTGGCTAAGCTTATTGTGATATTGCCACAAAAATTTTGCCACGTTGACGAGTTTATTGCTTTTGATTGATATCCAAGCCGAAGTGTTGCAAAAACCACTCATCTGTAACAGAAACAATATTTTTTCTCTCATAAACAATGTTAAATTACAATAAAGAAATCAAAATACATATAAGATATAGTATGTTACTATTGAATATTTTCAGTATAAAAAATTTAAGTTAATAAGAGCTCATCAAGAAAATAAACAAATCATTTAGTGTCACAATGTAAAACGTTTAAAGGTCTCAAACTTCAAAGTTGTTAATACAGTCTTAATATTCTTTATGTGCATTAATGAACAATTTTATACAGAAAAAAGAGTTTCAAATATCGGCCCACTGTGTAGCTGATAAAAATCCACGATGGTGCTTTGTTTTTCCTCTCGTGCGGATGCAACTCGTTAATTCGAAGCAGTACGTGACTGGATCGTTCGGGAGTGACAGTCGGTCGCAAAATAATCGACACGTCGCATCTACGATCATTAATTTCCGCACAATAAAACGCAAAGCCTAGATCGCGTCGTGAGAGAGACACGCCTCCGTCGGGATAAATGCTTTTTGGCAGTGACTCGTGTTTGCCTTTGGTATTTTAGGGGGCGCGAACGGGGCGAGAAGGAGAGCCTGGCAATTGATGATGCCGGCTCGGGAGTCACTTGGTACCATTGTCCAGGACACGTGCCGGGTATACGGTCAGAACGTCGAATCGCCTATTGTTTTGCATCCTCGTCCAACCCGTTTTCGGCCGCTTGGTTTTTCTATTCTCTCCAATCGAGCGATAGAAAGGAAATTAATTGATCACGCGTGATCCGACATGAGCGCAAGGGTTGTTCGCGCGCGCGCTCGATCGTTACCGGTAGTGCCGGTACTTAAGCGCCGTGGAAACGTGCTGGTTGCCGTTCATTTCGATCTTTTGCATTCGCCTCTTTACTTTCGGCCCACTGAATGCGAATCTGAATGCCCGAGCCGTCGGCACGATTTACGACTCGGAGTCATATGCATACACGTGCGGTCGTCCAGATCAGGCCGATTCTGGGCTACTTATTTAATCGCACCACCATTTTGTGTATGGTGTTTTGTTTACATCCACAGTCGACGGCTCTGTTGAAGTTGGAGGATTGAATGCGACATTGCGTACGATCTCGAGATTGCGCTGAAAAAGGGGTGCTGGATAGGCACTTCTGATTAATCGCCACATTGAAAATAAAAGTGTTATCAAACAGAGATGATATAATTTTAGTCAATCACAGAAGACAAGATTTGTTATCTTAAAAAAAAAAAACAACAAATCAAATTTTGAAAAAAAAAATCATTCAAACGATCTTCAGTTGATAAAATCGATAAGTTTCTTACATACAAGTATATATGAGGTCGTTTGCAAATGTGACAGAAAGGATTTATGCATATTCACGATATGTTTATATTTACACACAAGGCTGCGTCATATATGCTTATCAGATATGAAGTGCGAAAGCCTTCGCTTCTGATTTCGTACTCCACAAATCACTTGCGCTTAATTAATTATTGCAATTGACATAATCTAACTGATATAACAGTTCTGGCTAAATAATTGAATATTAATCGGTATTTTTTCTTCGAGATAATACGGCAGTCCAGTATAACCTATCAATTACAGGTTGACCCGGAGTGATGGATGTGCGCAATGTAAGAAGATAGAAGTTAGTCATATTTTCACTAAACACTGCGAAAAATGAAGATTCAGAATAAACTTTACCGTGGAAACTTTTCGAAAATTTAAAAATGTCGTCATAAAAATTTCCATATAACCGCGACAGAAATTGTGAAAAAATAAATTAAAAAAATTGGAACTATAAGTTATAAACAATTGATACACAAATTAAGTGAATAATAGTGAATATAAAATTGAATTGAAAACAAGTGCAAAGTATGAAACAAATGAAACAAAAAATCTGTCATGTGCGAAGGGAAGGTTTCTCGAAGCGTCACATTCATTAAAGTAGCATACAGACGGGGAACGTCAAGGGACGAAGTGACGCGTCTCTCTCACAAGTTATTACAAAAATAATCAAAGTTTGTAAAGCCGCGTGGAACGGGGGCGAAGTCGACAAAAAAGGCAAAAGACGGGTCCAAGAACGTCTGTTGATTCGCCTCCGCTTGGGCGCACAGGCGACTTCATTACGTTTGTCAATTATGCGTTAATTTGCACCTAGCGATACTTCAAACGTTTTTATTCATCGCGCGTAGATGGAAGCTGCGCCAACGACGACGAAACTTGGAATCGCGCACGTGTGTCGGTACTCGTCTCCATCTGCTCGTTAGATAAGCCTCGCTACCATATCTGTCAGTCCACCTACACTCAAGAGTCGAGAGCGAGTCCGGCCCCGAATGAAAAACTTGCCGATGCCGGAATAACTCGCTGACTCGCGCGTATTGCAAAGTTGCTCCGAGCCAGAGAGCCCCAAAGAGAAAACAGCGCCGTCAAAGGACCCCGATATGATAATTCTGAAAGTTCGCGGAATATGTAACGAGAAGGAGCAACTTTGCGCTGATTAGCTTTGCGCGTTACTCTTTCGTCTTGCCAAAGCACGTTTCTTCATTCGGTCTCAGATTTTTAATCTTCCGTCTGCAATTCATGCCGCCTTAATTGCATTAAAAGTGTCACGAAGATATAGCTCTTTTTTTTCTCCCATCTCTGCACTTTCTTTCGCCTCACTTTTTCTTTCGCTTCCTCCCGGCTTTGTCGAGTAATGTTTTTAATGGGCGAATGTCACCTCTTTTGTCAGTCATTATTAGCGTCCAGTCTGAACTAAGTGAGCGTAACGAAAGGTGTATATTTTTGTCAACCGCTGAATTGGCCGGTGCCACAGTCGCTTTTATGGGTATCACCTGGCAAGACGCCGCAGGTCACGCACCTGTTTTTCGGTCAAGGATACGAATAGTTAGAAAGATGACGTTTGTCAAGCGATTGAGACAGAGATAAAGCCAGAAAGTCGCCTAGCCTTTTAGTAACAACTGTTATTAGTCACCCGGTAGACAAGATTATAAGGTTGTAGATTAGAGTTTATTTAAGACAAATTATATTTGCTGTGATTCGAGTTTTTTACTGTCTGGGTGATTAATTAAACATAAACTTTGCGAATTAATAAAACGAGCACTGTAATCATAATATAAAATTGAGTGCGTGTTAATTTGATTAAGACAATTTTTTTATATCTCTTATTTGATATTGAATGGATTGAAAGTACCCATTGACGTTGTATTTGAACAAATAACATAGTACGCGAACCGCCAAATGTTGAGGCGAGCAGTGTTCCATTGTGTGCATGGCCTAATCATGCGGTACTTTTTATCTTTGTTCAACGTCACACAAAAGGAATTACGGGGAATCAGGTGAAAATCCGATTTTCCTGTGGTCCATTGCGCAAAAAGCCGTGGCAAGAGAAAGGCGAAGGACTAGGCGAGGAGAAAAAAAAGCGAGGCCGTAATCTTCTCGGATAGTTGGGTCGAGTAAAAACGTAACAGATTGGAAACCGCATTCAGTTAGACAGCTCCTGGTGCAAGCAGGACAGACGAGTCAAAAGAAGGACGGCAGACACGAAGCGGCGCTTTTCGCTAGGTGTAACGTATTAGCGTTCTCGTAAGGGTGGCCGTCGCTATTAACTAATGCCACCCCGGTTGTGCGCCATACGCGCTCCACGCCGTATACACGCTGATACGACATGACCCAACGACGGGACAGTTTAAGCCTTGATATATCGCTTGCCGACACTCCCAACTTCTGTCGCTGTTTCGTACCATTTTTTTGTCCCGATCTCGGTTGACCATATGTCCACGAAAGGTTCCAAAGGACGCTCGTGATAAGCGCATTTTGCTCTAGGCCGGACACTTTTGTCAATTTTTTTGTTCCTTTTTTTATTATCAGTCGAGCTAAAGAATCAAGTAGAAACATTTTAACTTATCAAGACCTTTTTTTCCACCTTAAATGATTTAAACTGAACACTTGAAGTAATTGCTTGGGCAGCACTGGTCACTTGGGGATAAAATCAAAAATAATAGTAACAATTTCTGATATCATTTAGACGTACGTATGGAAACAAAAATTTGTTGAACTAATGAAAAATTTGTCTGTAAATGTGTTTTGCAATATTATGAAATATAACAATTTTTAAATACAAATTTCCTCCATGTAAATGGCTCTACCATTTGAAATGTAGACATTATCTACTACTTAAATAAGACTACTAAGTAAATAAAAATGAATGGAAAATTTTACAATATTAATGTTAAAAACAAATGGTTAACTTCGACCGATTTAATATTATTTTACACATGAATAAAGAATAATATGTAACTATACAAATAATATGCATAAATTTACATTATGTTTTCATACATAATTTAGCATAATAATGCGTGTAACAATTTCATATACAGTTTATCTATTTTGAGATCAGTATAACTAAATAAGGCACGGGAAAATAATTTACATAATTTGACATAATTGTGTGTTAATTATTTAATTTTGATATATTTATATAATTTTTTTCACTTTCTCTGTCATGAGAGTAAATCTATTATAAACAAACTAAAACTAAGTAACACAACTCTCAAATTTTTCAACATGAATAATATATTTGACAAAAAAATTGATAAACAAACAAAGCTACGACATATTAATCTTAAACAAGTACTGTTTGTTTTCATATGATCAGAAAGTGATCAATCTCCGTTTCATGATTGTTTTATTAATAGTATGTGGAATCTAGAAAGCCATTAGTAAAAACTAAAACCGTGTTAAATCGTTCAAAACATTTATCAAGCGTTCTCTCGAATGACTAAAAGTCCCCAATTTTGGGGGAAGGTTTTAGTGTGTTATCACCGGTGACGTCGATTTAGCACGTTTTACTGCCAAGGACGTAACAAATGATGCCACATGTTCTCATCTTAACTCGTTTGTAGGCCGCGGGGGGTTGGGGTTATTTTAACTCGGAGGATAAATGGGGGCCCCCGTTTTTACGCCTAATTCGTACAGTTGGTGAGTCAAAGCACATGCACGGTGAAAAGAAAAGAAGAACCGCGAAGGGCTAAATGTCGCTCAGGGACCATTTTCAACGCTCAGAGAGATCTGGTGGTCTCGCTCACTTAGCTTCTAATGACATTTCATGTCGTATTTCAATTCTTTGCTATAAAACAAATTGCCATTGATTGAGATTGAAAAGAGACACAAAATATCTATTTTGTTGTTGAATAATAATAAAAACTAATTACGTTTTGATAAACGAAATAATTTAGACCTGATTATATGAATAATTGCGTGTTATCTTGAAAATTGTCCCAATTTTAAGCTTTTTGAATAAAGAACAAATTAGATTATTTTATTAGACGATATACATGTATGATTGGTGTACTGTATTATCATTAGAATTTATGCTATTTAACATAAGCCATAAATATGTCTTCAATCTGCTGTCTATTATAGTACATAGAATCGTAATTTGAGTGATACATATGTATCACTAAATTAGGGACCTTTTATTATGTGCATAATAATATAGCCATCTTTAGACGAGGTGTTACCACCATTAATGTCTGATAACCATTAACAGATTGCTTACAATCTGTTACAAATGATTCATGCAAAAACAACAATAAGGCAACAATTTTTCAAAATTAAACTAATTTTTGTTTATAATACTCTGCGAAATAAGTTTTTTCATTTGTTGTTTTTTTTTTTTTTTTTTCAATTCAAAAATTTTTGAATAAAATTAAAGAAACTACACTCAAACAAAATACACAAACTAATCGACTGACCCTGGACAAGTATAAAGTAATGGCAAAACATATGCGGCATTTTTTTCTTTTTTTTCGGGAGTCGTCGCTCATACTACTTTATTTTGTGAGCCATATCTTATCTCGCAGCAAAATTGTTATTCCAGTCGTCTCTGTCCTGACTCTTGACGGTTGTTAATCATCATGAATGCTGCGTATTCAGTGCAGGCGGTAACTCCAAAACTGATTGCCGTGTCTCCTTCGAAGAACACGCGCGCGGATTTTCGAATCGGCCAATTTTTCAACACATTGTCAACCGTGTTGGAACCAAAACGGTCACTGCGTGAATTCTGTTGAAAGTTCTTTTGAGACATGTGTCGAAATATCAGAACAATGCCCGCGTGAAAGGAACAGGTGGTATTCATTGAAAAAATTCTTCAGTCTGTAGTTTCAATTTTTGAAAAAATCTTTAATCAAATGAGCTTCGAATTTTAAAGAAACAAAAACTTCGAAAAAAAAAAAAAGAATTGAAAATAGACGGACTTTTGTTCATTGGTAGCGCTCGTAGATCTTCCGTCGAACTTTGCAAAGTACTTGAAGAAGAGCAGACTGCGTTACGAAAGGTGGCACACGTTCTTTATAAGGAAACTTTGACTAAAAAAACGACGAGTTTATCCCGCTGACAAAAAGCACAAAAGCGTTTCAATAAAAATTAATTCACTGTTCCGAAGGGAAGATACGGTCGAGGATTATATGTCAAACTTGAAATCATGAATAAATTGTTTTTTTTTTTTACACTCAAAAGTATGAGGTTGAACAAAAAACAAACAAAAGTTGGTTCTCTTAATGAACCCAATTTTGAGATGAAAACAATACCTATTTATTACAATCTTTTATTTAACAAATGTGATTTTTTATTTGTTCATAAGTACAGAGTGCAAGTTACAAAATGGGACGCTCTAATCCAACTGGATGGGAGATCAGAGAGCAGGGTTACCCCGGTGAGACCTATCTTCTTCAATGCCATTTCCGTTGAGTGCACGCGGTGTTCAAGTCATAAAATAAACATCAGGTTCGATTACTTCCGCAGTCATCTCCAGAGTCGTTATTCGGTCTAGGAGATTGTGCCTTCAGAGAGAATTCTTCTGCGTGGAAATCAATCAGCAGCAGGAAGCCAGTAATTTTTTATACGTCAAGTCAACCTGGTTCACGTTGAGGCTTGGCGGTATTAAAGCACAACAGTTCGAATCAATAACCGCCACATTATTTTCACGCTGCAAATAAAAATTGCCGACCAAACAATACAACCTGGCACTGTTTATATATACAAATTGATGGCAATGCAACGAACGCTAAAAACAATTCTATTATATTTATCAGATAATGAAAAGACAACGATAAAACCCCAATAGGACGACGAAGAAACGGATCGTTTCTTCTTCCCTTTGTCATTAATACCGAGCGGCTGTTACATATGGATGAGACGGATAGGCCACGACGAGCCCGATCGAACGAAAAGAAACGTAACGGGATGTGGCAATAGGGATCCCAACTCATCGACTAAAAGCATCCGCGAAACACCGCCAATCATTCTCTATACTTTATTCCCGATTCTGACCGACTGTGATGAGCGACAAGCTGCTCCCTCTCCGTATCACAAAGATGCACTTGACATTTAACCAGCGCGAACTTTCAAAACTTCTTTTCAAGATTTTTTGAGTTCTTCTCTTAAGAGTTCTTTTGAGAGTTGAAAACTATGTGAGTGTAAAGAAAAAATCATTAATTTTATCAATTATAAAAATGCAGACATTAAAAACATTGTATACAAAAACAAAACAAAAATCTGTATTAATTTTAGTTTACCCATTTACAAATTAAATCTTCTGATTTTCATTAAGTCCCTCTTTTTCCAGTGTATCCAGCGACTGCAGACTCGAGATATAAGCTGAAAATGTATCTAATATAACTAACAGCAGTGCGGGCCATTTTTCCATTGCGGGCACTGAATCCGCCAGGCGATAAATCTGTCAGTCCCGGTATCCTGTATATCTTGGGGATGGCAAGGCAATATAGGTAATGTTCTAGTTGGCTACTTAACAAATTGCTACAAATTGCGGACGAAACATTTAGCAGTGGACGGTGATTTTGCGGTCACAGCCGCCCTTTTCTCGTGTACTCAACGCGGGACGAGGGGTTGCTTCTGGTTTTCCAGTAGGACACGACGGTGGCCACATGTTGTTCCCATATGTCTGATGTATCGTCCCCTCTAAACGCTTCCGAGTCTACCGCGCTAAATAAGTAGACAAATCTTGCAAGATTCAATCGGATCCGAGAGGGACGAATTAACGCACAGAACGTTGCGCCGAAATAAAGCATTTCCGCGTGTGTCTTGTGTTGTCCGCACACACGCCAGCCCACATCCTATTTACTTCATCCGAAATTGTGTTTGCTCAGCCAAAGATTACATTTTGTTGACACGTATGTCGTTCTGAAAAACACATCCGAGAGTCGTGACCTTTGATGGACCATCAACTGTTATGTGCTTTGCTACAACTAATTAGTCAAAGTGGTTAAATATCAACAAAAATAATCTATCGAAATAACAACGTTTAACAGCAGTTTTAGAACATTTTAAATTAAAATAAACACACGTCTTGAAAAATAAACATTGAATAATATTTTTGAAAGTTTGAAGCCTGTAGGTAATTGTAATTAATAAAATGGACTTTTTCAAAGCACAAATATAAATTCTAAACTTCTTTTAGGTAGTAAGGAACAATATTTAATCATGGGATTAAACAAAAATTGATTTGAAAAAATAGTTTGGATTTAAAATAAAAATAAAAATTGATTAAAAAAACGTTTATCATTCTGTGGGTTATTATTCTGTGCAGTGATCCTGAACCAATTTATGATATGAGAGTAGTTTATTTGATGCCAAAAGAACATGACCAGAAAACAGTTAAAAGTTTCGTTTTATAATCGCCAACTTCCTCTTGTAGTTTTTTATAACAGCAATTTTTAATCCATCCTACAATCTTGTCTCATTTTTATCACAACCTCAGAATTTCGATCACCAGCCTCCCACGACGAGAGGTTTTTCATTTCTATCAACTGTTTATGTTATCATTGAATCAATTTCAAAGCCTCGACATCTTAATCAGCCGGGATATTCGAACCTTCGGGCAATTTAAAATTCTGCGATCGCGTGTCGAGTTAATTTCACGGGTATTTAACGCGATCTCCCAACAATGATTTAATCAAACTGGATTTATTCCCTACAAGTAGATTTCCGTTCAAAATCCTCTTAATTATTCTGTCAAATGCAACCACACACTTGGAGATTTCCGAAAAAAAAAAAAATATATATATATATATACATATATATAATCGGTAAGGACCGTCGTGTGCGAGTCAGTGGAATAAAAAATCGAATATGAATAAATTGTCGGGACCAGCGCAGGCATTAGAAATCAGTCGTTTTTCGGTGTCTAGGTAGCTTGAATAGACGTATTACGTTATTGGGCGCGAGCCGAAAATTCACACGACACCGCACGTGGATTTGCGCTCGGTCGATTGCGATCGCTGTCAAAGCCTTAGTGATAGCCCGACCCCGATAGTCGACGAAATGATGTCGTTCGCCGAGGTTCGCCACCGCAATTCGGCGCGAATGTTGTCAGCCAATTTTCTTGGCCAGTGCCTCTGAATGCCGCAGATTTCCATCTACCCTGCGAGCGTCCTCTATTCCGGATGTGTAGTGCACTGTGACGATGTTGGCTGGCTGACTGCCTGGGTAAATAGTTGCCTCGTCCCCCTCGCGACCCCGCCGCTCCCGCAAAGCTGTCGACTAACCACAACTGTGATTATAATTCGTACTCCCTATACGTGGCAGGAGCCGCTGTAAAGGATTATGCACGCGGATTTAACTGATGAATCACATTGTCGTCTTGATTCGCGCTGGCGTTAATTTTCGGCACTGCGTCTGCCCACCCCGAAATCGCAGTTTGCATGGGAGCAACGATGTCCTCGGCAAACGAGCGTGTGCCGCCTAACCAGATCACACGCAAAAATAACCGCACTTCTCGCACCAATGAATTTTTGCCGAATTTCGGTGCTGCACACACCCTTTTGCCAGAACCCTGGAAACTATCAGCTTATTGCTAATTTCCAATTTGATCGGCCGAGACGAATCTCAAAAATTAATCTTCCACTTTTCGGCTAAGAGGGTTCTTCGGGCTCATCAACAAATCATGCCCGGTTAAAATGAACTATTCCCGAATCGAGTAAAACCAGCGGTTTATTACTTTTACCAATAGAGCGCAGATGGCGTCAATACCATTTTTGTTTCCTCCCCAATGGTAATCTTTCGTCGTTTCAATCGATCATCCTTTGCCTGTAAATCAAACTGTTCTACGTATCAATGATCAACGCCATGATTGCAATTTATCTCAAAGAGACTTGACTATGATTGTCCGTTTATTTTTGAGAGGAGCATGGCAGAGATGTGAGTGTACATTTGTCGCCAGATGGTTTTGTAGCGCATTAATCAAAGCGCAAGCCCTGATCTTCGCTTGATGAACATTTGCATGTCGCGGAAATGCGAGTTCAGAGAGGGTCACGGTAAATAATCTTAAGGGAATTACATCTCAGTCGTGCGGGGAGCGACGATTTCTTCGACTCCGCTGGATGCAGGTAGGTCGCAAGAGACTCGGCCGAGTGGTGTCCCTTGATGAGCATTTCGATTTCTGCGAAAGCAACGCCCAGGAGAGAGTGGTCTGGCCACTTACGGCCAACACACTCGGCGCAAGAAGAAGACGAAGAAGAAGAGGACTGACGGCACACGAAGTGGAGGCAAAGTAGGGAGGCGATCTCGTGGTCCAGAGAGGGAAACATGGCAAAATGCTCGCGAAAAAGAGACGCGGCTATACGCGGGAGACTGCGGGCTGAAACGAGACGCGAGATGAGGAGAGCGAAGAGTGCAAGTCCCCTTCCTTCTTGCGCTGACTCGAACGCCTGCGATATCTCGACCAATCGAATTGCGCCGCGAGCTCCGCCTTTTATCATTATTTTACTTGTTTTCTCTTTACTTCTCTCCCATTGGATGACATTGCCGCGGAGGTCCAGCAAAAAGATATACGCGGGTTACTCTTTGGTACCGCAAGACGAGGCCGAGTAATAAATTTCGTAAAAACAGCCGACGAATTGACTGCCGCGAGAGGAACGATCAGGGATGCATTCGGAGGCCGCGTTTCCGATCATTTTTGCGTGCCCTCTGCGCGTTTGAATACAAATGGCACCACGAAAAACGCGACCCAGAATGATACGCATTTGCAATCTTGAGACAATTTTGGTATGCATGTAATATACCGAAGCATGTTAAACCGAGTTTGACGAACGCTGTAATGTTAATGTGTACGATAATGCGGATTATCGGAATCAAACTCTTTCTGTCGGTTTTCGTGATATGTACACGCGACCGATCGCCGGTGTGCATTATGACCACGTGAAGCGCGAAAGTCCGTTTGGTTTTAATGCCCGCGGCTGCCCGGAGTTCATGCGTCACCGGTTCCTAACGGCGAAATTGCCGATGACCGATGTTACGGCACGTTAACGGAATTCGAATTTGTTCTCGCATGCGTGTAACCAGGACCAATTACCCTGCAGGCCATTTTATTAAATTCAAATCAGTGGAATGTGTATCCAATATCTGCATATTTGACATTAATAAATAAAACATTCTTGTTGTCTTTCTATATTTTGTAGCTGCAAAATACGCGACAATCAATATGAGATTATATTGTAATGACGTGTTTGCATTTTACGAATGTGTTGAAATAAAAGAAAATAAAAGAAACTGATCATGGTTACTTCAAATAATTCATCAGATTATTTATAGACTGTCAGATTTTGATCAAAATTTAGAAACAAAAATTTATTATAATCTTTAAATTAAAACGATTTTGTGTGCAAATTTTAGATGCACTTTGAAAAATAATTAGAAAACAAATCCTGATAGTTGAATCTAAGTGGCATTGATTGGAATGGGGATTTTAACGAACAAAGGTGCGGAACAGTATGCAACGAATATATTACACATTATCCTTATCGTGCAAATAAATTATATTAGTCTTGACGATTTCGTTAGAATAAACACTCTCAGGTTAAATACCCCAGCATTATATGCCACCAAATTTTGCGCAATTTGAAATGTCACATCACCCAATTAATTACCTGATTTACCAAAAAACATCTTATAAATTGCAAAATTTGAACTACGAAAGTTTGTAACCCCTTTGAAATAATTTCACTTTTTTTTACAGAGCAAAAAACTGAATTGCGATGGATTCTCTTTGTCGTAAAATAGTTCCTGTGAAAAAATCGACATGAAAGCACCGAATTTCGTGATCGCCCTGTACTGTAAAGCTTTTTCCTCTCAGCATAAATTCGCTTTCAATATACACGGTTTAAGAACGTCAAAGAAGAGCATTTAATCTACTATCGTCAAGCGTATGTGTTCCCTGAGGAGGCCTGGAAACTACCAACGGTTGAGAAGGGCAATAGTCGCATGCATTGTCAATCGCTTCTGCTTCTTCTTTCCTCGCAACATCGCGCGGATAAAAGCGTTTGCAGGAGTCAGAACACAGGACAGGCGTCCCTCGGCAGGAGGATGGGCGAATCGGATATAGCGATTTGTTCGCAAAGCAATATAGAGGGCTCCGCTTTTGGCCGAATTTGCATGAGGTATTAAAGCGCGGTAGCTGGTTTCGCCGGTGAACTCCGCTGATGTTTGCCGACTCTCGAGGATCAAAGGACCTCGTGCCTCCGCCCTTAATTTAGTGACGAAATGTCGGAAATCACACGAAACTTCTTGCTCCGATACAAACCCGCCCATCATACCGATTCTTACAACTTTAGCATGAAGATGTCTCGCTCTGAAAACACACAACTCCAATTCAGTTTCAACTAAGCACATATATCTTTTATCAGCAACTGTACTTGCGCTTTGACCTCCTCAATATATATTGTAATGCCACTCTTAGCAGTGTTTCGTTCAGCAAAACTATGAATAGCAATTTATGTGATAAAAGATGATCGGTCCGTATGAGATAACCGTATGGTGATCGATGGGATGCGTCGCGATGAATTTTCTCGCGAATGAAATATTCATTGCACTTTTCAAAGAGTGTTTCGCGCCAAAAGGAACTTGGTTTTATAAGGCGATTCTTAGAATTTGCTCTGCCAACTGTCTATAAAGTCTCGTACGCGAGACTTCTGTATATTAAAGTGACATTTGTCAGATCGACAGTCATTTTGTTGGAATCAGTTTTTTTTTAAAGCTTGCAGCTTTTTTTCCAGTTCCACAGTTTCCCAATTATGGAATTTTAGTTTGACTGAATTTTGAAATAATACCGTGAGAAATGAACCGGTTGTTGCGCCAAAAGTTCAAACTTCTTAGTAGAGTAATTAAATTAATGAAAAAAAAAGAAAAAAAAAAACAACTTCTCAATGAATTCTTTCACGTTGAAAACCAAATGATGTTTGAATCAATGTTTTCTCGAATATAATTTGAATCGCGAACGAGCAAAGAAAAATAATCGCACAAACTTTGGTGAAATCGAGACAACTTGAACGATCCTCAAACAAACATTTTTTTACTTGCTGTGACCAGAACCAGTTATTCGTGATCACGAATTATTCAACCGGAACACCCGAATACGTCGCGTCTCCGGTATATTTTAGAGTTATATATATATATATGATTCGTTGAGCTTCGATGGTCCAAACAATTGAAATTAATTCGCACAAAATTATTCATTAATGTTGTGCAATTAACCTGATAATTGTTCCATCCTCTTGTTGTTTATTCATCAAAAACATATACCGAAGCGAATCTCCATTATTCAACTGATTTTTCATATTCACAATTGCAATAATAAGAATAACATACTGAAATGAGAATTCAAATTTTGTTGCAATTTTAGCCAATTTATCACAAGATAAACGGCGAGGACAGTATAATTACCGGCCGAGAATAACGCCCAATGTTTACGCAGGGCAAAATTCATGGATCCTGGTGGGGCCATTTTCGGAGGTGTGTGATGCAAAATGCACGCAAAAATCAGCATAAAACTAATCTGTCCCGAAGAAACTTGGGTGGGGAAAAAGTAGAAGAAAAGATTAATCGTGCGGGATGAAAAGTAGAAGTTTCTTTCGGGCTGCGAAATTAATCTGCGCGCGGGATTACAAAGTTTCGACCTCGGTCGGCGAATTAGCACATTCCGCCGCGAGTTTATGCACTACATATCCACGCATTCGTTAGATCGTAGCGCGTGTGCTCGTAAATTGTTTATGCGAACGGGCGTCGTACACTTCGCAGGAAGCATAGTGCGCGCATATCAGGCCGATGAATATGTATACCTTAATTCGCGGGACTAATTGAATAATTTGTAAAACGCGCGGGGGCTGGCCCTTTTTTGCATTCCTGTGCTCTCGCAATGATAACCTTACGTCCAAGCTGGTGAAACTTTGTATTGGTGTTTGTCGCAGAACGCGTCCCGGTATCGCGCAAAAGATTCACGACACACACAGAATCGACTGAGGATGAAATTAACTCCGGCCGTGATTAGCTTTGCAACTGTTGGATCGCTCACGCACCGCGCATAAATAACCGCGACATGTGCTCGCTCTTTTTGTTACTCCTTCGTTCAGCGGCTTTGCTGAATCTCAGTCGCGCTGCTAAGTCTCATTTCTTGTTCCTGTCCAACGCTGAGAAGCAACTTTTTTTCCTTTCATTTCATGATATTTTGTCATTTTGCAATTGTGATTGCTACCCTGGATATAAAATCAATTTATCTCGTGTTTTGTCAATTTTAAAAGCTATTTTATATTTGATAAAAAATTATCCTCACTGATATAAAAATCCTAAAATACGCTTTTTGTTCAACTCTTCTGAGCATCAGAAGAGGCATAAGTTCTGTGCAAATATTCGTATCCAAGTTAATAAAAGTTATCCAAGTCTTACCAAAGTTTTCTTAAAAATTAACAATAATCTCGATTTGGTGTTGAAATTTCTGTTTCTTTTTTTGCAAGATTTTAAATTCTTTTCCCAGGTGTATATTTCATTTTTTATCAGAAACAACATAAAAGCTACATAGTAAGATTGAGAAAATTTTTTTTTCCTGAAAATTGCCATAAAGTGTTCAAGATTTTATTTGAAATAGAGCGTTTTTCCAAAGGAGATTTTTCAATCTCTGATGAAATGTGAAATTATTAAAATAATACCGGAGTATTTCTTAAAAGATTTCTAAGCAAAAATTGTATTAAAAGTTTTAACGAGCGACACTATTCTTTTATAAAATATCGAAACTTTTTTTCTAATTTTGTTTTTAAATGATTGTACCACATACTAAATTACAAGTGTTTGTGATTCATTTCACATATAAAATTAATACATGTCATAATTGGATTACAATTATTAAATATTTCATTATTGACAAAAAATGATGAAAATTGTATTTATAAAAAAATAACCTTTTGAGATTTATACATTACTGAACATATTAGTAGAAAAAAAAATCCTTGCAAACGACATGAGAACTTGGGAGAAACACGGGATTTCAGTTGGTAATTTAATATTTTTTTGCAAATTTTGAATCACATTATTGTGAAAGATAAATTCTAATAAGAGACTTTTTTCAAGATTTGTCAAGCACGATTGAACAAAACTTGGCTCTTACAAACTTGTTAATTACAACCAGATTGAACTATAGGAAGTGCATTACTGCTATCATGTGGTCTAATTGTGTTGGGTTGTTCCTGATCCAATTCATTAATTGATGAATTAAACATCAATCGCATACATTCTTGGTCCAATGCATTGACTTCCTTCCCCAACGATTGAGTCGATTGCCTAATGTATGATTGATCAGCAGTAATACTGAACATAAACAATGATCAGATGCAAAGCACTTGTAAAAAAAAATAATTAGGCACACACACAATTTAATCACGCCTCATTGACTTCAAAACATTGTGACAAATTGGAAAAGTAATCTATTTAAATTGATCACCAAAAAATGTATAGAATACATTAGCGTGTGACATTATTTAGAACACTTTTAAAATTCATTAGATTCAAAACGACAGACACCTTGTAACATGCGTTATTCAGCTTTGAGATAGACTAATAATATATGTGCGGTTGCATAATTTTCACACTGAATGGCGTTCATTGATCTTTAATAGTCTGGCGAGTTACTGAATAACAGATCGGATCAGTTAGTGTATTAGTTAACTGTCGGGTGAGTAGTTCACAAGGCTATTGAATATTCAGCGCTTCCATGCCACGTAAAGTTTATTGGTGAAAGCAGTATCATTCTAAATAATCCCTCTTATCAACATTTTATATAATAATAATAATTAATCAGACACCCGTCGATACCAATTATTTATCGGCTGCAATTTTACTCGCGTTTGTTGCATTTGCATAAGTGTTCCATGCTAAATTGACACGTATGTCACAGCACGCGATAAGATTACACGTGCATGCCATTATTATCTTGGGTTTTCCTATTTTTACAACTCTTTTATGCTTGTTCCTACAACTCGCAATTATCGAATTAGTAATGCATTTTTTTTATTTATTTTTTTTCTAGAAACAATACCGTTCTTTATTTGAACGACCAAAAATTTCACTTTCTAACAAGTCATTCGAAAAAACGACCGACCTTATCATACTTTCTTTTTTTTTTTTTTGATTTTTCGGACATGAAATATAATTGCGAAATCCTCAAGTTTGACAATTGAATTAAATTCATTTTGGTACATTGCATCCATTTTTTCGCAGAATATCGTTTTCAGTTTGAAGACAACAATTATCGTAACATCTCTATTCAGCAGCGATGTACAGTTCATTTCGCCGGCGGAAGAGAGGGTTTTATCGCGGCGTCTAAGTTTCATAAATAGAATTCCTCGAGCGGGAAATGAGCGTCGCATGCGATTTTCAATAGCAGTGCGCTTTTCCCATAAAAAAAGACGGGGAGTCACCGCAACCACAGACGTTGATGTGCGATCGGGACGGTTCAAAGTGCGATAACCGCATTAATATGGGCACGTTCGAGAACGCCGGTCTTAATTGCGTGCCGAGATAACGGAGTGCCGATTATTTACAGCCCTTGCAAAAACCACATCGCCGGTGGCTCTTTTTTCTCATAGTCATGAGCCTAGGCGCTCTCCCGGCATTGTGTATCAACGACTGCGCGCTTTTACGACGATGCTTTTATTCTTTCCATAAATCAGCGGACGCGGCTAACATTCGTTATATTTATCGCGGGCTTTTTTCGACGCGCTCGACCCGTGCTTTTATAAAGTTGTGTTTACGAGGCTGAAATTAGCAAGTCGGCTACGAGACAGCCAACGGGCATTAAACGCTTTATAACTCTGTAAATTATTAATATGGATATGTGTTCTTTGGTTTACTTTAACTCGGGGGGGGAGGGGGGGGGGAAGAAAATAGTTATGCTCGCCATTTTTTGCAGCCTTTAAATGTTGAAGCAATAGTTAAGTTTTTCTCCGCACTTTCAGCACTGGGGTTTTTAACAAGCATTTTTTCATAACAAAATTTTTCTTTCCCTCGTTTTTTTTTTCAATTTCCATTCAAATTTTTTCCAAGTTCAACATCAGCAGTAATCCAGATCCTGCGCTTTTTCATCTTACATCTTATCATGAAACGTTCTTGAGACGAGTCGATGAAACGGCACTCAATTTTGCGGTCCATGCAGGGGCACTTGAATATCCTCGTAATTCTTTGCAACGTTTAATATGAGACGCGGTTCGTAAGTAGAGCTTACATAAAGTGGCAAATATCTGGAGACGTTACTGCGGTATTATGCGACCACGAACTTTATTGCGCGATACTCCGTGGAAAAAAAACTGAACAAAATGAAAGACACAGACCCAACCGTCACACGTGTCCAAGATGTCGTCGTGTTTTATAAAAAGAAAGCCTGTGATCGTACAGTGGAAGATGATCGTCCCCTTCCGGCCCGAATTACCATTTTAACGGCGTTAGTTTGCAATCTAATTGAGGCGCCCCAAAAGGGTAAGTGGATTAAACAGAAATAAAGTCCAGTTCGGTCTGAGAAAGAACGAGTTAATTGTGGACTCGCACTCCTCCCGGCCTAATTTTCTAACAAATCGTACCATACTTCGCGCTCTAATGAATGATATTAATTGCTTTACGATTTTCCGATAAAGCACGCGACGCAATCAAGCCCCATCATGCCCAGTTACGCGAGGAGCCACGTTGGCGTAAAAACCGGCATTTTTATATCCGCGCGACCGTCTCCGCGTTTTCCGTCGGCTAATTAATTTTCAATTTCGTTTATCTCACGTATGGCGTTTTATCCATTTTTTTTCACCTCGTCGTTCCCAAGCGACTAAGTAAGCGTATCACGTTTACCGTGAAAAATATATCGTTTCCTCGTCACAACTCATACTTATTATTTGCAGTTCAATTAAGCGCCGCGTGGAAATTAGCTTATGCAAATAGGGACGAACAGCTTTTCGAATTTATCGGGCCCGCCCGAACGTGTTATTAATCGTTTATTCATACTTACGCGAGGCCGATTGTGTGATCGAATTAACACGCCCGCGACGACGCCTGTAAATAAACAAAACTGATTTTCAGTCTGGGCCCCGGATTACATAATTATGACAGTACATCATCGCCGCGTTTCGAATAACAATGAGCGGCAGTGCATAATGGATCATAAAAATATGTAAAGGAAGTTTTGGACGGCTTATTGAGCATGAAAAAGTATTAGTGCACGCCGGCTGCCGCTTATAGAGAAAATCTGCAAACAGGAGAGCGAGAGCTGGAAAAATATGCGACAGCCGATGATGATCCCTGCTGATAACCCTAATAAGCAGGAAGTATTAGAATGAAAGGAAATTAAGGGAGACGATACGAACGTCGATTACAGCTGTTGCAGGAGCGCGATTAATTCCTCGTGTACCGGATGTCCCGCTGATAAATAAAATAGCAGCGCGACTGATTTAATAACCGAGTCGTTGAACTTTTGCGATCTTTGATCTTGATTCGGAAATTATCGTTATCGAATCGCAAACAAATTCGACCCGACGTTATCGACATGATTGAGGTGGTGGATTTTCGGAAACGTCGTGTCAGTATAAGCAGGTGAGATTAGGCGAGACGGGTTAAATGCCGCGGAACCGCTCGCCAGGCTTCTACATCTTGGCCGATTTTCTGATATGCTTTAACGACTTGATACTCTCTCGGCCAATCATAATGGCAGGTGCGCAAAGTTCCATCGGCGTTGAATGTATACCATCAGTGCACCTGACAGAATTGGTGATATCATTTAATTCGAAAGGAAACGACCGCTTCATTTTTTGCAATTAAAATGAATGATCGCAATCAGAGAAAGACGCATCGGATGGTCGGCAATTTTGAAAAATTCTGAAACGTATTATCACTATCATTTTAATTATATGATTTGGATCACAAGCTTGCAGACTTGACGTGAAATTTATAATGACATTCTGTTCGAATAATATTTTGAAATATCTATCTTTCGTTTTTTCAGTATTATATAATTTTTTTTTTTCTGTTTCAGGAATCTGAATTTTAATGGCTAATCTATTTAGCCGAACAAAAGGTTCTTTTGAATGAAATTCTAGTTAGCTCGTCATTTTCGAAACCTTGACTCTAATTTACGACGCGAGATCACTTTTATCAACGTTTAATCAATCGGTCTCAAAATTTCGCAACATCGAGCCAAATGAGATAGCACGATAAATCTGTCTGTAATTTATGGGCACGACGTAAACACATAGTATATTTCCGTCGCAATCGTGACATTTTATCTAAACGCGTAATATTGATTTACCGAGCCAAATATTATTCCGAAACTATGATTACCCACTTAACCTCGCAATGATAGTTTTCAATCAGGCATTATACGCTCGCGTCACGGATTCCGCAATCGAGGAATAAATCATGGTTGCAATATCAAAGGGAGGCTTCGCGTCCAAGTTGGAGATACGAGCCACCATCAGGGATTCCGTAGACAGAATGCGAATGTGATGTGACAAGCCGACAGAAGCGGTTGCACGAGCGGTCAAACCGTTATAGGCCGCTGCCGCTAAGGAGGAGCTACTCACCCACGAATCTTTTCGCGAGGCACAAAAATGCAAAAAGGGGAAAACGAGCGAACAGAAAACAGTACAGCGAAACAAAAGAGCAAGAGGAGAAACAAAAATGCGAAGGCGACACGCGAAACTATGTATTGTCCTGACGAGAAGTCTTGAATTACAATGGCCGAGGTAGAAAAGAAGGTACTTGAGTTATACCGGTTCGCGCACACACCCTCTGTTGTCTCCTGCCGACTCGAAGGAATCTCTGCAAGTGAAATCGTAAAGAAATTACCGACCTGAGATGGGGAATTCGCAAATGAGTTGGGCACGCATTTTTCTCGCTTAATTTTCATCGTAGTTCTTAACTCGTCAAATTGAAATTCAATTTTTCCCCTTGACAACAAATTTGAAGAAGATTTTGAAATAGTAAAACATTAGTCTCGTGAAATAATTTTTTTTTTACGTTAGAAAAACACATTCTGTTACTCAGTTGAGTATCGTTATCGATTCAGGAGCAGATCATTGCTAAATTTATACGTGTTCTTTCGGCTAGAGTGTACGATCTGTTAATTAATTAATTGCTCGCGAGATAAAATCGGTTGTAATCTTGAACGGACCAGCCCTTGGAGGAACAGGTTTGCACTCAATATATACTGCGAGCCGCGCATACTGTGAATTAATTGTTCCTCGTTGGGCAGAGAGCTACCGCGAACGCATCTCCGGTTTTTGAAGATAAATATAAAGAGGCACGTTGCACTGCCCTGCCTTGGATATACCCATTCCACTTCATTCGCCGTAAATTTCTTTCTTTCTCAACAGAGAATCTGCGCGACAACTTTTAAGTAGCTGCGAGCGACTTGATTATATAGCTGAAATTTGAACAGTTGTCCTGGATATAATTATAGGCATCAGCTTTTACCGCGAAGAAGATAAATACGATAATTATTCACCGTAAATTTTTCCCCAAGTGCGTGCAAATTGTCGAATTTCTAATCGCCCATCTATCATCAACTAATAAAATGACAAATTTCAAACACAGCTACTGATTCGAAAGAATATATTACAAAATAATTTATACACTGCAATTTAGTTAACTGTCAATTTTTTCGTCACATGAGATTGTTCATTTGTTTTTTTTTTCTTCAGTGCGGATTTTGTTGATTTTGCAACATGTACATTCGCGGATTGTGAAATAGAGAAGTTCGAACGATGATTCATTCGGATAGAAATTCCGTTTGCTGTAACGTTGTCACAGATGTCAAAACCAAAAATGGCGTGACTAGGATTCGCGAGCTCAACATTTTGAAATTAAACGTGTAACGTGTACACGAGCATGGTTTTCAGTACGCGTGACGGACCGTGTTCCCACGGGATGTGGGTTCTTGACTTTTGTCTTGCTCGAGAGGAAACATGTATACCAGTGAACGTTCGTATACACGAGCAAGTTCTTGTAAACCTCCAGCCGTTGTTCCCCTGGGGTAAAACGTACCTCCGTTACACACTTAAAAGTGACTTAGCCTAGAAATAGTCGTGTGTACCGGTGGCGTTTTGTTCACTTTTGTACGTACAAATTATCATTATCTGGATAGTTTTTCTTCGATTTTTAAACTTGAAAGAAATATGCTTACAAGCAAAAATAGACATATGTGTGTCATATATGCAACATACATAAAAAAATATACGTCATACATGTAACATACAAATTTTTCATTCTTATTTTTCATTATTTATTAACACTGAACGTTTCTCTATGCTAAAAAATATATTATTTTAAAATGAAATATTGAATTTGAAAAAACTTGTGTACATGGGTTGATTGAAACATAATAAAATTTTCTATTGTAAAAATATATTACGTGATAATGTAGGAATAATTAAAGACATTTTGTTGTATTCGAGAGTGTAATTATTGTTCATTCATATGGTGTTAGACCACGGTTGCTTGCTTCACTTGTGTCGGACAAGAAAAATTAGAAGTCTTAGTGTGTTACGTATGACACGAGCAATTACGCATGCCACGTGCGAAGGAGGGTATCCTATGTCAGATAAGTCAGGCGACAGAAGAATTTGGTACGAGACGCTCCATCTAGCCATCAATGCATCACGTCAGGTTTCATAATGCGTTCGCCGCAGATCGAGAGTGCACACAATGGACTTATGGGTGCGTCGCTAAAAATTCTAATTGACGTATATGTGACTGCTCGTCCGCCCTTTTCTTCAATCCACCTCGGGGAAATAACTTGCGCTCCCAATAAATAACTTTCAAACTCTCAACGATGTCCTTTTATTTTTAATTGAAAACTGGGCTAAAGCGTTATTCAAATCGGGATTCCAATGTTTGTTTCCTTGTTTCGGAAATATAAATAATTTGAGATATGATGAATCAGTAGAATATAAATGAATTGATTGAAAAAGCTATCCAACATATAGATGAAAAGTTCAAATAGTCAAGAGTTGAAGGTGCACTTGATGAATCTAACATTTGCGCTCTCAATTGAAACATAATCTGAGAAGAACGACCGGTGTTAGTGAAAGATGCACCAACTCCCGGTTGCAATCAAAAATTAATATGCATTATGCACTTATTTGGGACGAACTTATTTTTTCGTGATTCATCGCAGCACTTTTGGGGTCTCGACTCTCCGGCTCGTTAGACGCTGGAAGGGGCTTATGCTAATGCCGGGCCACCGTCCCCTGCGTCGCGCTCATTCTCACAGTTGATTCCTTCCTAAAGCTATTAGGCGATCATCTCGGATTATTCTGCGTAGCTTATTCTCCACTCGAGATACAGCTTTTCTAAGTTTTCTTGCCGTTTGATAGCGGGAGTGCTCGCGCGAACGGATATAAGATCTTCCATTCCGGCGAGTTTACATACATTCGAATACATTATCTCATATCTTGCTTTTTCGTCCAGCCGGTGAAAAGAAATCTGCCCTCCCTTTCGCGAGTGCTCATAATTGCATAACCTGAGAGGAAGCTGTCTGAGCTGGCTAAAAGATCGGGCGCGTTTCACGATAAATTGATTGTTGAGACGCGACACGTAACGACGTTTTTGCGACGCCCCATGCTAATGACTGATGCAGAATTGGATCCAAGTTCGGTAGGGCGCTTCATATGTAAGCTATTGCCCGAAGATGTTATCAAGCAAGGATCTCTTTTTTACGACCTCTTCCTCAGCCGTGAAGACGTACCTGCCGTACAGAGCACTTTCCACGAAGTGAAACGCCGTTTTGAGAAATTTAATTTCAACCCGGCGTGCCATTGATTTATTCTTCCGACAGCCGTAACGAGCTCGCAGCTCGTTCCTGTGTCATGTCGGATACAGCTCGAAATCAATTCCAGCTTCGAAAATGTTTGCACCGGTACCAAAATGAGTTTGTTATTGTGTCTTGACATTTATGCTGTATATTAAAATTGTTGTGCGAGGCGTTGTAATATTCGTATTGGATAATGTTTGAAATATATTTTATGATTATCTGTTGAAGAGAAAATTGTTACTCAGCAATTTTGAATCATTCTTCTTCATAAATCAGTCAAAAGACAATCGCTTCAAAAAATTTTCCAACGCTTGTTAGGGCTTCAGCTGGAAAGATTGCGCTGTCGTGATAAACTGTTGGGTTTTCCTTGTTTGAAAATAATAATTGACGACATGGTTTAAGGATTCCGGGCGCGAAGCGCGGACCGAGTTTGTCGAGGAAACGTGGCAGGACCTACGGATGTGCGATTCGAATCTCTTCTGTAGTAAGTCAAGAAGCAGCGGCTAAGAAGAGCGCCTGAGAAGAATAAGACGAGGAAGACGAGAGAAGAGGCGAAGTAGAAGCTAGCGTGGAGGGCCCAAGATTTATTTGTCGGGTCCTAAGCGGCGAGCTCAGGTCCGCGAGATGTCCACCATGATACGGGAGTACGAGAGCAGGAAGCACGCAGGACTGCTCGCTGACTCTCAATGAAAGAGCGCAGCAGACCGGCTGATTCAAACTGGACATCCAGACGTACATTATATAGGGTGTTCAGACATTTGATTCGTTTCAGTCACAAAATCACTTTTACAACAATGTTCATTTTTTTTAAATTAAATAGCAATGCATACGTATATTTTGAAAAAAATGTCAACAAATTTTTGAAGAAATGTTGTAACAATTTTTAGGTAAAACAGTTAAATAATTGGATTATATTTCCGTATGAATCATATGAATGAATTTATATTTATATATCGCGATTTGTACTTCTGACATTTATTTTGAAAAAATGTGTAGCAATAAATTGTTTTAAAAACATTTGCAATCATTGTTAGTTGATTTTGTGATAAAAACCAATTCATTTTTCAGATTTTTGTTGTAGTTTTTTATTTGTATATGTGTTGGCGTATTGAGTAAATCTTGATTTGTAAAATGGACATTTTAAACAAATGTGTATTGGCCAATGTTTTAGTTTAGCTGATAAGAACAATGAAAAAATAACATTTTAATATTGATACAAAAATTTAGAATTACAATCACATTTGTGTAAGAAAAAGTCAGAAAAATGATAGAGCACCGATTTTTGAATAATCCCAGTTGTTATTGCGAATTTTATATTTAATATTGTATGAACACCATGTATGTGAAGCGAGGCCCAAACGATAACGCCGAGTTATACACGCGCACGCGGTATCATTCCAATTGTCAAGGAGCCGGATTCTCAATGAACGAGCACGAGCTCGAAACGAGCTCTCTCCGGTGTATCGGGCCTTTTTGATAATGTTGAGTTTGTTTGCCAAGTCACGTGACGTACATTTTCATAACGTGTTGTTAGAATGTTAATGCGCCGTTGTATTCGATCAAACGATCCTTGATAAACGCGGAGTGCGGCGTTTATTTCGTAGCGTTTATTTGTCACAAGATATACACGTTGCATTGCACAGGAATAATATTTAATTGGCGGCTCTCGTGATTCAGAACGAAGTGTTACACACGATTGCAGCCCGATAAGACGCGGCAATTATTAATTGCCCGGAGCCGTGTTATATCATTTGTGAACCGGATATCAAATCAGATATATATATATTTTTTTCTATAATGCAACAATAACTTTTTATCTTCGATCACATTTTTGTTAAAGGAAACAATTACTTTGATTGAAATTGTAATTACCTTGAATTGAATGAATTATGAATAATTTTTCAATTCATCATTTTTTTTATCAATTTATATTCATTTTTTTAAAACAATTTTTGTTGTAATTGCAAATCATGAATTACAATGAAATTGAATTCAGCTCTACGCGCTAATAAATAGCACGGAACGACGTTGCAAATATCGCGCTGTCAATGCAATCCAACTCGTTCCTCTTTATGATCCACTTTTCTCAATGGACGAGTCATCGTTGTAAAAATCTTTCGGCCATGTTACATGCACGGTTTGCCCTTCAAGCGGCGCGTTCACTCCAGAACTCATTAACCAACTTCTGGATTGTGCGGTCGCGTGTTGCCGAATGAAAATTCGCATTTTTCAGCCGATGTTTGTGTAAATGAGAGATTGAAAGTGCGAAGCGCTATATAAGCGTAAGGGAGTCATGTTACAAGGTTGACGTCTTCGCGTACATGCGTCGTGGGAACACACCTTTTGCGGTGCAATAGAATGAATGTGCGATTCTTGACGTTTTGTAAGTACAATAACAAGAGGAAATAAATCATTGCAGAAAATAGTAAGTGGAGCGAATACGCCATCAACTTGGAAAAAACTAGTTCTCTGATTAGCTATTTTTTTCAAATTATCTTTTTCGGAATTGGAAAATATGGAATATATGAATTTTTCTAGTAAAAGTGTTATAATTTTTTAACTGCAACATTATAACAATATATAATATTATTACTTAACACTAAATAATGATTTATGAAGATATGAATTATACGTCAATTCCTTTTATAATATGTATAGGCCATAATCATACAATAATCAATAATTTATATTTTACGTAAACAATAAACATGTTTATAATCTAGGTTTTTTGATTTCAGTTCATCCCAAGAAGCAGTGACGGAAAGAAAACTGACGACAAAACGTGAAACAAAATAAGAGAGACTCTATTTTGAGACACCCGCGGAATATTTAACGAGGGCCCACTGGGCCCTGAGCGTGGATCGCGCGCGGCGCATTTTTTGCACGCACTCGCGCCCGAACTTTTATTTGGAGCAGACAGGAATTCGGCTAAATGCATTGATTAAAGTACAGACGTCGCTTAGACGTGGTCGGTGGCCGGCGTGTCTTCGAAGACGCGTCGCACATTTTTTGCCGAAAGCGGAGTCGGCGCTTGGAGCCTGGGGGAAACGTAACTCTCCGGCCAGCGAGGCTTTCAATTAAGTTTATGAAGCGGTGCATAAAAATGCATTATGCACCGTCGTCTCGTTAGCGGGACGATGAAGCGGTTACGCGGTTAGAGCGACTCCTCGATTGATGTCTTCTGGTCGTTTTTCTGGCCGCAAAAAAAGATGTATATGAAACGGCTAGATGATCCAGTCCAATGTCGTCATAAACTGCGATCCCCGATAGCCCGAATTGGAACTCGAAATTGCCTGACTTATCTCGCATGTTCATTCAAGGAAATCAATTTAAAAACGTTATCATTTTGCAATCTAAACGGTAGAAAAGAGAGAAACCGGTCGCCACTGCCACTCCATGATCAACGCTTTTCTTGTGCACTCGTCGCGAGATACAATCGTGTCTCTTGATAATAACAAACACCATCGGCTTTAACCCTAAAAGACCGCTGCTCTAATGAATCTCGTATATTTTCTTCTCCATATCTCTATATAAGTCGTAGAATAATTTTTTTTTTAAGAGCACAACAAAAATTTTCAATTGGAATATATGCTTCGGGCAGTACAAAAACCGTTGCAAATTTTATTCGAACATCATGAACATAATGTAAATAAGTCGCGGTAAATTTGGCAACATAATTTCATCAAGTTGGCGTTCTCGCGGTAGACGTGGGCTAGCAGTTGCCGCGCGCAAAGTAATCACGACGATGGTTAAACGGCGCCGCAGCCCGGTGCGTTTTTGTTTCGACTTTATGTAAATTCACTCCTTTCGAGTTATGAAGTAAGACGCAGATTTGAAGTGCGCGGAAGAACGTCTCAACGTTTTCATGCAAATGCGATTTCGGCGAAGGCTTGATGGAGTCCACTGTGCTTGCGGGCCAGTTTAACGAGCTCTTCGCTACGGAAAACGTTCGAAGATGATTACATCAGAGAAACTTTGCTAAATTACAAAAAAAAGACATTTTTCATGACAATGAATAACGGTGATGATAAAATTGTCATTTTTGCCTGTTCGAAGAAAGTTTAAATAAAAAATCGAAAGAACAATTTTTTGCACAGTTCACATTTTTATTTATAATCTCAAAGCATATAAAGTCAAGAATGAATAAAAAATTATGAAAAAAATTTGTACTCCTGTGTGATACTCCGTTTAGCGCAACACAATGTCTTAATTAAAATAATGAATAGGATGGTTGATTCAGAATCATGTTCATCATTCTTAACAAAGATTCATAGATCATTGTCCGTCATAGCCAGAGCGTATCTATTCTTTCAACACTTCGATGGTCAAGGAAAAACCTCTCGCGATTAAGAAAAACCCGCCGTTCCGTCTTAATGACAACGTCCAATGCTTGTTTTCTAAAAAGTTTCCACTCGGACAAATGTATCATGAAAATGCGAAAAAGCACCGACGTTTGGTGTGGGGAGTTTAAACAGATGGTGACTGAAAAGACCATCGAAAGCAACGCAACTTGGACATGAAAACCGATCGCTTCTTCAGGCAGTCGAAAGCCATCCGTGGAATTACCTCGATGATTAATGGCACGGCTCGGTTTCTCGGTCTCCCACTCAGTCTGTGCCTGTTTTTGTACAGTGCGGCCCTGAAGAACGGCACCTCGACGCCACCTTGAGGCCCAACGACAAAACGCCTGGATCGTCATTCGCAAGTATGAGCAGGCTGTTTATTCGGCAGACGTGTAAAAAAAGTACCCTCGACCTACCTAGCTGTCTTCTACCTGTTTTGTTCGTCGAACCTACGATGTGCACAAACATAAATAAGCCGTAACTTTGTTTCGACGCATTTAACTCTAGATCGTTCATCACGCGACGTAAATTCCAAACGTATAGCAACTATGTTTTCGCGCAAAATATATGTTATGACTCGGCCTACGTTGCATTGCCAACATTGTCGTCATAACTCGCATCGATAAATTTTTTTTAACATTGGCAACGTCCTAAACTTCAGAGTAAGATACTGGATAAAAATTGAGATTTACCCCTGTTTGATAAATTAAAAAAAATTATTACAAGAATATTATTAAGAAAAGAACAATTTTTTGGTCAGTTTTTTTTTTTTAATTTAAAACTTAAAACTAAAAATCCAACAAAACACCGATGATAAAAAGTTTAACAATTAAAAGTTTCCTTCGATGTTATTTTCCATCGAGAAATGAAAGTAGTGAAAATGGGCAAATATTTTCCACTCTGACTTATTAAAACAAAAAATGTTGTTCTCATCAAAGGAAGATGAATTCTTTCGTTAATCAAAATTCAAAATGGTTCATGTTTCAGGAGTATACTCATTGTCCGATTTTCGGACACGGACTGAAATAACTTCCCACGCTAATAACTAAAGTTTACAGCTCGTCACGAATCGCATGACGATGCCGGTAGCCAAGCGGCGTTACAGTGGAGGCGTTGTGGTGCTGTAAAAATTCGCCCAACATAGCGGACTGGGCTGTCTATCCTAGATCAGACCTGTAATCATGCGGTAATAATCCTTGATCACGGAAGATATTGCACATTTCCTCAAAGTCACTGCTATTCTCAAGAAAAGATGGCCCGCCGGGGTGCTGCTCCGAGAGACTTTACTGTTTGCTGACATGCGATTCATATTTGCAGACCATATTCAGCGTCGCTTATTAACAGACCTGACCTCTTTTGCGTCTCGAAATAACGAATCCTAGTAGGGTTGAAAAGCAAACCAAAATTGATGAACAGATTAAAAAAACACCAATTTCATTCATCGAATTTATATACTATATTAATGGATTAAATAAAAAAAGAAGTTGTAATCATACAATTTTGTGTGTTTGTTTGTTTTTTTTTTTTTTTTAATTTTCGAATTAATCCGATTGGCAAATACACTCACATATAAATTTTACTTTCTAGGTGGTTGCAATTAGCGTTTCTTATTCTTCGGACATATACAAGGACTTTCCCCGCAGTTATTTAGTATAACGGCTGAAGAATCATTTTCTCGAAATTTATATAATCCATCAGAGCGCCTACCGCAAAATCTGCGCTCGCATTGATAGCTCGATTAGGGTCGCCGAAGGTGCGCTAATGGCACGGAGCACGCGACTTGACGAAGATCGCATGTGGCTTCGCACTTTTCGGCGGGGGCGTCGTAAAGCAATGACGATCAAAAAAAAAAGGAACAGCCAAATCGGCCCGCATTGCGGAACGATGCGCAACAGCTGCAGCCGTCGTGTCACTTGCCAGGAATGTATCAGCTTCGTCGATGACTAATTATTATTCTACGGGTACGAGTATTCTCCTGGAGTATTCGCGCTCACGTGCGTATGTCGTCGGAGAAGTCATTCGTCTTTTCTTGCGACCTATAAAGTCCGCGATTTCGCACTTTCCATTCAGCCAACGTCCGCTACAAAAATAGTTGACTGTCAAATAGTTTCTTCGAGGTCACGTCGATTTCAGATCTCGTGAACGGATCTTTATTTCTTTTTTGTTTCTGGCGAGGTGATTCATTGAATTGGGATTAGCACAAAGAACAATGAGATGCCACATTTTTCGATGAACCAAATCAAATAACATATTCATTTGTCAATTTTTATAGTAATTTTTATATAACAAAGACAAATTTTATATACAAATATCTAGAAGCGAAAAACATTTGAAATAATATACGATATCAATTCAAATCAATTCAAAATTATTCGACTGAATTCAAATTTTGCATGAAATACAATTGAAATCGAAAACTTGTATATCGTAGCTATGTTTGTCAAATAATCGAACACAGCATTAATTACTGAAAATTGAAAGTTTATTATTATTACCAACTATCAAATTGCTTATTTGTATAGTGAAACAAAACATGATTCTAAAATAAACAAACGAGTTTAGAACAACTGTCAAACTTCAAATGAATAACAATCAAATTAATCAGTGATTAAAAATGATATCAGTGGTTTTAATTCAAATGTTAAAAATAATTTTAAGAAAGAAACTATATACATATCAACGGATCTGAGTATTTATGAGTTGCATTAAAACATTTCTTGAAAGGATATATGCCATATTCAAATATATCTTAATCATTGGAAAAAAAACTAATCCACTCAATTGTAATTAATTTACACCAAGTAAATGAGAATTAAAATTTGTAAACAATTGCAATCAATTGTTCATAATTCACTTCATACTGTTTTGCACACGAATGACAACGACATTCAAACTAATGATATGACATGATGAAAAGCAAAGCGTCCAAAAATTGAAATGTATTATTCTCTGAAAAACTGCAGCTCTATTATTATTATTATTACTACCGTCACTGTAATTTTAGCAAATCAAAGTTTCGAGTCGAAGTTGAGAAAAAAAACGTTCGAAGATAGAGAATTCTATAATAACAAAAACGTTCGTGACAAATTTTACATCAGTACGAGAGATTTATCAAGATAGAAAGTTTGCACAGTGCGAAATGCATGATTTTTCGTTCACAAATAAAGAAATCACGAATCACTTGCAAAGACGGAAAATGTATATATCCATTTTCCAGTGAAATCTCTCCGATAAATTATCTTGACGTTGGAATTTGTTCTTCCTGAAATAAATCATAGTTTAACAACTTTATTATAATTGCAATTGCGAGTATGTGAGTTCATACATTTGATAATAAAACTTTTCACGATTAACCATAAACATTTTTCAATTGAAACCAATCCAATCAGAACAACATTGAACATTGAAAAATTATGCAAAAAAAGAAATGCTGATAATTTCATTATCGCTATCTCTCTTTGTATGGCGTTGAAATCGGCAGACAATAATTTCCCCGACTATATAGCTTTGAGCGTCAGCAATCGCAGAACCCCTTCATTAATTTTGTTCAGCAACATTAAACTCAAAATAACAGTCTCAAGTCGGAACACTATAACTATAGCAGGAAACAAAGCTCGAAATTAGCAGATCTACTTTGTTAGAAAAGAACAGCGGCGTTTTGAAATCTCGTGTGGATTATTTTTTTACGGTGCAATTAACAATGCGTGTATGTTTGAAAAAAAAAGAACGACTCTGACTTTCTTCTGGTCACGAGACCTGCGGAAATTGTGCAGACTCACTGAATGGTCAGTGGTCTCCACGCAACGAGTTTCTTGCGTAAAGCGAGGATAAGCACAGCTATCTGCTGGATCGAGCAAGCAACGCGTTAATTGCCATACGCATAACGAGCAAGCAGGCGATAAGTGACTTCCTTTGAGGAAAATACTGTGCGACTTTTTGATTGAGAAAAATGCTTGGAATCAAGCAACGCTGCCGTGTAAAGGAAAATGAAATTAATGGCCTGTGTTATTTTTTCCTTTCATTAATTAATAAGAAAATGTTTTTTCTCCCGTTTCAAAAACAAAGCAACTCTTAATGCTAAGATCATTGCTTTTGTTAAATAATAATAATTATTGAAAAATGTATTTTTAATAAACACGCTGATACTAATCATTTTTCACGTACGTATTTTATAAATTTTTTAGATTTTTTCAATGTTTGTGCGATTTCTGATGATTTGCCAAGTATATGATATTGCAAAACTCAATGGTGCGTCTAATTTAATATTTCTAATAATAGAAATAAAGTGCAAGATTAGAAGGGAGGCGTTAAGACACGTAAGTTGATTGGAATCGAAATTAAATTTTTATATAAGTAGGGACTAATAGGGTGGACATTTGAATAACGTAAAGTTAGAAATGATTAAAACTAGCTGATTCGGGTGCGGAGTATTGGTGCCCCATCGGTACGTGGATTGACTCGCCGGGGGGTTGATTGTCAGGGAATGAAATACTGCAAATCCTACCCCATCCATAGCTTATAGCTAATTTATTGAGATGTCACCATACTCAAATATCCGACCCCATTGTGCATCTCATGGTCCGTATATCCGCACATCGCCTTTTTATATACAAACTAAAATCATTTTCTAATGAAAAATGTCAATGTCAAGTTTTAAGATTATTTCATTAAAAACAAGGAATACTTTCCACTTAGTGAAAAATAGTTGGTAATTATTTTGTTGGCACAAGTTTCACTGATTTCCAGATAAGTAATACAAATAATTTTTCGTGATAGGAAAATTGTTCTAATTTATATGCCCGGCATTTAAACCACGTATAATTTTGTTGATTTACGACTGCATAATTCACACGATGATTGTAGGGTTCTCAAAATTATGAGATGTTTACTCTACATTTAGTTGGTGATTTTGCAAATTAATAAAGTAAGCGAAACGGTCGAGGTTCGGGTAATTTATACCCGTTTCATTACGCACATGCAAGAGCTGATGATTAAACTGTAAAACAGCTGGAGAAATTTGTCTAGAAATAAAGATGGCGCTGGATATGATTGCAGGGACAAGCGACGACGATAACCATGGTACAAAGACCGATTCGCAATGAAATGAGCGACGGTAAGAGCGCGAAGTAATTGCAGTTTGCAATGCCTACGTCACCCTTATGACATTTTTATCGAAACACGCACAGCCTGTTTTCACTATCGCCCATTGTTATGTGTTCCGCAGCGACCTACATGCATGTCCATTTTTTTGTTCACGTCCACGTATACTGGCTTGATTTACGATACAAACGTGAACTACAACCACATAGTCTAATTGTTAAATTCGCGATCAGCGGATATTAACGAGATGGAATTCAGATGTTATTTATTGCAAGAAAAAAAAATTCAACGACTGGCTTTTTGATAGCCTTTTTCTCTGATTGTGATTAAAATCTTGATCATATTTATTTTTGTTCTTTTTATTTTTTACTGTTCAACATTTATCGATCATCACGGCTTTTACATTAGTTAATTGACTCAACCAATTAACAATTTTAAGATTTACATAGATTTTTTTTTTAAATTGATTAGTTTTTTTTTCTAGTTGGAACAAAAAATAAAATGGTTAAAAACGCCATATTATGTGGGTGGCAATGACACGATCGCAGTAATAACGGCAGCAATACATCGCGTGCGATGGCGAATCGCATGGAATCAGGGGCCGTCTCCTTGACAAGCGGGTGTTTAATTGGCGTTGAAACCAACGGTGTGACGGGAACACCATATCGTGGCGTCTCCCGAATACCTGAATCCTATACCACTGGGATCCGCCATCGCTCGTACGTTACCACGGTGAACCTCGTAATTACTTGCAGCACGCAACTTGTAACGCATATAGGCATCTCGGGTTCGCACTATTGCCATCGCGTATATAGCCTATATGTTTGCAGAACTCTATACCGTTGCTTAAATGTCTGGTAGACTTTTTTTGCGAGATGGTCCGCTGAGTGGTCAAAACTGTTACAGGCGCCGATACACCTTAAAACAAATCAAAATTCACGATGAACAACAACTAATATTTCACAATTTGATCAATTTGCTTGAAAAATTGTATATTATAGTTTAGTTCTATAGCTGTTTTAAAATAAGTTTTATTTATAAATATGAGAATTTTAAATTTTGAATTCAGCATTTGGGAATTGAATTTAAATCAAATACACGTTATGGTAGATTATTTTATATTATATTTCATGATGCATTTTTTATTTGAACCTATATATGTAACATAAAACAGGTTACATGATTTTTTTGAACTTTTCAAAAGTCAGTTGTGGCATTGCATGACGCTCATTTATCAAACACTTATCAAAACCCTGGCGTTCACTCTCATCCATAACAATCACTTTTATTGTAAACTTATTTAATTAGTAACATTAGTAATTATCTATGCTGAAATTAGTATGCCATGAGTATGCTAACATTGTTGTGCTCAAAAACCTATGAGATCGCGTGAGTTTATAAAAACTATACGTACGCCACACGTAATAGTGCAAATTGTATTCGCATCTTGCCAAAGATCGATTAATTTATGAATTCCATTGATAAGTGTACTTTTCTCGAGTATCGTCGCAAATGCATGATATAATAAAGCATCTGACAGTTTAACAAGTGCAGTTGTATTTTGAGACAATTTTCCTTCGTTATTTACTATAAAGACGTAATTTTATAGAAAGCATGAGCCACTCTCGATTATTCGCGGAAATGCGCATTAGCATGAATCCGAGTCGCGGAGCCGCCTGCTGTAATGAGGCATAATGATGCGTGCGTGTATTAGCATTTTTATGATTGCCAATGCAAAACAATCGCGGTTCAAATGGTATTTAAAAGTACCGTTCATTATTGAATTTTTATGACAAGCGTGTCTGCGCTCGTCAAGCAACAATCTCTATGAATATGCTGATCAACTTTATGACTTCATTGTTACCTAAACATCACTCTATAAAATCTGCACATTATGCGCAATCAAGAAAATGAGTCGGAGAATATTTCATCTAAAACGGTTCTTACAGCATTTTTATTTGTCACCTCTGTTTAGTTTTTTTAACAAAAAATTATCATACTTCTGTTTACGAATGAAAAGCCCTCGAGAAGATATTCATCTGCCTCGTAATAGTCAATGTCCAACCCGTGTAAATTAAAACGCGGAGGGGATGGCTCGAGGTAATTTGTCACAATAGGTTGAGCTCTTATTCATACGTTATCACGCGGCGTAAAATGCACCAAAGATTTATCGCGTCCAGTACGTAAACGGTAGGCGGTTTGGTCCAAAGTGCCGTTTCATTGTGGCCCGGCTAGCAGCTATTATGTGCGCGCACTTTACTTCAGAAACCTGCACGACGTGTGTCCTCAGTTTGGTCTTTAAAATTTAAACACCGGTTTGTATGTGTAGATAAATTAATAGGATAGAATATTAATAGATAATATTAATATTAATAGATAAATTAAGACGATTTTAGTCCGACTATTCAAGAATATATCTGACCTCGCCAAAAGACTAACATTAATGACAGATTGAAATGTACATAACCAACTTTTTTAAAAGAAATTTTGTGATGAGTTTTCTAATTCCAATTTTCCAAAGCAAATGTTAGCAGAAACATTTGTTTCTTTGATCCATGGCAAAATGGAGGTTTAATTTTCAGTAATGATCTCAACGTGTGTCTCAAAATTTCAAACGTGTGTCAACTTTTGTTCTGCTTTTTTTGTGCATTCATGTATAACCAAATGAAGAAGCAAAAAAGTACCAAGAAGCAAGAAAAAAAGTTGCAAATTATTTTTCATTTAAAGAGCGGAGATTGTGAATTGGATCAAAAAAAATCTGAACAAAATTAGAGTTTAAAGCAGAGGTTTGACGAGAGCTATCGAGGACTTTCAATTAATTTTCCGCAGCCGTCAGAGAATGTGTAAAAAAGCGTGTCGTGACAAAGGACACGGCAATTTGTTACGGGTCACTTGCAAAAGCCTCACGGTCAGTTTATCCAGCAACATCTAGAGAGTCTTGGCGAGCCTATATTAATTACTTTTTCCCGAGTATAAAAAGTGGGGGTAGTTCGTCGCGAGGCAAAAGGCACTCGTTACGTTTGCGCAACGATAAAAAGCGCACGGGGGACGGAAGAGCGCGACAAGGAAAGGGGAATATTTAAAAAGTAATATCAATTACATTTGCATATTCAGCAGCCGAGGCGTAGACCAAACGTAACTATTCCATGGGGCCGAACTGATGTCTCACGTACCCTCCTACACACCACACGGGGCTCTCGGTATAAAACGCTCGACTCTGAGGACGAAACAATCCCTGATGCTTTTAACCCCTTCGCCGTACTACCGACACAATCTTTTCCGACCGTTAATATCGCCCCGTCTGCATTCTCAACTTAAAAGCATTTTCTGAAACGTTGTATATTTCTTGCGCGGGGATATATTTACGTCGCGCGATTTACACTCGAAACTTTTTTACGGGTTCTTCTGTTGAACGTAAACAAGCAATTTTGTGCATTTTATGGATAAAATATTGAGGTAGTTTAAAAAGAAGTAAAGAAGGTTGAGATGTGTGAAAATCAATTGATCAATCGATTTAAAATGTATTTCATGAAAGTAACATCAATTCTGCTAAACAATATTTTGGAAACATTAGCATTGAAAACATCAACGTTTAAAAAGTACAAAATTTTTTTTACAACGTTGTATAAGTTTATTTTTCTTACGAAACCTGTAAAATAATTATTAAACAAAAACATTTTGAGTGAAGAGGGAGAAAAAATTTGGTTCGGTTGTCTTGATGGTCGACTTCAGCAGTAGATATTTTATTCACAATGTGTCTTGGTCCAAAAATGAGCATAAAACGGTACCTTGTTGCATCTCAAACTAGACCGAATGCAAATGATCCGAACTTGATCCTCTCCGATTACCATGCACGTATTCGCTTGAAATCGGCCGAAATATTTGTGTCGATTTCCGGGGCAGCTTTTGAATTTGAATTTCATAGCTTCTGTTTTAATACACATATTCATCGCGATAAAACACAATTTGATGCGTGACAAGTGAGTTATTTTCGCGCACTGCTCATTATGCACCAGGCCAGACGGTGCCATTTGGTCGAAAAAAAAACTGATATACGCCGGCAAAACGCCGAACCGAAATGCGAGAATCGGCAGACGTTCCGACGGCGCGAGGCCACGTCCCCGGGCATCGGCGTAAATCTTTGTTTGCGCGAATTTACGTAACGTTATATTCGCGTAAGTCCGGGACAGAGAGACGCCACGATACGATAACGCCCTTGCCTCTTTTTTCGTCACTTTCCTTCGTTCTTTTTGGCTTTCTAGTTCACCGCGAATGGCACGGTCGCCTGCCGAAGAGAAACGCCATTGTGCGCGACACAATTGTTACGTTACAAGGACGTTAACATAACAATAAGCGAAAACCCCCGCGTACATAGGTACACACAGCCCTTCTTCGTCCATTTCTTGCGCGCTTTGAAGACAGGTCGCCGACGGGTCATGCACTCAATGAACGCGCCATTTTCTATTCCACGTGCGACATGCACCAGTGTCCATTGTCCAATTCTGGCCAATTATCTATTATCAAAAAGAGCATATGTTTATCAACCATCAATTTCGTCGGCTCTTAATTTATAGAAAATCGCATCATAAAATTGTATTCCATTCTTTGAATATTTCGTATAAATTTACGATAAATTTCTTTTACACGTTGTTATGGTATAAGATTATAACTTTTTTCAACGCACGATCGTTTTTGTACACGTAAACATAAATTCACACTCGTAATTTCTTTTTATAATTTAATTACAAATAAAAAGTTTGGAACAAAACGCACAGTGCAGTGCCATGCTAAAGAAACGTATCTAAAATTTTAAATACCATCTTTAATAGATCATGTGATATTATATATATATATATATATATATATATATATATATATATACACGTGACTTGAAAATCCAACATCTTTCTCCTTTCTCAATGGAGATCATTAATTTTTTTACCCTGTCAAACATTTAACTTACAGGAGCCTCCTATTAAATTCCATCGGCATACATTCCTTATGAAACGCATGCTTTTTAATGTTTACGCATCCGTGTAATGAAATTAAAATATCATAACTACGTAAATTGTCTCGAACTAATTTATGCTCCATAGGCACGTTCATTGAAATGAAGTTTTAACCTACCGTAACTTTCGGTCTTGAAAAATAAAGCGAAACACATTATTCTTTAAAAGTTATGGCATCAAATAAATTGCAACGCCATTCTATTGTGTTCTCTTTAATCAGACTTTTTTTCGTATCTGTTTTTTTTTTCTAATTAAACCTTTTAACATTTTTTATACAATTTGTAGAACTGTTTTTTTCCTTTGTTTATGAAATAAGATGAAAATTGAATTATAAAATGTACAACGATATAGTTCAGTTATGTATCGAATGGTTCATTGATCTGAAACTTTCGGGCGCCACTGCGGGTTTTGTGAATGGGCTGAATAAATTAGCAATAATTAGACTGAAGAATTTCGCCGCGTCTAGATGTGGTAGAGAAACCGAGCGAGTTGGTGCGCCAATAGCAATCATAACAAGAAGACAGAGCACTCGGCGTAGCTAATTGCTCAAATCATTATAAAAAACATGATATCTAAGACTCAATTCTAGTGGGAAACATGAGATAGCAATCATGCAGTTTCTCATAATGAAAATAATAACGGCAGAACTTGTAATAACAGCACACCGCACTCTGACTCGCAAAACCCGAACGAATCCATCTACAGTTCAATCTTTTTGGAATATTTAACGATTATCTTAAGGATATTGTCTTAAAATGTTTGCAAAATATTTTATCCATGCTTTATTTACAAACAGATGTAAAATATTTATAGATATTACAATTACAAATTTGTCGTTATTACCAATTTCATGTTAAGTTGCCATTAATCAAAGTTATATTTCACAAGTTCCAATTCTTTCAACTTTTTGATTTTCGACCAGATAATTGGGATAAATTTTTGAAAATTGATCCAATTAAATGAATTCCTAATAGCTGAGATAAATCATTTATTCAAATTTGATTCTTTTTTTCTCCATGAAAACCATATTTTTCTTTTGCATACTATAACACTTTAATCATTTATTACTACCAATTACAACTTGTCTCTCATCCTCTGGCTGCTAAAACGATCACCAAATTGCATTATCACGATGCGGTGAATTTTCAGAAAGCCGTAATTGACCTATGCGGTATTTGAATAACAAGTTATTCGTGCCAAAAAAGGCGACGTAAAAATAAAGTAATTTGGTTTGTCCGTTGAAGAAGGTCGAGCGAATGAAATGTATCAACGATCGAGGCGTTATTATATGCTCGGGCAACAAGCGTGTACTGGCCGCAGCCGGCCAGAATGACGTTGGTCCGCCTGCAGCTTCAGGTGGCTCAGTGTGTCTTTCTTTTGTGTACAAGGGTGCATATATTACTTCGGTTGTCCCTACTTTGCAGCACCCACACTGCAAAGACAGGTGTTGCGTCAGTGCCCCGTGGCCAATTTTATCACCCACTCGAATTTATTCCCAATGCATTTAGAACTCGCGTCGCAGTGTCATTAGCCTGCAGCGCACCCTATCATCGTCATTCGCTAACAAAATCTGCTCCTCGTATTAGAAAGTTTGCATTTGTTATGCTGATAAAAAATCACGGACATTTCTCTTGTATGCTCTTTTGTCATCGTAAACAACTCTGAGCTTGATCGGTTGCGCTACGATTGTCTGCCTCCATGGTGCCATTCCTTATTAAATGGGATTTACGATTTTGGAACGAGTGAGAGGCAAAAAAGTGCATACTTTATTTTTGCACAGTAGGTAGGACGAGTGGGTTGCGTAATTAAAGGTAATCTCGCGTCCCAAATGATGTCGCGAAAACGAGCGAGCTTCAATCTGGTACACGAGGAAAAAAAGTTTTATGGTTGTACTGACGAAGGTGACCATCAAAGTTAAGGTTTTCGGTCTCTGATGACTGGAACAAGTTTTTTTTTCTCAATTCATTCAAGAGTATTTACAAAGAGAAGAGTTGGCAAGGTTTTTGAATGGCGCCATATTCTGAACAGTTTCAACATTCCTAAAGTTGAAAGAAAAAACGTAAATAAATATACAATGACTAATAGAATAATTATTATTGGTAAATGTATTCGAAAAAGTAGTCTAAATTTTTTTTAGAAAAAACATAACCATACACGCATCGTGTGGATGTATTTAAGTCGTTGGATCACGTTTAATTTGAATAAAAATCTTGTACGGTACACGTGACGGTACGCGTACTGTCAGCCGTCGCATACGTGCAGACGTCGCCACATTTTTATCCACGAAGTATATCTCAAGTAACTGGTAATGTCTGGCCACAAAACAAATTTCATCGCCATAACGTTGAAGAGAACAAAAAAAATTATGAAGATAAATAAAAATGAAAAAAAAAAAAAAAAAAAAAAGAACACGAAACACGTCAAAAGCATCCATAAATTGCGAAGTCTGCTGACAACATCGCAGCGACGCGACGGTTCGTCAGGTAAATAATCACAAATCGCAAGATCGGATTAGATCATGAATCATAAAACCGTTGAACAAAAAAAAACATCAACTTGACAGACAAGGACGAAGAGCGTTGGTGAAAAGAACGAAAGCTCCGAGGGGGAGGTGAGACGGAGGGGGCAGACGGTAAGATGGCGGCCATCTTCTGTATTCCAGTCAACGTGCCATGTGTGGCGGGTGCAGCCCGAAGACGGTTTCAATGCCAGTCATCTGCTGGAATGTGCCTACGGTCCCAACACTTTGTACAAGAGTCGCACACTTGAAAGGCCTTCGCGATTTCTCCGAGGACACGCTTTTATACGGACGCGGCCATTTTGTAGGTTGTGGTAGCGCCATCTGGGTATCACAATATTTAAACAATAACCACCCTCGAAGTCAAAAACGACAGCGACAATTACTGATTAGGATATTACCGAGTACCATGACGAACTGTTACTGTTTTCAGGTTCTCTGCAGACTTACCAGGAAATTGGTTGGTACTCCTGGTTAAAGCGATAAGGGTCACCGGCGGTCACGTGGTTTCCGCAACACGTGGAGAAACACTCGGCGATGTTTGTCGCGACACGGACCGAAGAAGAATGGTTCGGCACCTTGGATGGGATACGAATTTGAAATTGTAAGTCATGACGGCGAATGTACATACGCGAAGGCAAACGAAACGAAAGGAAATGCCGAAGCGGCGGCGGACTATAGGCGACCTAGGACCGAGTTCTGGGGTTCCTGGTAGACAGGGAGAGGAATACGAACTAAGGGTTCTATATCCATCCGAGCGACGGAGGAGAGCTATAGCATAGGAGAGCTGAGCAAGGAACACTGGCACCACCCTGGGTAGGGGTAGCCGACGTCCGTCCCGAGTCTTTCCTCATCTGCAAGTCGTATAACCGAGCTAATTATCAAGTTAATATGGCCATTCTGTATGGAGGCAGCGGTAGAGAGTTGGTGCAAGCGAGACGCAGCCAAATCCAGTGCGGCTACGTGCGAGCGAGACGTCTGGAGGTACATTGATATTATAAGTTGCTTCAATCGCTGTATTCATTTGTAAACTAACCAGGCTAAATGTATTCACCACCGCGAGGCGGCGCGCCGATAGGCGGAGCCACGATTCCGAGCTACGACGGCGCCCTTCCATCCTTCCTTCCGTCCTTCCTTCTAGCCTTTCATCCAGGACCTCGCAGACCAGTGACCGTCATCGATCATCAATCATCGATAGTCATATCCCTAGTCAACAACTTAGACTATGCTGGTGCCGCCACTGCTATATATTCACCAACTTCTGCGCCACTAACCGTGACCTTGAAACGTTGGTTCTTCTTTTTTTACAAAAATGTTAACAAAATCTCAACGTGAATTCGAACATTTTTTGCTCGCTTGCAATCGACCGAACTGATCGGACTCTTGCATTGGTTGTCAATCGCAAACTTGTCGAAGCGCCACCAATTGTAAACCTAGCCGCTCCTTTCGGCTCGTCATTACGTTTCATGTATTCAGATTTTTTTCTCTCCGCTCAGCGAGAGTCGACGTATATTATTATTCCAGAGCAACTTTGCACCCACCTTTTTTTTCCCGTACTCTTCGCGGGTGGCTTTGGCTGTGCATCAGGACTTTGGGAGTGTTGTGGGGAGGAAAAGGTGCCGACGATGAGTTCTTTCGCTAGTAGTTACTAGAAGAAGAACGAAGACAAGAGAAAAGGCAAAGATCGAGGAAATACGAATGCATAAATGCATAAGCGTTCCCACCCAAACTCACCACCACTGTCTTATACGTGGACTCTGTTTTAACACTTAGTTTTTTTTTCTCTCTCTTTCTCTCTCTCTCTCTCTCTCTCTCTCTCTATCTCTCTATCTCTCTATCTCTCTTCCCGCTCGACTTATACATAATGCAAAATGGTTATTATTAGCGAGAAGTTTCGCGCAGCGACGTAAGTCATATTGTTTCGGTGGGCAATTGGCCGTGATTTGAGCGGCAAAATGTTTCGTCGGCTATAATTAATTTTGGAAAAACAAAGTTTCGGTATCCCCAGGGGGGAGACAAAAATCCGTCCACGCTGTATTAGTTTTCGGAGTCAAAGCGGATGTATAGGCAGAAAAGCGGACGAGACTGCCAAGCGGAGACACACGAATCTCGTCTGACAAAAAGCGGTCATGGCGGCGACACCAGGCGCGAGATTAAAAGACAAATTAGCATAATGTGCGTGTGCCTTCACAACAGTGTGTTGAGCAAGAGCGTTATAACTACGAACTTGAGTCATCGTACGCTGAGAGCTTTGTTAATGTTCTTGCCAGCAATGATTTCGTATTGTAATTTTAATTATTTAATGACATGTCTAGCGAAAAATCTGTTTTACAATTCAAATTCAAAATCTGTTTTACAAAAAAAAAAAAAAAAAAAAAAATGAATGTATTTTTTTTAACTACTGAGTAATAAAATGAAGTAATTTCAATTTTTGTGGAATATTTTTTTCCTCGGTAAGGCTGTGAATTGCGCGGGGTTCATGCATGATTCAGCCGCAGCAGCAGTATCTCATTTCATCCTGTACCTCAGCTAAACTATATCTCCTAATGCTAATGCTATAGCTCGGCCCATATTTCTTGATATTACGTGGGCTGTTCGTTGTTTCACTTTTACTCTCCTCATATATATTCGACACAATGGCACCTCTTTTTCATCACACCTCTTGCTGTTCTCCGTCACTTTGATATCACTTCAAGGATGGGCCGCGAGCATACGTTTTTCGTTCGCCTCCTCATGTGGATGGACCCAAGGCAAAAGAAACTCAACGTGGACTCACAAGCAGAACAGAAGAAACGAAAGAAATTTTTAGTTCTCGCTGTTTTAAATTACCATTTATTACGACACATAAAACCGTCGAGCATTGTACCAGCGGCCATCTTGTTCTATCACCCCAGCGAAGAACACCCGTGCCATCTATATAGTTGCATTTCTTTTCTTGTTGTTCCGTTTGTTTTTTTCATCTCGCGCACACTTATTCCATAATTCCATGCTTTTCTTTTTGGGTACCACAGCTTTTTCTAAGGCGGAGAGATACCGCCCTAATGATCATTACCTCTGGCAGAGTGACAAGTGCAAGGAACGGCCGAAGATAACACTCATTTTTATACAGTGACGAATGTTGGCGCGTTTTCTCACTCGATTTATCGTCCCGGGGAAAATTATCTTACAAAATTTTCATCATTTCCTTTCAAGAAACCGATGCTTCTTGAGCGTGTATTTTTTTTCACTTTATAAACCTTGCAATAAACGAACCAGACCGCTCTTCTTCATATCCCATCAAATCGGCTCGTTTATGTGGAAATTGCGAGCACAAAGTATAATTTGAAATTGCTCGGCCATGTGCTCGTAAGCATTCCGTCTGTGAAGCCCCGCGTGCATCATTCCCTTTTTTACTCTTACTATTGACTCCCTAAGAGTCTTTCTTTTGAGGTGGCTCTCCGTGGGAGGTTTTCATAACTGACCACTCAATCCCCGAATCCCCACAGTACCATCTATTTATTTTCTCAAGATGGTGTGCGTTACACGAGTTCGTTTCAGCGTAAGCGATCGCATATCTGAGATCCATTTATCGGGTACGGACGATGCTCATGTTTTTACATCGAGGCAATTTTTTCATTTCGCCCCGTTGGCTCCGGGAGCATCGCTTTTCGACCATTGGTCCCGGACGCCCCACCCTCGTCGCGCTCGAACGGCTGCGAAATTCGAAAAGACGTAACGAGAAAATCATCCTGTGTCTTTCTTCAGCAAAGCCGGTCGCTTTATCGACGAACCATGACCGAATACAGATCAGCGTTTAGACCAGGTTCCCCGCGAAACGGAAGCTGATTTCGCGAGAGTTAATGCGGATTATTTCTATTGCTCCAGCTAAGTCAAGAAAGATTGAGTGCGAGAACCGTGCAAGGGTTGCTTGGTCGCAGTTGGTGGGTTCGTCGAGTCCTGGGATTGGTCTAGAGGGTTGCTGTCCGCATTCTACCATCGGGGCTTCATTATACGATGACCTAAGAAAATCAGCTCGCTCTCCCACAGACCACCCGCTTTTGCGCCTGCAATCTTTCGTCCTTCGGCCACTGCTGGCGTCACAGCCAGTGGCTGCTGCTGCCGCGGCGCAGACTGCGAGGGTGCGCCGCAACCAGATGCCCTCCCATCCCGCGCCACCTCGAGTCCTAACTTTCTCAGCCAACACTAACCCGATACCTTTGCACGCAAAGGCAGTGGGGTAACTCATCGCTTATGGATACTGATGACTCGCGCAATGAACCCAAGAACAGTGTATACGAGAAAAGCCTTCCCTCCCTCCTTTTCCCTCTCAGACCCCTCACCGATCCTTGCTGCTGCTCTTTCAATCTTCTACCATCAGCCACTGTTCAATAACATGGCCTCATCGTCAAATCAAAGAAAAAGCTTATCCCATTTCTCCGAATGGCTGAATTATATGTGCCGACCAGACAAACCAAAACAAAATCAACTCGCCGGAACACCTTGTTTTTATATTTCAATTAACTCTGGCTGAAATGAGCGCCCGCTTTGTCCTCCGTTGCAGCTATTACTTTCTATTACCACCAACTGTTCGGCTCACGAGGGTTGGATTTATTTTCACTCCGTCGTTTCGTATTTTTTATATGCTTTCCAGAACGTTACGACCGGACACGCGGACTGTTTTTTTGCGCGCGTTTCGGCCGCAACGGCCACGCACACGTGCGGAAGCTAAAACATATCTTGCTGGACTTACGTGCCGGTGTGTATAAACGGACCGGCTGAAACCCATCGCATAATAAACCCATAAACACCCCAGGCTCTATAACGCGCACCCACCCCATTTGCTACATAAAATACCGGCCGCTCGCTGCTCTGCCTTGGATTCGGGCTTCTGCGCCACACGATGACATATAAGATTTTTTTTCTGTTTCATAAATGCCGCCCTGGGCGGCCCGACAAATACAATAATGACAACTTTTCGATAAGAACCAGCGCTCGACTCAAAGCGGTTCGTAAATCAAAGCCTCCTCTTCACAGCGCCTGGTGATGATCCTGATTTTTTGGGGCAGAAAAAAAGTTTTGTTTTTTTCTTTTTTTTATGATAATTCGCACAAAAAAGATTTATTATCTAAAAAATGTTCCTCTTTGTTTTCCCAGGTTGACTCACTTTTGCTGCTAAATTCAAAACGATTCGGTGCGAAGCATAAATCATGGATGCGCGTCATTCAAGACGACCTTGCGTTAGCGTGGTGCACGATGTGAATAAATAGCGAGGAATCGTGGTTGATGCTCGGGGGGAGTTGCAAGAGCATACCTAAACACTCGGATCATTCGGTAGCATTCTGTCTCTGTCCTGCTACTCCTATAATCACTAGTTCCGTCTTTTTCTTTGCTTCGCCTCTCTCGGCCGTAACATTTAAGCGTTCTGCAAGTGCAGGACCTTAGCGCGCATCAAGGAAACAAACAGGCAGCGTGCGCATTATGAATTAAACATGCTGATTAATAATTAACAAGTTGCCGGGCTCTTTGCATGCCGGCGCGCCTGTTGTTATGCTGCATTCCTTTCTGTTGCACGGGCGATCTGCTTCCGCGGCACGGTTGTCCTCTGATTTGCATGCGCTCAGATTTGGGCTTCCGGGGTATCCACTTGGTCTAGGTCAGCTTCATTATCCCTCCCAAAAGTGAGAGTGAACGGCGCAGTGAAACGCTAGACGCGAACATTAATAAACATGAAGAGACGGCGATGTGAGTTTCATCCTGTAAGGCAATCACGAAGAAGATCAAAGTGTTTTGACACTCTGGCGCTGTAGGCTCGCGATTGGAATTCGACGTGGTGGAAAAATAATTGAGCACGCGTGTTGCGCCACGCAGAAAAAATAATGAGCGCGAAGTTGGCAGGCCTGAAACGAGGGTGACGAGTTCAGGAAGTATAATGAGTATAACCGAGAGAGAAAACGAGGAACCAGGCTGCGAAGGACACGAGATCCGTGACGCGGTAGATATACGGATTAATTAGCGATAAGGCTTCTAATGAGCGGCAGGTGAGCGGTCGAGTAAGCCGCCATCAGGCATTACCGCACCTTACCGCAAACCCTATACCGCTGCTCGAGTACTTACTAATAAAAACAAGCGAGGAAGTGAACTCAATAACCAAGACCAAATTTGCTCTAATCATCCACTCTTTTTTTTATTCCACTATAAGAAATGTTTTTTAGAAACGAATTTTAAGCAATTTAATTTTATCTATTGATTTATAACAATGTTATTTTACGCTTTGTTAAGGAAATGAAAAATTGGTTCATTTTATACATATGCGCACGAAAGAACAATACTCGACGTTTTGGTACAACTCGGTTATTCAAACTTTTATTTTGATTCTTATATTTTCTACATATGGAACAAGTAATTAAAATGCCCCACCATTTATATATATATATATATATATATATATATATATATATATATATATATAGATGGGCCTGGAAAAGTGACAAAGACATCCACTTCAGAATGTTCAACTACATGTTTTGACAAAAACCACTTCACGGTGCGAGCTTAAATCGGACACTTCATCGTCTCCTGGACTGTGAGGACCATCTTCGCTGCTAAATAATATGACTAAATAAAAAACACTTCTATTTTAATCTAGTTTTGCGATAAGAAATTTATTGATTAAATTATATACTATTTTATTTATATTTTCTTTTTTTTTAATATTATAATGTTACTATTGTTAAACGTACAATTGATACTATTAATTTCATCGTATTACTGTGAACAATCTTACAGACCGATGTCTCGATTTTATAATGTTGTTATAATTATTCGCATTAAATAAGTCAAGTTGCGGCAACGGGAATATGACGCACGGAGCCGTATAGCGTTGGCCGAATCCCTTTGTAATGTTGTGATCCGAAGATCGAGTGTTAGATTTGATCCAAAGATCACGTATGATTCGGCTTTAAATGCACACTAAATAAGTTACTCCGTACGTCCGAATGATTCCGCGTTTGTTCAACAACTGCCTGTCCGAAAATTGTTGCTTTGGGATTGAGACCCAAAGTCTATGTTTTCAGATATATTTTTTGAGGAGATTGTTTTTAAAAAACGCATCCTGCTCTTCGGGTTTTATGACCGTGGAAAAAATGAGTTTTCCCGAGAGCGAAGTCGTATGCGCCCTTTCTTTGTTTTCGGTCAGTGTCAAATTTTATTGCCTACTCTTCTTGACTTGCTCGCGCCTATATGAAAGAAGTTTTGTTGAAGCATATGGTTTATGTTTTATTTTCTATTTCCCATTTTAGTTTAATCTAAAAAATATTAAATTCGAGCCATCGATTCAGTAAAACATATGCACACGTGAATTATGACTATTCAGCTGCTAATCCAGAAATAAAATATGAATGAAATAAAATTTTAATTTTTCAGAATCATACTAGGAATCGTTGACTTTATTAGATAGACTAGGAATCAAAAAATATGCTCAATCAACCAGAGCTCAATTTCAAAAAGACGTCATTGACAAAGAAGAGGTTAGAATGTCAAGGAAATTTGAAGAAATAACTAACCATGATACTACCGTTCAGATGATAGTTTTAGCACAGATGACGAAAATAGTAAGTTCTATACCAATATTTTTTTGTTCTTGGCGTTATTTTAGCTATTATATGTGCTCCTCATATCTTTTAGGTTTTTTATGTTTTATTTTTTATTTGTTTTTAGATAACGATGATTCAAATATTTTACCAGAAGATGAGAAGAAAACATGTTCTTCAGATGAGCAACAACCGAATCATATCAGACCACCTATATGTAACCAAAAATCAGTTTTGCTTGGAAAAATGACTACTGGCCCCTTTCGAAGTTCTAACAACGGTAAAATTATATTACAATATATTTAATACAACAATATATTTTTTGTATTACAATATGATTCGACGTTATTATAACTTTTTTCTCGTTTTCTTTCTTTACAGATTCTAATAAAGATTTGATTTCAATTCATAAGAAACTTGACTTTCTTAATGAAAATTTTCAACGTTACAAAACGGCTTTATTCGAAATGACAATAAATCTTTCAGCAGAGGTGAACAAAATTAAAAATACAATAATGGAAATTATTAAAAAATTGGATGCAATTGCTATTAATAATTTGAATAATAGTGGCGTGACTTTTCCTTCGTTGGAAGAACTATCCGCCCAATTTCACGTCCCGATTCCGTCTACGATTATGGAAGATTTTCAAAAACTGAACATAATGTTAAACAACCCGGAATTTAAAAATAACTTGGTTAGTTGGTATTTATTATGCTTTATTTCTTATTTATTTATTTCTTGCTTTTTTTCGTTTGACTTTTTTTTAAATTTATCTTTCAGAGTCAAATTGTGCGTTTGAAGTTAACTGAAGACATCAGTCATGCTTTGCCAAAAATTCTCCGAGAACTAATTAACAAAAATATACTGTCAAAACTTGTAACTATACGTATACGGAAAAACTCCGAAAAACAAGTGCTAAAAGGGACAAACTTCTATAACTTTCTTTCAAGTAAGTTGATAACATTAAAATCTATTTTAAATATTTGTAATTAACCTTTTTTAAAACATGTTTTTAATTATAAAAATTTTTTTAGAAATTGTCTTCGAAAAATATGAAATAATTACCGAGAAAAGTTGAAATCATGTTTTCGGGCAATGTTTGGCTAACTCAAAGGACTGGGACGGAGGTAGAGGGCACCAAAAAATAACAGCACCGAAGATTGAAAACAATTTTCTAAAATACAATTACTTATTAAATGTTAATCTTAAAAGTAAAATTTGAAATGTGAAATAAATATTAATATACATCATAATCAGAATTTATTATTTATTAACTATCTATTAACCCCCAGCCACAAGACATATCCATGTCAAAAAAAATAGAAATAGATAACTAAAATATAAATAGATATAGAAAAAAATAGAATTAAAACAATAAATCTATTCTGGTTAACTTTTTCCTTATCCCGTATTGCAAAAAGTGAATATTCCATTATCACATATTAACTCAAATTAAGTGAACATTTTTACTTTGTGCAGTTTGTGGAAAACCCTGGACATATTGCACATGTATATTCATTTTTTTGTAAGTAAGTTTCACTTATTCGAATTTACAGATTTATGAACTTTACCTGATATGACTTATTCTGAGGTGAAAAATGGCCCAAAGATATGTGGGCATGAGAAGTTGGGGCCCAAGCAAATTAGACGTAGCAGTGGATATTGTGATGGAATCGAGCAGTCACGTATTGTGAATTGTGTGCCACGTGAAGAAGGCGTGAGCGAGGTGCGACGCGACATGATGGAACAATGCCCATCGCAGCTCTTCGAGAAGGAATGTCACATGCCGCACCCATCCACCGTGTGTGCTTTCTGATCCGCTCAAAGTCAAGGCGCAAATAGCCACCGCTGTAGAGGCATCAAGACGCTCACTACTTGGTAGGAGTGAGGCATGAAATCGAAAGATCAGACGATTTACGATATATTAATATAAATCACATTATACCGTAGTGAGACGAGACAACGTGAGCTTTGTTTTACATTGTTTTATATGTTAGGGAAATGTGATATACATTATGTATGAAAAGAATAATATCCCTCGGTTTATTAGTGACATTTTTAAGAGGATTATTGTCTGGATGAAGTATGACTTTTTGTTTTGAATAAACGTGAATTATTGGGTTCCAGTTTTGCGCTTGAGATGATGTAGGATGGAAATCATATGACTGTGAGATTTTGCAGATTTAGTTTTGATTTTGATTCGTGTCGCGAATCAATTTAACATATAATTGAAACAAATTTATTTCCTTGTTTCTATACAAATATTTTGACTTTTAATTCAATATATTTTTTTTACAACAATTTCGTCAGTGTACTCTACAGTTTTGCAAAAACATTAGTCCGATTGAAAATCACATTCAACAAGAATATTTTTCGCTAGAACTATATTGATAGAAACAAAGATCACATCCTTTTGTTAGTTGAATCCGTTACAGAGAGTGTCGGGCTGGTAAAAGTATATGTGCGGGTATATGTTTGTGTGTGTCTTCGGAATACGTGTGTAACGCGTACACGGCATACAACGACGTGTCACGCACGTTATAAGAATGCGATAAGTCGCGCTCGCGGCCATGTCACGGCAAGCAATACAATACCAGCACAGCCACGTATCGTCTAGCGGTGCCATTGTGTCGGTCCTCCGACGATGGCGTACCTCCGCGAGGAGTCTCGGTAGCATGACCTTATTCCACTAAAATATACGCGACCAGCATGCGAAAACAAAGGAGCACCGCTGCCATCCGGTGGCTGACCGATCGGGCCTAACTACGCACCGATGCTATTGTTTCGACCGTTGTTCACGTGCTCAGAGCCCAAAAACAACGTTAATTCTTCCTTTGGAAGGTTAAAGAAGTGCTTTCCGCCTTGGTCACGGGTAGAACTCTAAGAAAATGATTATTGTCACAAACAATTCTAACTGATCAATTATGAATGTTAAGATTTTTAAACTTGTTACACTTTAAAAGCTAATCGATTGGAGAAATAAAAAAAATTTCGGACCTCAATTCTATCTTGAATAATAGCCAAGAATTAAAATCTTTGACCTAGGAAATTTGACCTAGGAAGAGTAAACGTTTTGAATAAAAGACAATAATTCTTTATCCAGGAAAATTATTCTCGGATCTTTTCTGAAGTACTCAGAATTTCGATTTCTTGATTAAAGGACTAGATTTTTAAGACTACGTTAGGTGGTTTTAGCGATAAGTAGGAAATGACAGAATAACATGGAATTCTGTAAAATTATGTTAAGCTTTCTAATAATGTTAGTAATTCAAAAATTATCATAAAAAAATGGATGTGGATATACAAGCCATACGTTTTTCGATAAATTAGGAATTATATAACTTGAATTGTAAAAGAAAAAACATTTTTAAACGTTTTCGACCTGAATAATTAGATTATGTAATAAGTTACCAAAATTATTTTTGATACATAGCTTATTTGTCTAAATGGACAAGTATAAAAACGAAATGTAAAAGAGGAAACCATGCATACGTATAGCAACTTTAAAAAAATTAGTTTGTTTTCTTCGTATTACTATTTCTTAAAAGAGTAAAGGATTTTGAAAATTATCAGAACATTTTGTGTTTCGAATTCCAATTGAATTTTAAAAACTTTTCTTGTTCCAAGTAATAAAGATTATCACAAAATGCTTGATAGTGCAAATTCAAATAGCGCAATCACTTTCTGTCACGGACCTTGCTTTGTTACAAAATATGCAAACCCATTTAAAAACAAAAGTTTCTAAAATGATCTAAAAATTGCAGTTATCATTTTCCATCTGCTTTTGGAAAACTGTATAGCAATTTTTATTTATTCAAACCAAATTTCTTTCTTGTAGAAAAAAAATTGAATTTCGAAATCGATGAAATCACTAAGCAAAACAGCGAGTTATAAAATGAAATGTTTCCGTGTAGTTTGATCGTGAAAATGATCGATGAAGTACAGGATTGCACCCCTCGGAATCTAGACCAAAAGTGACTTATTAATAGCAAATTCTCATAGCATGTTTCAGCTGGTGAAATAGTTCCACCCCGTGCACATTAGCACACACATCCCGCGTGTATACGCGATGTGGCCTTATTATCGTGGCAGTGCAATTAAAGAAGGAGGCTAGAAATTAGCGGGTGGCAGACGCTGTAAGTATAGAGTCCAAGTATACGAGCTTGCTGGCGAAAACGACGTTGTACAACGAGGGGAGGAAGCGCGCTAAGAAACAAGGGAAAGAGGAAGTTGGAAAAGAGAGAAGCATGCGGCAAAGAGGAAGAGGACAGTTCGTGAATATGCATAGGCTAAACGGAACGGGACGAGGACGAGATAAGGGCCGACTTATTTTTCGTACCTTTCTTTTTTTTCATCCTTATTTTATTTCGGTGCTAACTGCTACCGCCAGCGAAGTCGCCTCACACCATCTTTCGCTTCTTTTTCTTCGATAGTATCGGCTTTGGGCAACGGTTTTCTGCAAAAGATAACAATTCGCAGTGTTCAGTTTTTTTTTTCGACTCATGCAGTTTAACAAAATGGTGTTACTCCAAAACCATTGATTTTACAGCAAGTGTTGTAATTTGAGGATAAAAAGTGAGATTACAGAGCGATAATTAATGCGCTCTTACAAGTTCGTGATATACGTAATGAAAGGCGATTCAGTGTAGTTATAACTTAATCTTAATGCTCGTTTAATAAATAGCCATAATCATTTTGCAAATGATGAAAATTTTCATACAATTAGGATAACTGCCTCCTTTTATACACTTCATATAAATTAAATTACGCCACATTTTGATATAAAATTAGTACAAGCATATACAAAGAGACACGAGTTTCTTTTTTTGTCGCTTCTTGATTGATATTATCTTTTTTTCAGCGAAGAATATTGCTGATGTCATTTTTTCAAAAACATCTCGATCTTGAAGAATAGCAGTTGTGCCTAATTATGAACGCAGTGCATAATTGCGAACGTCAGATCATATCAATTAATCTGCGAGCATAATGTTGAAATTGTCTATATCTGTAACATGACTGGTTGACGATTGCAACTTTCCAGCCATGGCAAATTTCTGAACGATTAGGTACACGATACAACCTGGGAATCATGTTTTGTAGATACGTGCGCATCGGTGGCTCAAATGTCGAATGAACAACTGTCGAAAACGGCGGAAGACTCACGTGTTCCCGCTGATTAGTATGCGCCCTGTCACATCGCAGTCCTTTGCGTACCATAACTTGCAGGAAACTACTTCCTTTTTCTCTCGATACGACCGGTCAAAAATCATGAATATGCATGCAAAGATGTCTGTTCGAGCTTCTGGCCATTGCTTATCGGTGAATCAATACTCTGCGTGTACATTAAAAAAAATGCTGCGGAAACAATTATACCTCTCCTTTTTTCTCTCTCTCTCTCCACGTGTTTCGTTCCTCCCCCTTCAACCGTGCAATTACAATAATTCTGGCCAAAATTTCACATGGCTGATATATGCAGCGCGATCGCGCCCGATAATCCTTTCCCGGCCTTGACATCGAATTTTGTGCTCTCCATCATTTCATAGGTGGCGCTTGGAGAAAATTCCCGTGCACTTAAACGTTTGCTGCTCTGCTTGCGGATTTTCTTTTCACTCTTTGTATGCTAATTTTGTACGTTCGATCGTTCTTTTCCCTGATGTATGACTATGATAATTATCCGCGCTCCCAACGAGGGAAAATTGAGCGATTCGCAAATGTTTGCCGCTCATAAAATCCAAATTCGTCAGCAACAAAGATGAATTTCTTCTTTTACCCTCAAATTTTAACTTGCCGTTTCGTTTAATGAATAAAGAGTCATACTTTTCTGCTTGAAGGCAGATCATGTTTGGTTCTTTTTTTATTATTTTTCTTTTTTGCTGAAATAAAGTTGGCGGGCTGACGGAGAAGCGATGCAAGTAATTACGGCAGCCCGGCAATGAGGAACCAATGAAGATTCCTCGCGTTCTTGCAACGTACTTTGCGCGGTGCAACTCTATGACTGTGCAGCAGGAAGGAAACGTGAAATAAATATAGCGACGAGCAGGGGTCCGGGGATCGGGTACGAGAACTGGAACTAGAACTGGACGGTAGTCCGGCCAGAAAGATACATATTTTTAAATATTTTAGTCACGGTTTGCAATCGCCTCGTCACGCAGCCTTGCCACCTACTGCCTAGTAGCCATTACGAATCTACTACTTACCAGCTTTATATACTCGTTGTACATACACGAACATGTGTACATCTAGTGCTTATATATATACACTTATGTGTACTATATACCAATCCACAAGTATATCTACGCACACTTGGGTGGTATACATGTATATAATATATATATATATATTTAAAACGGAGTATGTACGTTATGCTCGTAACTCGTCCAAAGCTCTGCTACTTCGTGAAACATAAATTCACATACATGCATTGATTATGTAAGTGGTGTCATACGCATTTTCAAATACACGTGTCACACTGCATAAATAACTCGAGTTATATTTATGATAATGTTTAAGTTGTAAGCAACGCAATTAATAATAATAAAAACAATTAAAAGACACAGCAGTGTCTCTGGCCAAGTTTCATGCATCAGTGAATCACAAAAGTGTAAAAAAATCAATTCAAAACCTAAAACAAAAAGACTCAATTGTTGTACCGTACCAGCTGAACACATTATTTCGACTAAAAAAATGTCAAAAAAATAAACATAAAAATATAAACACCAAAACGATGAAATCATTAAATTTTATTAACGTGCAATTGAAACTCACAAGCTCGGCAGAGGGTGCATTCGTGCAAACTTTTTCAGTGTGTCCTGAAACAATACCAATAAAAACTACCGCACGACCGAAGCAACTGCCTACGTGGCATTGTGGTGTGCGTTATAAACACGCCGTGCCGGTCGTGTAATTTATTAATAATATTCCGCAGATGTAGGCAGTTTGGAGCTGGTAGGCGATCGCCCAGCTTGAGTTTCCGGCACAAGCAGATAATGCGTCTTCACGTGTAGTGTGGCATGTGACGTAAGAGTGGCCCGTGGGACAATATTGTCGTAATTATAACTAAATCGAGAATCCGAGAGATTTTTATGGTGCATTAAAATTTAAGTAAACGGTCGTACATAAAAGGCTGCTTACATAGTAGAAAAATGTTAGAATTATATTTGTATTTGATTATGTTAAAAAGCTAAAAATGGATAACTGGTACGCAAAAAATATAGTGCGGAAATACACGACGAAAATATAACCACGGTAGGAAAACAGAGAAGGAAAAGCAGAAATGGTATACGTAAATAAACAAAACCGCTGATGTTTGCAGGTTTTTGATTTATTTCAACGTAAAAATAAACGTAAAGTTTATTCGCACTCACAGAACAAATATCTTGGGTTAAGAGTAACTTTCTCGCTTCAAGAAATAAATGGTTTTAATATTCAGTCGAGAACTCGCTTTCTTCCGGCAAGAATTTAAATGTTTGTATGAGAAAATCATCACATAACATTTTGTACGATTAGTATTTGTTTCATTTATTTTTTTTAAATTGCAATACAGAATTTGTTCGTAGAGTATAAGTTAAATAATTTTTTAATTGTTCTTTTGAACTGCAAAAAAAACTGTAAGAGTTAAAAAATTTAAAGGGGAATCGATTGTTTTTAAATGCGTTTCGATTTTTATGACAAAAAAGGATGAAGTGCGACCACACTGTCATCGAACAACACTCATTAATCAGTAATGAGGACGAAAAGTATAAGTTTGTATTGAGTATTGTTTCTCTTCCGAAATATTAATCTTGCTTTGGTGTTTGGATTGAATATTCATCGCAGCGACACAGACTCTTTCAATCGGAACGAGGTCTCGGTGATAAATGACACAGGAAAAACTCATGCAAAAGTGAAAAGAGCCCGACACAAATTTTAACGAGCGCGTCATTAAAAGACGAGACAATGAAAGAGGGATGTTTCGACAAGGAAAAGAATCATGCGAAGGAGAGTAGGTGGTGAGAAGAGCGACGAGGGCAAAGCGAAGTCTCGTTGGTTTCGGGTGGAAATGAAGGCATGGTGGCCGGAAAAATGTCAAGCTCCGTCTCCGTGCATATATTTCCATACATCATCTCAACTCTGGTTTCTAGAACGAGAAGAGCACCAGAGACCGGCCATGGGATGTCGTCAGGAACGAGGTACAAAATGCGGATGTATAAGGGGGTCAACGGAATAAATCCAACTAATTAGACGCGGAAAAACCGCATATTAATTACTCCTCGCCTTTTTTCACCGCTGTCGCGTGGCACTGGCGTCACTTCAGCATCAGAGTTTCAGACGAGGATTAAAAAAAAATGTCTTTTTTCAACATTACGAGCAGAAATAAAAGAATCCTTCCATGTGTGTTTTTGAATGTATAAAGTCGGAGGAAATGGAAGATCTTCTATTATTAGTTTTTATGCTAAAGAAAATTTGGCGACAATAAAAGATACCGCTTTTCAACGATCTATTTTTTTACTTCGTGATTTTAAACTCCAGAACAATCATCGAATTACCAAAAGTCAACGTGTTTTTTTTTTTTAATGTTAAATTAGATTTTAAAGACTATGAATAAATTGCACTGATCAACCGCTGCTTGGAAGCAAAAGCGGATAATTTTATTCTTTAATTTAAAAAAAATTCAAATTTCTAGATTGGTATAGCCACAGTTTGTTTAATATTGAATTATTTTCACAATTGACAGGGACATGTGTTAATTAGGTTTTGGTAACGAAAATAAAGCCTGATCGATTTTTGAATTCTTAAACAAATATTCTTTCTGAATTGTTTATCTAGATTTGCCTCAGAGCCAACTAACTTTAAACTCGTCAATTTCAAAAAGGTATTCAAATAGATTTCCGTCGATACCATTCAATTTTGTTGAACATAAATACACCAGTATTTGTTCTTGAGAAAACAGAACAATTTAAAAATTTGAAATTGATGAAATTTGTTGTGATTGATAATAAGACGATTATGTAAAAGACGATTGTTTGTAATTATGTTTAAACTGCTCTCCAATTTCAGGACCTATTTCGGCATGAAATTACTCTCAAAGCATTTGGAAACACTCAAAGCAGTGCGACGATCGAAAGCAACGACATCATAGGGATAACAAGGCGCGTCAGAAAGCAACGACCACTAGAAGCAAGGGGAAAGACGGTATCATCGTCTCCCTTTCGCCTCGGCGATGCGTTTCGCTGAAATAACGATTGCTCTCGAAGGTAATATATCCTTGGAAAATGCTGATCCCATCTACGCGCGTCCTCTCGTCGAATAAAGCAGCGGCGCAACGCTGCACTCTTCCAAAGCAAATACTAGAAGCGAGAGCAAAAGTAGGATAACACAGGGCGACACCAACGAGACGAGAGAAGTCCTCTTGGTCGGCGGGTTATAACCACGCTAGATATAGTAAAGGCTTTTCCAGCGCGCAGAGAAGTGTTTGCGAGATGCTCGAAAGCTCTCGGTCTCCCGTCGCGCTTCGGGTACAACCTCACCAGACGACGTTGGAAATAGCTCAGGGCCTGGCCTGAAATGCAGATTTTGAGTCTCGCGAGAGAGTCGAGATGGAAGCAACCACTACTCCACCTTTCGCACCCTGTCGCACTTTCTCGCCTCACTTATTACTTGCTCGTGCACCACCTCAACTCGTCTTTTCCAAACTCAGCTTTACACTGCACTTCGAAATTGTCTTTTGACGAATCACGACCGGCGAATTTACTTAGCTCTTAGAACGATTCTTGGGTCGTTTCATGAAACGTTGAATCAATTAACACTTATCCAACATTCACCTGCTCCTTCTGCAGACTAATCTAGTTTCTCAAATCTCATCATTTGGGAACTCAAATAATCGTACATTTTTATATTCAAGAAAATTAATGCACGTGATATATTATATTTAAATTATAGCAAGTGTTTTGGTTTATATAATTTGTTGCAATTAATGGTTTAAAAATATAGAAAAATAATTACTATTAATCCAATACATAATTTATGATAAAATGTACTGAGAAGAAGGAATTAATAATAAAAATAAAACTGAATGTGGTCCTACAGGGCGTCCTAAGAATATTTTTTCGAACTTAGATTATAAAAAAATGTAATATCTTAGTTTGTTGTGGTCAAGTAAATAATCAATGTAGGTATATAATAATGGTTTTATAATTTCTTAATGGTTTTTATAATGTATAATAATGGTTTTATCAATGCTGTCAGCGAATAAACCAGATGCGTGACAAACGCATGTAAACACACTAAGTGCGTGTTGTATGATTCCTTGGGCAAATCTGTATTACTGTATGCTAGTGAGTTATATGGGTTCTCATATGTGCAAACATTGTTCAAATAGTACGGAATTTTCACGACTACCTTTGTTAAATTATATAATTAAGAATATGTTTGATTTGTGGTGTGAACTTCTTTTTATGCCGAATTATATACTCCTAAGAAATAAAAGAAATTTTATCTTACGCCGATAAGTTATATCTGTGGAAAGCGCAACATGATTTTCTGGCCAAAGAAGATGATTTTCTGATGAAAGGTTTTATTAAATACTGTGATAATGATAATAGTTATTATAATTATTGAATAATTATTTTTCTGGGTCTTTTCAATTTGTTATATTCTAGTAAAAATTTTGTTAAAAACATATAAAAAAACATGCAACAGATTAATTTGATTTTTATTACAAAAAAAGTGTTGATAAATAAAATTTCAAATATAATATTGTCAAATATTTAATAATCAAGGATTAATAAAAATGTCAGCACATATCATTGTCCAAAATATTGTCCAACATTATCTGAAATTCTTAGAATTTATATGAAGTTAACTTTGTTCATATCAAATGTATATTTTTATTAAAATTTTATAAAAAGGTTCGTTGAAAAAGTACGTTTCACCAACTCCTTAACTCAAATCAGTGCTTGGTTCAGCAAGTCAATCAAATAAATCTCTTGTTAAAATATCAATTTAAAACTGAAAAAAATTTGAACTTTTTCGCATCTCAAATACAATTTACTCGGTTCATCACTTGCACGTAGACTTGGGCACCTATGTCTCAGATAGAGATATATTGATGACCCCTTTTTTTATTTAAACAACACCAAACGCGACGCGAAAATTAAAGGGTAACTTGGCTATATATAAGAAACGAGCGTCTCAAGCACGACGTTGCTCGTCGACGCGACCAAGTTGGAACTGAATTCCGTATGACGACGAGACAAAGATTTGCTCGAAATTCAACTTCAAAATGGGAGAAGTTTTCTCAGAACAACAATAAATTTGGTTTATCTATATAACTTAAAATCAAAACTATTGAACAGAAAAAGCCACTTGTGTTTGGTGTAAACCAACACCATGTGGCGATAGAGTTTAGCGCTCGATGAATAGCATGAGCGACTTGAATGCGATATTCTGAAGTCAAAATACAAAAATTGGTCGAATGTTAAGAATTAGATAACTTAAATAAGAAAATATTCACATGCACATGAGAAAAAAACTATTATAAAATGAATCCTATAATAATGCGTAAACATTTCTTAATATTTCTAATCATTACCTATAGTTTTTCAAAAGTTTCATTCCTACACTGTTGTCACTATTATGTGGTTGTTTAATGAAACCTGCAAAATGATTGAAATGACGAGCATCAGCGATGTACATACAGAGTTCTGTCTGAATTTTTGTCTTAATAATCTTTGTCTCCTTCATCATTCGTTCTCGTTTAGATTTCCTTGAACTGAGATTTACTAGGCATTCCAAAATTGTCTTTTGACTAATGATGCTTGCAAATGTAGTTTACTTTACGATACCATTTCAATGACGAATCATGTCCCTTCTAATATACTTCACATTTAGGAAATAGGTTTTTTAGATAAAAAGTGTATATATATGTATATATATAATTGTATAAAAAATTCGTACTAATTAATTTCATTACGAAATTCGAAAATTAAATCTAAAAACTATTCACAAACGTAAGCGATCAATTTTGACGAAACATTTTCCGTTGACAAATTGTCACTACACATGTTCCTGCGAGACGTCATGTTAATGGAACACCCTTATCGGAAAAAAAATTATAAGCGTTGCACGTCAAGATGATGTATTGCGCGCAAAAGCAAAACATAAAATCGATGAACATGTTGAAATGTTCGAACAATTTCATGCATTTCGCAATTTGTCTTTAATTATTCCAATACGTGCATTCGATCGAAAACAATCGCAGATTCTTCCGCACGCTTCCCTTGCTTAAATTAGAAGCGATTCTTTCGTAACACATCACACGATTCGATCTCTCCCGCTCATACAGCACGCGCGAATTTCACTTGTAAATTTTACCTCGCTGCATTAATTTTACCCGCCCCACGACTACACGCATAATTGACAACACTCATTACAAACTGGGTGACTGGGTCAGGAGGATCAATTTCGGTCCCCAAATGGGACGACAAGATTTTTGGAGATCGCAACGACGAGTTTAAAAGAATCATTTGCATCAAATTTTTGCATAAATACAAATGTATGTGACGGTTGGAGTTTTTCTTTTGTCATCATTGTGAAAACGCCGAACTAAATAGTGACTCTTACGCACGATTCTGCGAGAATAATTTAATTACAGTTTCAATGCAATCTAAATTACCGCACGTTGACGGTCAAATTTATTGTACTGTAGATAAAAGAAATGAGTTAAATAGTGAATATATATAAGTGTAGAGCAAGGCGGGCTGTTATTGCAGTATGAAATTAAAAAGTCTTGATGAATATTTAAAATGTAATTTTAATTTCGAAACAATTTCATGCACGAGGATAAATAAGAAGTGAAGCCAGTTGTAGCGAAATTTTTCAAATGTAATTTATACACCATGATTGCCCGTCAGACTAATTAAATATTTCATATTTGCAGATTGTTCTGATTGATTGTGTTTTGTTGTTGTAGTTTAATAATACGTACTTGGAAAAGTCATTTTGATTTATTGGATTCGTGACCATTATATTCTATGACTGAAAACGAAATAACAATGATATCCACTATTATGTACGGCTTATTCAAAGAGGTGTGCCCCAAAAGAACGAGCATGATTTCTAACTCATAAACAAAAAATTTATCTTGACAAGTGTGCTAAACGTACATAAATATTTTATTTTATCATTTTTGCATTCATCTAAATTTTTTACTAATACTACAAATCATGTTTCTTCAACTGATTTTTAACTTTAATACAAAATAATTCAAATGTGTTTTGATATGAATGTTGTCAAAAACGTTTGCTTTTAAACTTGCATCATAAACAGTGAAAAACTCTTGTTTGTTGCAATCGCAATTAATGTAAGCAACAAAAACATGCAAACAACCCTCTAAGATTTTCTTATACACTTGCGAGGAAGAAAAGCACGACAGCGACACGTCACTGCCGGGTGTGTGGCTGGTGATCGATGGCGCTAGCCGTTATCTTCCCACTCTCCGAACTCTCGCGAGCAATTCATCATCTCCGTCTGTTTTTCACTTACTTTATATGCAACGTATTCCATAATTTTTATTCAGTCAGCCGCGGCGCTTAGCCCGACGACCGCCGCCCGATCTCACCCTCAGCAGAGAACAACAGTCTCCATCCTGGACCGCTGGTCTTGTCCCAACTATGCGAGGGAGGAGTCATCGTACCCTGGTCAAAAGGAGGCGCTTTTTGCGCGGAAGTAGTGCCCGATATATTGGTATTACATCTTCTCTCGCGATCTCCATACATATACTAAAAAACTTCCGTGGCCCAGACACTGACCGGTCAGTATGATTTATCGGCTCTGGCATCGGCCACGAAAAATTTCGCCAAAAATATGCTCCTACGCAAAAAATTTACATAAAATGAATTATTAGACAGCTTCGACGCGTGCGAGTATTGCCGTGCTTTGTTAAGCGTTACGAGATCCAACTTACGTTATTTCCCGGCAGATATATCTCCGAAGTTTCAGAGCAGATTTACTTTGCTTTTCATGAGCTGTACAAAATCAATACCACATTTTTGAATATCTAAATTCTTTATCGAAACTGAAAACAAAATTTGTTGGCCATTTTTTGTTTTCTTTTTGATTCAATTGGTATGTTTAGTAGTTTCCTAAAAAAAAATCAATCAATGTGCTAAATTGATTAAAATGAGATTAATTTTATTTAATTGATTAATAAAAATAAGTGGGAAACAGTCAAGTTAATTTACGCCGTTTTAGAAAACCATAAAAACGCCTCGACGATACCATCGTATAGTCACAAGAAGGACTTAGTAATAACGACTTGATTTGCGGTTCCATAACCGAGTGACACAACTTGTGTTTGATATACTGCTATCGTTCTCCAGCAATCAACAGTCCTATCTTTTCCACTTATTTAGAGTTTTTGTTTGTTCTACCCATTTACTACCTGAAGAACACTCGAAAAAAAAAGAAACCCCCTTAATCACATAATCGCACCCATCCTACCTATTTTGTAATTGATGAGCAGAAAAATGTCCGGTTCTTGGACGACGGTCCTCCGGCAACAAATTAAAAGCACTTTCCGGTAATAACCTGATAGCGATCTGACTGCTGACAAAAATGAGAGTTTATAGAATTGTCGTGAAGGGTCATTCTTGCATAATCGTCGGAAACACGTAAACTCCGCAAAACGTTCGTGTCTTTTATTTTTTTTTCCTTCAGTGAGCATGAAGTAGAAATTATTACTACGGTGAACAAACGAACAAGTGGATTCTAAAGATGATAATTATTTTTCTGATGTAACACAGATGATAATCAATTTCTGCAAACATTGATTTTGACAACTGAAAATATTCCTCAATAATGACAAATTGTATAAACAATTAGAGTTATGAGTTCTATTTTGTACAAAAGAAATTAAAAGAAAATCTTTTTTCAATTATTTTTTGCAATCGTTATTCAGTTTTTCTTCTGATAATAATTCAAAAAGAAATATTTGCTTTCAATTATTATTGAAATTTGCCAGTGAGTAGTCGTGAATGTATTTTGAGAAAGCTGATATACTATCTCTAAAAACAAGCAATTATACACCAGTTCTTTCACTTCAAATAAACGTTGTAGTAATTGAATTTAACTGCACTTGAACAAACTACATTGCGTGGAAGGGTTCCCTGGTCGCACTTGCACCTTAATCAACGCAGAGTTAATTTTTTAACTGCACATATTATGGACTGGCCAAGTCTCAGGGTCGCACACTTCCCTCTGTGATCTTTCTTTCGGAGCATCTGACGCTCACCTTTTGCCAACTCTTTTTAGATTGTTATCACGGAGGTCACGGTGCTTACTCGCGTCCAGCGCTAACATATTTTTAAGTACGTCTAGCGCACTTTTATAAAGTCAAAGGGACAGTCTGCGTCGCTGTAAGGGCACCTGCCGCGCAAGGTGTGCCGAACTTCTTTTTCGCCAGCGATTTTGCGGCCTTGGCAAATATACACAATATAAGAAGCGACTTCTTGCAATGCCCATTCATTTAAACGGTACCCACCTGAATGTTTTGTTTTTTTTCCTCAACATTAAAAAAAACACCTTTCAAACGAAAATTTAGCGATTTATCTTTTGTAGATTGAGGCAAAGAGCGCCGAGGCTAATGCGGTTATTTTGCTTAGGGCGACGGCACTTGGCTTGCCTCATAGTCTTGTCCGACAAAGTTGAGATGTCGTTGATAAAGACTTTTTCAGGAAAAGATGATCTTGGAGTCATGAGTAATTGGGCTGATGTTAAGATTCAAATTGATGTTAATATATCTTTGCCATGCTTAGACCCGAAACAACATTTTCAACATTTAATTTTAACCAGACAACTTTTTTAAAGTTAAATTTTTAATTTTCCATAATTTTTCGTCACCTTTTTGTTTATTCCGTATATCATACGTGTCTATTTTTCAGTTATTTTCAAGTAATCTACAAAATTTGTATATTGATCTGAACTAACTATTACTTCTGCTATTTCTGAGATCGATAATAATCGTTTGATATAAAATGGAAATTTTCATGAAGATATAACGCTTATCATCTAAATACAAATCTTATCATGTATATAGACAAATTATTGTTTTTTAAAATTGTCGTCGATTTTGAACAAAATCCTGTGAAAGATATGAATAACAACAATTCGTCAAACCTTGAAGACTACAAATGATATACTAGTTGGTCTTTTCATCAGCCGGCTAATTGACATTTCCTTTAACATAAACCAACACACTTGCGATCATCAATCAAATCATAACACCTAATTTGCCTGGGGGCTTACGACTGCTTTATTCTCCCAAATCATAGTTCCACTCAAAATACTGGCCAATTTTCTAATTCCTACCCGACCCATCTGCTTATGTCTCTTGACAAGCGGCATCGGACTGCAATTACTGACACGCGCCTATAAAGTCTAAGTCACTAAAGCGGAATTGAATTAAAATAATGAAAACGAGCGTGGATTATGGTTGTGGGGCTCGGAAGAGATTTTTTCCCGAGGTTCAAATTGCGTATACCTATACACTGTAAATGCTAACTTGTAAATTAAAAAATCGCCCAATTTCAAAGCAAGCGAAGTCTGATGTGAACAATACAAAAACGAACGTTTTTTCAACGCTCCAGTAATAAGAAACAGAAATGTTTCAACCCATTTACTTAGAAAGATAAATATGAATCCAATTTCCTATAATTGAAGACAACAATTTCATTAAAAAATGTTTGATTTTAATGTAAAATATTGTTTATTTTTCAACTTTAATTGAAAATTGTTATCGCAAATTTTGTGAAGTGCAAAATCGCAAAAAATGTTCTAAAAAATAACGCCGAGTTCATTAAATCCAGGCGTTTCGAGTTGAAGAAATTGACAAAACAAAAGAATTATTGCTCTTGTTCAATGACTTACCACTATACTAAACTTTTCATTTATCAACGAAAGAAGACAAAATTTTCATTTTTGTGCATTTTGAATCAATTTTCTATCTTAAGTATAATAAAGATATAAAAAATGGAGAAATATATTGTTTTTCATATTTATTTCATCGACAAAATTCAATTTTACTAGATGTTAACCAAAAAACAAAGAAAATTTTCTAGTTAAAGTTTCTTTTTTTTTCTGAGTGTATAATGTATTTCTTTGCGAATTTTATTTATTTTAATTAAATTAAATTAAAAATTTATTTCTCAACTCTGTATTTGACGTATTGTTTATGTTTTCATGTGCGAGTCCTTTCGAAAACCGTCAACCTTGTTCATTCTAGTTTAAAATTTCTTGAAATTTCGTATGCGCAGGTGAAACTTTCGGGCGCAGGTGAACCAGTGTTTTCGAGTCGACCCCAAGTTGGGCGCCAATTGGAACCAGATCCTTGCAATGAGAAGTATGCTGCAGCTGCAGTTTATCGCTCGCGCACGTACGCGCGTGGGCATTTTTTGCACGAATATGACTGTAAGTGATCGTTTTCGCGCTGTAAATAACAGCTGGATGAACTCGCACATGCTCGCGATGAATGCGACCTGTCGCCGAGCAATTTTCGTCAGTCAGATCGCGGTACTCCTTCGATAGTTCGAGTGCTGGGATTTTTAATACCGTTATCGCACATTGTTCTGCACATTTCTCCGCATGCAGATTCATTATCATGCACCTACAGACACTCATCCGATCATTGTGGGATAATTTTGTACCATTAAATCGACCGTATAACATTCTTCTTTTCATTTTGTGTCAGCGATGGTTAAGACAAAGTTCATTGCAAAAAAAATTTTAGTTATTTGACGATTTAGAATATATTGAAAAATTTTTACTAATAGATGTATTGTTCTCTTAATTAGTGAAAAAATGTTTCCTTGGAAAACATGACTTCACTGTCAAATAAAACATGCCGTTGTAACCTTGGTCGTGAAGAGACACAGACTAATTAATTGCATTTCGTTTCTTTTTGCTCGCAATCTTGAGTAGCGTCCCTAATGAAAATAATCCTCATAGTTCGTGTTACTCCATTGTTCATTATAACACACTTTACGCCGGCGAAAAAAGAAGTTATTTGAAAAGAAATTAATAAGAGATCACAATCGGCACAAAATATGTCTTATATATTCTGCTTGTTTTTTTTTCTTCCACATTTATTACACATCATATGAATTGCACATTTCACCATGCGACCAGACATTGTAAAATTCCGTCGAGGGGGCTCCGTCGATGAAGTTGATAAAACCGTTTTAATTACTCTCGCGCTATAATTAACGTATTTGAGATAAAGAACATCAACCGAGAACACGAAAACAGTCTCTAAACACCAATTTGATCTTCTTCTCCTCGGTCGAACAATTTCTGATGAGGCTGCGTTTATTTTAGTAATGAGAAATCAAATAAATAACAGCTGAGACCGAGTGTGTTTGTTTCATTTCGTTTTGCCTTTTTCTCCGAGCACATAAATTTCGAGCAGAACTTACAACGTTAATTTATTTGTTTATTCCATCATCCTCGACTTATACCCAGCTATCCTTTTTATGGCCCGTTCTACTTTCGGCACGAGCTTTTTCCTAGCGGTATATATATTATCAGCCGGCATAAAATTGTAATCAATCTGATGGACTCGACCCCGAACGAAAGAAAGCTCGGCAAACGTCAACGAAGCTCATTTTATGGATTGCCTCTGCTGTGGCTTTTATTATGTCCCTTAACCGTAACTTTTACGAAACTTGTAGCTTTGACGTTTGGAATAGAACGCAATTTCGCGCGCAGTTTTGGATACTCACCGGGTGAGCTGTTCACAAAAAAGCTCAGCCGAGCTTTCTCGAGATGAAGGTAACCGTTACCTTGGAGCTTCCGGTAGCTGCCCTTCCTCCTGTCGGATTTGTAGTCAAGTTCTCTGCTTTACCGACATTCGGACGGATTTCTCCTGTTAAGGGATGAATTTTCATTTATAAACACTTCTCTGATATTCATTTCGAACTTTTTTTTTTTTTCTCAAGTTGAAGTCATTCATTAACCCATTTTTTTTTTTTTCTGAACAAAATTTAACTTGATAAAAACTTTGAGATGGCAATCATTTATTCGATTCCGAATCATATGAATTAGTCAATTTCATTAATACCAAATGATTTAAGTGGAATTTTTGATTTTTCATTGAATGATTTTGAAAAATAATAACAATGTTTTGTCTTGACAAAGTTGGTGCTTGGCAGCCATACGGTAACGCATTTTATGCTTTTTGTCACGTAGCATCCCATACGTGAGAGTCGTCCGCACGTAAGGTAGATCGTAGTACGTAGGCATGTGCGTGCTCGCGGTGCCCCTCGCAGAATGACGACGCCAACGGCAGCACAGTGCCACTGTCATACCAATTAATCGCCGGAAGATCGTTATCGCCATGGGATGCTTTCAGTCATGGGGTATCTCATTCCGTCATATATATATACTTTCGCCCTAGCAACCCAACTAACTGCGTTCTATTTAACTCAAATGAAATTTTGCGCCGGAAATTGATAAGGACAGTATCCAATTAAGAATTTAGGAGTCTGTTCCGAAATGACAATGTTGTCGCTGTTTATTTAATTAATAGCAAGCAAATTTGAAAGATTGAATTAACACTTCATTAATCATAGCTGAATGCCGTGCTTAAAATGTGCCAACTTGGAATTTATTTAAAGATGTGTGATGTGTGATTTTGAAAAAAAATTTACTTTCATTTTTTAAGAATTATAATAATATTTAAATGTACATAAGTATATCGTCTGGTGTTCAGATTTGATACAACTGACGCCATAGTTATAGGTCGGTCACACATAATTTTCACTTGCCGGTTAATATTTATTTATACAAGTCGTCGGCGACAGTATATACAGCCGCAATGACGTCCCGTGCAAATATTGCAATCGTGAGAAGGATCGTACGAGAAAAGCCGTCATCGTCGACTACCACAGAGAAGAGAGCTTACGTGAGCTCGTAAAAGGCTGTAAAATACAGTGACTCCGTGTGCCATGTGGGAACATTCGGGACGCCTGTGTTGATAAGAAAAAAAGAGCGCAAATAATGAAAGAAAAAAAGGAAAACAAAATAGCGAGCAGACAACCACGTATATCAAATAATAATCGTGGGACGGGCGTATGTCGCTATTATTTCCGTGAGAAATCATACAATATATTCATCTTCGCTTGACTCGGGGGCTAATGCGCGTCTCATCGCTGCTACTTTAGCGAATTACAATCTAGACCATTTTCACGATCCGACGCAGATTAACATTATTTTATCTCTGATTTGAATAAATAATCTTAACTTTTTAAAGTATTTTTTACATTGAATAATTTTGTGATAGTTTTTTTTTTTTTTTTTTATCAAATCAGGTCAAATTTGATTGTTTCAAACTTCGAATGTAAATACTTACTTAATCTTAACTAGACTTCAAAAATCGAGAATTTCATTTGAGCATCAGTTCATTTTTTGAAAAGGTATTTTCAATACGTATGTTGGTTAGTGGAAAATTAACATTCATTATAGTGCGCATGCGTTTTTCAGCCGAGCGGAGAGAACGAATTCGTCGAGGTGGCGAATAAAGTACTGACGGTATATACGATTGAGAAAAAAGATTGCGCCCAGTATATGTATATAGCGGCAAATTAACTCGCCGTGACGTTAAATTGCTTCGCCGCTGCCTACCGTTCAACTTCTTGCATCGAGAATTTCCTGACACAGTTTTCTTCCGATTGACGCGCGGACACGTGTTTGTGCATCCCGTAGAAGAACAATAAAGTCATAATACAACATATTAAAGCAGAAAATAATGCGAGCCGTTGCAATTACATACGGGAAAAGTGCATAATAATGCAAAGCGATTAAAATAAACCACTATCCAATTTGCCAAGGAGAGAATTATGGGAAACCATTAGGAAAAGTAATTATATTGTTTAACAATGATTTTGAGGAGATGATTTCCTCTATTTATAATAAATTGTTGATTAGTAATAATTCAGATCTGTGAAGAATGTTTTTCATTTCGTAAAAAAATGTGTCCCGAGGGAACCAAAAATTGTACATGCATTATATGTGTGAGGTATATAGGTATATAGCTTTCCCTTTCGGTACGGAGACGGGAAGAAACTGCGGTGCCATCAAAATGCACGACGAGTCGTCGATCTGGGAAACATTTGCAAATGATCGTCGAAGCTTTACGCAGTAAAGTTGAAACATAAAACCACGAAAATGAAACTTCCTCGATAAAGATATACGCACAATCTTGAATGCAAATGTCAGTTCCAGCAAGGTATTTTTTTTTTCTGCATACATTTTTTTTGCAATTTCTTAAAAAGAGCTGCTGCACGTCTACTCGAACATTTTTCAAGTCAAATATTTTCCAAGAAAATGTTTTCAAATTGGCAAAAGAGGATGAAACTGATAATTTCCACTTTGAATTTATATTGTGAGATTGAAAAAAGGTGTTTTGATTTTCGACATCATCAAAATCGTTTAGTAATCATTTATGCGAGGAATGTTAAATGTGGGTCGAGGAATAAACATACACGTTTGGACGTTAACATAAGTTTAGTTACACAAAATGAAACGATACAAGAGAGACGGAAGTGGGAAAATGGACGAGCAAGTGAATGAGAAAGAGCGATGAGGATACGGGAGAGAGAGAGAGAGACTAGAATAGGAGGAAGCAGCGGGTGATTGATTTTTGTCGTGGCTTTGCTCGTCGCTATCTGCTATCCGCGATTGTGTGGACCAGTAGCGTGGGTTCGTGGTTGTTGGGTGAACCGGCAACGGCGGCGTCGCGACGCCCTCCACCGATTGGTGGTTACCGTCCCCAGGGGGCGGCGCTAATCACCAGACCGTGCAGCTCGGTGAGTCGACTGCACTCACCTCGAAAGCACTCTACCGTACTATCATCGGATCCCTATGCTTCCATCCTGTTCCCTCGGCTCTCCTGTCTCTCTCGCTCTGCAATCTCCGTCCTTGTTCCTCACCCCGCGCCCGTCTCACTTGTTCTCTCGTTATCTCGTAGTGGAGCGAATCTTTCTTCTCTCCCGCGCTATCATTATCTATCGTTTCTCATATTCGGCGTCCTTCTCTCCGCGTGCACACGGCAAGGAACAGGATGCTAACCGACGACCACGACGACGACAGGAAATAGAATTGTGCGAGACTCTTCCTTCCACTGGACGGCGTTTGAGAGCGCGTCGTTTTGATGCTTGTCGAGATGGATTATTCCACTTTGATGTTCTCCTCGACGTGTGTACACACCTGACCGAACGAAATTTTACAAATAAACAAAAAATTAAAACAGGACGCGAGAACTCGGCAAAATCAGAAGCTACAAAGATTCTTCGACCTGTGATGCACTTCACGCCGGCAATTGTTTTTATTGATTGATGATAATGTAAACACGCGGAATATCACACCGTTACTGCCGGCAGCAGGATAATGCCATTCAAATTTATGCCACAAAAATAATAGCGCCAGGCTCTTCCTAAGCTGCTGACTAAATTGGAGTCTATTAGACATACTTATTTAGGGTCGAAGCAGGTCTTTACCTATTGCCTATCTGGATGGAAAATAGAGATACGTTTTCTGATTCGAAAATTTTTAACGTGCTTCTAATTAGAAGTTCGAATGAATTTACGATGGGGAAGAACTGATCCTAACGAGGTGGTAGATGTATGCAGATTTTCCCAAGTTTTGTAAGTAGGGTTGCGAAGGAGATAGTTTTCTTAGATGTTCGTTCTAATATAATATTCCGTCTTATGTATGAATAACATTTGATTCAACTTGGATAATGAATTTAAGATGAACAAACATCTAATTTATATTATTGTGTTATTTATTGAAATGTTTAAGCGAAATTGATACCTCATTTTGATTCCAGTTTTTTGTAGTATAACTTTTTAATTGTCAGTACTAATGACGTCAAAATGGAAGTATACAAAATTGAATGAAAATTGATAAAAACATTCTATTAAATTTTAACATTTTATTAAATTTTTATTCTATTAATTTTAAGGTCTTTTTACCATTTCTATATTTTGTTACACGTTGTTTTGGATAATTAAAATTCAAAAATGTGGTCATCCCTCTGTTGACGCGTAAGTTAAAGCAGCGCCGACACATAAACAAAGACGTAATAATCTCGACCGTCAACACAATTTTATGTCGGTGCTGCTTTAACCCATGCATCAACAAAGGAGTAATCTGATTTCCAATTTTCATCAAATTCTTTGTATTTTATCTTTGTATATAAGTCAATATTCTTAATCTAATAAACATTAATTTTTGTAATAAACAATTAAACATTACATTGATCGGAAACTCAATCCAAATAAACTATACACTTAGCTATAAAATTATTCATAAATACATTGTTCAGACGAGTTTAATTGTTGAATGTGACTCTGATGCAACTCTTGAGGTCTGATATCAATCAATTTTGTTCATTTCAAAACGATGTTTTCTTGCATTGTACTTCTATTACTATTTAATTTTGTAATATGTATTGCTGTTTCTTATTTCATGGAAAATATTTGTTTCTTTCCCTAGTTGATCTGAAAAATTTAATGACAACAGCTGGAGGCTCTTCGCCTGACCTTGGAAACTTTGTGAAGCTTAAGAGGATCGAACAAACGGAAAAGATAAACAAACTGTTCGTGAAGGTGTTTTGACGCAAGAAGATTAGAGTTGTAATTGCTGCTGAGTCGAATGGTGGGAAGGTTGTCGATTCGAGGTTGACCAGGAAACGGTGTGAAGTGACGTGACAGTTCGGTGGCAATGTAGTTGATAAAGGCCGATAAATCGCGAGTAAAACGGAGTGATAATATCGTGACGTTGGGACGGAGAGGTGAGAGGACAGTGGGTTCCTGCTTGTCGCAAGGGGAATTGTAGGGAAAGCCGCGAAGGGGCAAGACGGAGTGGGGTGACCAGGTGGGGATGGAAAACCCGAGAGAGAGGGACCGCCAAGTGAAAAAGTGGGGACTTCAAAGACTCGACGGAACGTCGGAGGGGAAAAGCCGTCGAAGTGGAGTTCGGAGGAGGGACTAATGGACATGCGCGGGTGTGCCGCGACACCACGGCGACCTTCTGGCCACCTCCAGAAACAAAATGGCTACCGTGTTTCAGCGGCCGATGCACAGATGGCGACAGGATGACTTCCTTGACCCGACGAGTCGCTCTAACGGCGAAATCGCGACAAAATTTTACGCACTTGGGCATTGATTAAGCGAAATCACAACTTCTCACGCAGAGCCATCTACGAAAAATAACAACGCCGGATTTGTTATCCGGTAAGAATACGTAAATGACACGGGCAGAAAATGAAAGAAAAAAAAAAATCGTTAACCAAAACTTAGCAGCGATGATTGATCGAACTTGGTCGATTAGCGTTGGATCTGGAGTAGTTGTGGGATCTCATAAATTCTTTATGAGCAACCTTGAACTACGATGAAAAGCTGGCGATTAGCATGATAATGCATGCGGCGCTGGCGTTGTGTATATATTCCGCGTGCATTTCTGAAACCGTGCAAAAAAATTGGAAATTACAAGTTATGTAATGAAAGTGTGATTTATAACGGCGTGACATGTAATGGCATCATTAAGGTGACAGTAATTTGAGTGTTGGGCCACTTCTGCGCGGATCGGCGGTTGGTATGAAACGCTACTGAATGAATGAAAACTGAGGGGCAAATAAAATGTTCTCATCGGCATGAAATATAGTGATTTGATTTATGAATTCTTATGCCAAAAATAGTAGACATTGATTGGCGAACGGCGGGGCTGGTAGGTTGGCTGGTAGCTTGGTTTGCCAGCTGTATGTTTTTAGGACGGTGGGTAGAAAGCAGACTCATGCATATTCAACGGCACTCTCAACTCCTCCGTCACGGAGGGAAAGAACACCCCCTGCGCCCTCTCCCATAACCACCCGTCGACCCTCTTCGACCCCCTTTCAACCCCTGTCTTGCGACGAAGAGAAAGACGAAACGAGAGAGAAAGGAATCGGTTTATTATGTTCGGGGACGACTCCCTGCAAGAACAATTAGAAAGGCCATTCGCGTGATATCAAAGAATAAGAATCGAGGTACAGCGAAAACGACAGCAAATAACGAACCCAAGAGCCCAAACGGACAAAACTTTTCATCGATATGCCACTGCTACAAGATTACCTCGATCCTGATATTTAATAATATAAGTCACCAAGTGCTTTTTCATTCCGACATTATGTATATACGCCTGGTCGAGATCACTATCTACTTTGTAAATGCAACTGTATACAAGTACACTTTTCATTTTTTTTATACGCTACACTTTTGTCACAAGTGACTTTTGTGCGATGCAAAATAAGTATACACCCTTAAGAATTTGTCGTTGGTATTAGTCAAATAATAGGTTGGAGCGCAACAGTAGCAATTATAGTTTGTACATTTCGCTGTTCTTATATAGAGGGCGACTAAATAAATACCTCTGCACTCGTGAAATAACTTTGAAACTTGCGCGGAAATTGTTCAACTGAGAAAACTGGTTAAACATCAAGGGAAAGATAAGTCTTTTTTATAACGTTGATTCACGACTGTCTGGGTTGACAAAATTTGGTCGTATGGAATGCTCGATTATAAAACAATGTTGAATGACGAATTGTACAAATGCTTTTTAACGGCTGTTTCTAATTCCAAGCTGATAGCCAACCGTTCGGAACAATTTTGTTAAAGGATATCGGGCAGGACATTCACCGTATCATATCATCAGTTTATTTTAAACGGTCTCCCCGAAATGATCTCGACTGCGTTTAAGCTTTACGCGCAGTAAAAAGATGCGAGAGAACAAAAATGAGAATAATTTTGTATCGCGTCTGATACGGCGCCGCGAATGGACACGACGCATCGTCTTATCTCCTGACATAATTTCTTAACAAGCAAAAGGAGAGGCAGTGCTTTAACGTTGAATCTCGCGCAGTTTACGAGCGACAAATCTGTGAGGCGAGATGAGAGCTCGAGAAAACAAGAAACAAGCGAGGAGGCAAAGTTATGTTACGACAGCGATAAATTCGAACGAGGATTTCGCGGTAGAGGAACTGTAGAAGTGTGACCTATAGCGCAGCTACGTACCCAGGGATTGATATCCCTCGGATTTTCCTTTGATATCCTCTCAGCCGCCCTTGCTCTCTGCGATCCCTCGCGTTTGGTTGGCTCGTCGACACCCTTGTGCTTTCGATTTATTAAAGGCAGATCGAGCCTCCACTCTCGCGCTTATTCGCTTATGTCCATGCTTTGCTAAATTAATTGAACCTTCATCTTCGATTTGATGACGAAGAGATTTCATTTGTTCAATTTCAATTTTATTTACTGCACTGATCAAAATTATATTTTTTCATGTTATAAAATTAAATTTGTAAGTTTCAATAAATTGCAAATTATTAGGTCACTATAGTCATTGAAAAATTAATATTTTATTATTTATTTGAATTATTCAAGTTATTTTTTAATAACATCAGTAAGGCAAAATAATGTTGTGAACACAATATTGTTTTCTCAGTGAGCAATACAATTTTATTAAAATAATTTATTAGACTTATCACCATTTTTTATCTCTTTATCTTAAAGTTTAAAAAAAATCTTGATGTCAATTTTTGAACATTTCTAGATATTCTCCATACCAATAAGATATGCGAAAACATTTTGAAATGATAAGAACTAAACATTACATCCTTAACATTTTTTGCACTAATTTTGCTTTAGAATTTTTATAAATATATTCAAAGAGACTTCAACATTAAAAATTAAGGAAATCAATAATTTTCTCTCTGTTAAAAAAAATATACTTATTCATGTTGCAAATTGATGGTCGGTTCATCATTTGATCATTACCGTTTTACAAACTAATTTCGAAAAAGAGAAATTTCATGAACAATGGTCGCAAAGTGATCCTTTTTATTTTTTCTTTCCTTTGAAGTCCCTCGATATTCCATTTTTCGTAATTGCAACGTTACCATTCACTGGCCCCGTAATTAATGAATAATGCGTTCGAGGTCCCTCGTTAACACTTGGTCCCGCAGGGTACGCAGCAAAAGAGAGAAGCGGCGTATGCGTGACGGACAGACAGATACGCAGCAAAGAGCATGCATTAACGAAGAGGATGGTTCGCTTCTCCCTCCAGCCTCCTACCACCGCGAGGCATTCGCAAACCGGATGTCCATGCGCGTTTTTATCAAGACTCGCGAGTCGCTGCGAATGAGCGAAAAAGCGACGCGTTTCATTTTATTTTGCTCTCGACTGGGCGCTCCCTCACTTCGCCACGGACAAAGACGAGACAAGATGGTTATATGATGCAGAATGATAAAACGAGAGGCAAAACTGAATTATATATTTAACGCTATTTAATTTACCTCAATAAATTGGCCTCTTAATCTCGTACTGTTGATAACCATCGAAATCAAGTTCGATTTTCTGATTCAGATCCAATTTCAATTTCAAATTCGAATAGCATTTTTTTAAATTAGTATTCCCTGACTGGTTTGAGATTCAAAAAAAAAAAAAAAAAAAAAAACAGATCAAAAAAAATTCGAACAAAAGGAACAAAATGTGAAAATGAATTTCCAATCACCCATTGCCATATAAAAATGGTTTTAATAACAAGTCATTGAGTTACAACTGATGACATCTCATTCAGTGTATTTTCTAATTGGTCAAACAGACCGTACGAGTTGTCTCCTAGTTGTTTATTTCGCAGTAGCCGAGTATCATTTGCACGTCATCTATGGGCTTTAGGAATTCGCTAATCTGCATAATTAACCATTACAGCCCGGAGGATGATCATCACCGCGCACCGCCGATGCCGAAGGCAGCCATAGTGTCGCTCGAGCGGCCTTCGCTGTCACGTTGCCAGACCCATGGGCTTTTGCAAAAATATTAATATCGCCTCTCCCGTGCGTACACGGTCATCGTTTATATTTTTGACACTGCGAGTTCTCTATTTTTGTTGTAATTATCTTTCATTATAGTTACACGCATATACACATTCAAATAAGAGTAAAAAAAATGGAGAAAAAAAAAAGAATGCTCGCCGATTAACGACATGAGTTCATAGACATGAGAGCGCTGCCGGTGGCAAATGTTTCTCGAGATAGATGCACTTAACATCGGCAATCGTATAATCAATACGATGAAAAATGCGTGGATGTTGATAAAACGAAGGTCACGCGGCAGGAGTCGAAACACAAGCGCACGATGATGGATCGCCTGTTTTTCACACTTTTTTCTTTGCCAATCTCGTTCGGCTTTATCATGAGAGAGCGACGACAATCGATACCAAAAGGGGAACGTGCGAGAGGTCGCGAACCTAGCCAAGAGGGCGCGGCGGCAAGAAGAGAAAAATAAGCCACAGAACTGCAGACTGCGGGGGCGGAAGTGTGGCATCTCATATTTTGCTCATTAGCGTCAGCATCGTCGTGAGCGTCGAGACGCCCTTACAACGCTCTAAGGGTGGTGCGGCCATCCATCATCTTGTCCGCTGTTCCATCCAGCGGCACCACCTCTCTCGTTCTTTACCACCAGCTATCTCAAAGGCGGTTCTCTCACATCGAGACAGATTGCTGGACGAAGCGTAGCTTGCGACATTGATGCGCGATACGCTTGCCGCAGGCTATCGACGTGCTTTAAGTGATTTTACGAGAGACTAACAATCAAAGCGTTGGCTATTCGAGTTGGTATAATTTAAGCCATTCTGCGCCTCGAAGTTAGCATGAGAGACGCGTAATTGAAATTTAAGAGCACGCCAAAGTGTCTTGCGAATGAAGCTTTATGTTCAATTACATACATATTGTATCCACCACGTATCTTAAGTGACGAAACATTCTTGCAAAAAAAAAAAAAAAATAAAAATGTTTAGCAATTTTTGTGAATAAAATTTTCGCTTCCAGACAAAGGCGGAACATTTCATTCAATTGTAGATTTTTCGTTTCACTCTGTTCGCCTTCCTCCTGTGTGACCTTAAAAACCTATAAAATTTATTGCTCCACCTATCTACGGTTCATCTATAACGTGACCGAATTGAGCCTTCTTATCAAAGGTTGCGATTTAAATATAACCCACTTTTTCGTAAACGTTATTCTTTCGTCCATACCGGAAGACTGATTGATCGGTTGGCCTAATCTGATGCTTACGTTGACCCACAGTTCGACAGAACTTGTATAGTTTCGAGACTGGGTATTTAAATTTGCGTTTTTAACCCTCTTTTACCTTATCTCTATAATTTGTTGCTCTTGAAACTCTTGATTTGTATGAACCATTCTTTCTATATTTATACATTTTATTTCATTTAAACAATAACAAGTGAAAATGATCAAAGTGAATTATATATGCAAATGGACAATCATCGATTGATTTATGAATTCAAAAATTGGCCAGTGAAAATTCACAAGGTCAGTGTGCGGTGAATAATGAAACATAATTTTTATTTTATTCAAAAAAGAAATTGAAACAACCCTATAACGTTCGATTTCGTGACTGTGCGCTATAATGATATAGTCTTTGTGGAAATTTCGCGCGGCCTGTGTGTATAAACACCGCGTTAAATAGCACGTATTATGTAGCCGCTTGCTCATAAAATCTGCGCTGAGCGACAGATCGTAAAGCGATTTATGGTACGGATGGCAGTGGATGGCAAGTGGTAGTTGCGCGTAAACGACTTTATGGTCTATACGATCGCGCTTGTCACCCAAATACGCAATAGAAAAATGATAACACGTGAAATATCGTTGAGCTTCGGTGATATTGAGCGTCTGAATGAATTTCGCGTTTGGAAAATGCATGAAATTAGATCGAATTTCGAACGAATCAGTTATCACTGGGTGACACCAATCGTTCGATTGGCCAGCGTGCCGAAAATTGTGAAACACACTTGCGTCTGCGACATAAATCTGTGACCGTGGAAACGTCAAGGTACTTTCTAGCGCGAGCCACGCACGTACACTTGCGTCCAGGTGTACCTCCGACACAGAAATGGAGTCGTTTACCATATAATGACATTGGCTCTGTTCCGCGCCACATTGCGCCATTTCGGTGCGTAGGCCAGTCACGCCTGCACGATAGATACCAACATCTATGAAACCGATACGATGTCGGTGCAAGATATAAGCAACTATGATATGAAAAGGTGAAATGGTTGTTCGAAGATAATTTACAAGGTATGGTCGATACAGTTTACACCAAACAAGTTAGTTACAACAAATGAATGAAATGTAATTATTTTTTGATTGAATTATACTATTCATTTCAAATATTGTTGATGATAAACAGTTGTCTAATTAGAAAACCAAGCGGAATGTAAAAAAAAAAAAAATACACAAGAAAATGAATGATTCTTCGACGTTTTTCTATTTGATATTTCTTCAAAGTTGATGGAAACAGAGATTTACTCATAAAAATTCTGAGCACATCTTGGTTTTAACATAGTCTCTTTCCACTTCTTTTTTTGTTCAAGAGTTCACGTATAGATCATCCATGAAGAATATTGTTTGTCAAACAACAAACTAACAACAATACGAATAAAATTATCTTGATTTATCCAAATATTACATTATAAAAATTTTAGATAAATGAACCGTTTTTATAAATACAGGAAAATTAATTTCCAGTTACAACTGATTCTGAGTTTTGGTGTTGATAGAAATTGTGAGTGAAATATTCGCACCGAGAAAGGAATGAGAGTTAGACGTTTGTCTATAAGAGCGGAACACAAGTCGAGTAGTAACGGGATGAGATGAAGTGACTCTTCTAAAAGGCAAAAGCGACGGTGTTGCACAATGGGATGCCATGGTATGATATGAGATATGGAGAGTGAAGAGAAGAGAGCTGGAGAGAGATGGGTCGTCGAGGGAAGCAAGAGGGACTGACGTCGTGAGGGCGTAGAGTCAGCGTGGCCATGGTTACGCGCAGGCGTATCCTCTGCAATCGCGTCCCTTTCAAAAGCTCTTCTGCTCTTTCTCTCGCAACCCTGAGCACGAACGTCTGAGCGTAACTGAGGCCTCTTCTTCTGGCACAATCTCCTCGTGGATTGCTTTCTCCTTCCTCTGCTGTTAGTTAATACGTACTAAACACCCCATAGGGTTTATATATACCGGCTTACAGGAAAACACGTGTGTTTACTTGCCACACTGCTAGTATTAACGAGCTCCTGCTTAACACCCTAAATCTTCACTGTTCCAAACTTTCATACGCACTAAGACTATTAGCATCTTGTTCTGTTCTTTGAATTTTGCTCAGATGTAAGAATAGATTGCGGCTTTGACATACCACTAATATCGCTTTTATACATATATCTGTAGAACAATCATGTATGCTTTGATGCATCACAAAGATGACTGCAAGTTTACATTCCATCAAACGAAATTCAAAGAAAATTAAAATAAAAAATGTCGGTTTTTTCAGTAAACTCAAATTTGTGTCAATTTAACCGCAAAGGCATACCTTTTGACTGGTTCGCACTGACAACAAAACGTCTGTTTTTAGCAAAGTTTGGACAGGCGCTGAGTGTTTGTTGCGGAATGCTTCATGCTTGACGCAGACCGAAATGGTCGAGTTGCTTTGGATGAAAATGGAAATGGATTCCGCGAGACGACCCTCCCCCGACTTGTCTAAAAACCGAGAGCTTCTGCCGCTGACGTTCGAGTGTTCGCAAAACCGAGAAGCTCCTCTGGCTAACTCTTTTCACTGCTGTGTAATGTGATAAAAATATGCATGCCTGAAAACGTTCTGCACGCTTGCATAAATTCCGCTAACAAACTTTTAATCAAAACCCTATTTCAGTATTCGATTTTTTTTTTCTATTATTTTTGTTCATTTTGCACGATTATTTTTTATTTTTCGTCCTATTTTCTTTTCTTACTTCATTTGGAACTTTCTTATCTGACTCAATCAAAATGTATCATCGGCGACAGAATACAACGTTTGTGTACGATTGTGTTCAAAAATGACAATTGTTTTTGGTCTAATATCAAGATTATGGTGGCATCGACGTGAGTGTGTGCGCGCTCAGAAACAGAGCAAAAAGTGTATAAGCGAGTGCCACGCAAAACACCATAGCACGTATGCGAGATAGACCCATAAAAATGCTAATCCTTATCGACCAGCACGTCGCAATAAGGGGGCGAGAAACGAGAAAGAGAAGCGACCGACCGACCGACGGGCGTTCGCTCGCTTGCATGCCATTAGCCCAGAGACCCCGCTCGTGCAACTACGACGAATCCAAGAGCATGCGATTTATGCCGTTTCCACATTCGACGACAAAAGCAAACTTTATGACTAACTTTTCGACCGATTTCCGTTCTCTTTTATCGCTCAAGATTGAACGACAATGCGTTACCTCGTGAGACGTAAGGATATTTATATTTTACAGAGCGAGATGTGCTGATAGACTATATATATTGGAACGAGGTATTAAAGTTTCAGACATTGAATAGAGTGCATGGATATTTCAGCAACTCGTCTATGTACGATAGCGATGGATACTGAATGAAGTTTCTGTTATTGTATCATTTTCTAAATTTCTCGAATTTGTATGTCAAACAATCTCAATCTCAATTAAGAAATAATTGAGATTGATTCAATTGTTTATTACATGTTAATAAATTAAATTTACTATAAAAACAATTTGGAATACTTATTATATTATTATATAAATAATAATAAACAGTTAAATAATTGTTACTGAAAAAAAGTATTTATTTCCGCTGAACTGTATCGTTGAATAATTTTGGATGTTATTTTTTTTTTGTCCGTTCAGTATCTTCTGATAAGCCACTTTCGGTTCACAAGACTCTAAAAATGTCTAGGAAATACGATAGTTGCAAGGATAACAGACCAAAAATTATCTCACAAAATTTCGTTTTCCTCAATCTAGGTCATCATTTGTATTTGAAATTCTTATGGTTGATTTTATTCTTCTACCGTCTCCTATTCATTGTCTATTTATGTCCTGGACCATCCAACGACAAATAAACCGTCTACAAATGTTTATATACCAGAGTGCTTGCCACAATGCGTTTCTACACTGTTTGTTTTTCGTCTTTAAACGATGCTCGCGAGGATATATTTAGAAACAAAACAGAGCGCAATAAAAAAGTGTATTGGTACGGTGTTTTCAGTTGTTTTTCAGTTTCGAACTTTAAGTAAACTGTTTGATAGAAGCGCAACTAATCTGCGAACCTTTCAGACAGATCGGATCCATCAATCTAGATTATAATTAATTGATAGTATGACGATGGGTGGTGGCATCTCAGTTCTACGACGTGTTGGTGGTGTATTGCAGTGGGTATTATTGTGAGGATGCAGGGGTGACTGTCGGTCGGTCGGTCTGTCTGTTGTCGACTCTTTATCGCGCCCTCGGTGAGTCGTCTTATGCATCTTTCATGAGCCAGCCATCTAAGGGGTCCGCCAGCATCCTCCGCACATGGTAGTGCGCACGCTACAAATAAACACGCGGAAACGCACACGCGTGCTAACAAACACATAGTCGCAACGTACCTAGAACGATGCTAGTCTTCGTCGCTGACTATCGAGATCGTGCGAAACCCCCCCCCCCCCATCTTATGCGCCGGAGAGACACGATGTATCGCCTTTTTATCCTTATCAAACGAAACGCAAAAGGGGTAATGCGGTGAAATATTTATGGAAATAACGTCACACGGAATACACAATCGTCTTTCGCGTCCTCTCTATGGCAAGCGCACTCATCTCTCTGATTGTGACTTCAGAGCGATCGCTCTTCTTTGCGCACAATGTTTTATTTTCACTTTTCCAACATCTCACATGTTCTCCGTGGGATCAAAGACGAGAAATGAAAAATTTAGGTCAAAAGAATTTCGTAGATGATTTTGTTGATGTTGCGAGAATGCGGTATGTCCTAATTTTACGATACAAAATTGTGTAGCTCTTCTTTTTTGGTAGTATGCTACAAAAATGTATAAACAAAAATTGTTTTGTAGTTTTTATTTGAGATAATGTTTTATTGAAACAACAATGATTTTTATTTAATGATGCATCATCAGAAATATAGCAATTCATGATAGAGGTATAATGATCAAAATATTGAGGGGATTAATGGCAGTGCCATAGGGAGAGGCAAAATAAAACAATATGATTGTAGCATTGTGGTTTTTTATTCCAGCATTGAATATATTTATGAAACTATTTATTATCTGCAGCTCCGCGCAAAGCATTTGTGACTTTTACGAGCGGTCGCTTTCGCATAAACGCGAGAGCAGAGAGACCTACCACAAGTGAATTCAAAGCACCGTTCTGACTCATCGTCGGTTGGGTTGTTCGAAGATCGTTTGAAGATACTTCTCGTAACTCGACTTTCCGATTGACAGTAAGGAACAAATTCAACTGTGAAAGAAAGTATTGATTTTTTCGATATCAACATTTTTCGTCATACACTTTATTGCCCTTGTTATTTACAAATTTGTTATTGTTGCTTTATTAGTACGAATGATTTTTTTAATTTGCATGCAACTGGAATCGGAATTAATGAACGTTAGAAATCAATCTTCTAGTTCATTGCCGTATCACAGTTAGTAATCTAGTTTAGACCTAATGATGCGATACACTTAATAGAACAACATAATCAATTATTTCAAGCAACAGGCGAAAATAGTGCTACTGAAAGAGTCCGAGTGAAAAAAAAACAACTTTTTTTTGTCAGGATTGCAATTTCATTTGCCGATAAACAACTATCTTTCACTCTGATAAACTGGTGTTCAACTAGTTTCTTCACGGCTGACGGGATCAATGAGGAGATCAATTATCTTATTATGATAGTGTCTATCCATGATAGCTTCGTCTGTCCAACTCCACGTGCCTCTTGCAATTCTTTAGTGCCGCAGGAACTTGCTCAAGACGATCAAACGATAAGTGGGCGCGATAGCTAGGTTACCAGACAAGATATGACATTCACTCTAAGTTTATATTTTTACATAAAAAATTGGTTGTCTAGAAAATCCGTAATTACATTGATTAAAAACAATATTCATTTACACTTTTGCTAAAATCTTTGTATAAATACTCTGTACTCATTTTTACGTATTTTTCTTTTTTTTTCTCTCATTCTTATAGCAGCAGTTTTTGTTTCATTACATATACGCAGTAAAACTGTTTAAACACGGCGACGTTTTTCTGTGAATAATATCAGTATTTTTTTAATATATTTCGCAACGAAATAAAAACGGAATTGAACGCTGATTTTGTCAAGCACCTCTGTTTTTCAATTTAATGCATATTTTATTTAATCGACATCGATCTGCATCCGTTTGACTGCAAAAAGCTGTGACAATAGACTACGAAACGCGCAGCGAATATTACGCGAGGCAAATTAAAACAACGAACCATTTTGCTATTTTGTGTATCAACACACAGCGGACGAGAAATTTATCAATCGCCGAAATCCCAATCAACGATTTGTATAACACACGCGGAATACGTGAAAAATTAAATCTCATTGTTATTTGTACGATTATAAAAATATTTCATTAGCGATTCATGCATTAAACATCATTTCTGTACACTTTTTACTTTTTTTTTTTTTTCATGCTATCTATTGAGCGTTACGTGCGGATGAAAAAAACCGTGAGCCTTTTACTTTTAGCTTTTTACAACAAATTGTTAAATTACTGACGATTTGTGTGACTTCGAACGTTTGAAATGTTTTATTATACGGACGAGATTTGTATTTGAGTTTCGTTTATTGAAAAAATGTTTGGCTTGATCTGCAAAATTACAAATCGTCAATAACTTTTATTGTACATGCTGTCATTTGCAATTTTTCATTGTAATTTCACGGTACTGTAAATTGCATATCATGCATATGGAATTGATTTTTTGAAATAGTAATTAATTTTATAAAATGTAATTACAGGAAATTAATAGTTTATATTAAAAATTTTTCTTTTAGTAAAAAAACTTTATTGAAATTCTTTAGTTTTTTTTAATTAAATTCATTCAACATGTTTCCATCAGTTTGATTTCAAAATTTTCCATTCGTTGTTAGGATGTGAACCGAGCTAAAAAATAAACAACAAAAACGTGCACTTGCGAATATTACGCGAAAGTACGAATAAGCATGAGCACTTTTGCGAGAATCGACACGCGCGCTACGCCGCGTGTATTTACTTATGCAAGCAGTATAAGAGGGTATAAAGGGATGGGCGGCTCTGCTTCTGTTTGTTTACGTTGGACCACATAGCGTAATACGTTTGCGTAATGCGCTGTGTTCTGTCCTCGTGTCCGCTCGTGGCAACGACGCAACCTGCCAGCCCAGCGGTAATTCATCCATTCTCGTTCGCAGACGTGTACGTTTTTGCCCTCCATTTTCATTTTTCGTGGGCTTACATCGAGCCGCACAGAAAATCTGCCTGGCGATAAAACGTCCGCCAACATTAAACGTACAGCGAATCAAAAATAGTGCTCCCGTATATACATTCATTTACGAGACTGCACGCCAGGCAAATAAAAGTCGCACAAAAAATTCCACGAAAAAAAACAGGGCCGCGAATAAAAACTGTTGAATAGCGTGTCGATGATTGAAATGAAATTTTATATTATGGTATGCTGGTGTTCGAAAATCTGAACGTCAAAATTGGATCGCGATTTTGATGCTGCTTTGTCAGAGTTCGAACGATGCAAAGTTACAGCTTTGAAGGTTTCTTTTAAATGAAGAATTAAATATACAAACATAATCAAATGTAATATACACCAAGAAATCATTGAATTAAAACATCAATATATTGACATTTTTAAATATTTTAGGGCTCCACAAAATTGAAATTGAGGAAGTCAATTGTTTAAAAAAATTATTTTTTGTCACTGAGACATAAAATGTCAAACAACTCTATATATGTGATGAAAAAAATTGTTATTAACATTTTATTTTAGTCAACGCTCTAAGTGCTGAAATTTCATAATTTTTCCAAAATGAACTATGAAAATGAATCATTTATCTGAAATCTTCAAGGATATACGCATGAGATTGCTTGTTGCAGAAAATATGATAACCATAACTTCCGACAACAATACCGTTAAACTCAAATATATCTCAAGTGAAATTAAAATAAAGTCAGCTTTATGTGTTTTCAAAGTGTGCTCGACACAGAAATGACGCGATAAAATAAAAGATGTTGCATTTTACAGGAGGGTTAAGCAAAAGGTTAATAATACATTTTATCAATCCATTTACAAGGACTTTGAAAGAAATCATGACAAGATATAAAAGAAAAAATAAGTCGAATATTGCTTCTGTATCGAAAACATCTTCACTAATCCAATCGAACTGCAACCTTTACACAGTCGCATTGTAAAATTAATTTAATCAAACCGCAATAACCATTCGCATAGCTGACTTAATCCCAGCAACAGGGCGTCCAACTTTCTCTACTTGCACTTTATAAAATTTTAAAGCGTTCTGTCGTTTTATATTCATTCAAATCGTTACACACCCTATTGAGACCATCAAATAATATCAAAACATTTTATGACCTGGATATATTCACAGAACCGAAACTCGAAAAAAAAAGTTAAAAGAAAAAAGATAAATTACTAAAAAGGAAATTCAAGTAAGAGATAACAGCAGAAAAAGCGAAAAAAACATTGGCAAGCGCAATATAATGAGTTTTGTGTCCAAGGGTCAAAATGGGCAAGAGAAAGTTAGAACACGCTGGTATGGAGGTTGGAAAGCCTGTCGAGCTGGGTTTCATCGGAACTCGGGGTATAGTTGAGCGGAGGGTGAAGTGAGTCGGAGGTTCGCGACGAGAGCGGAGCGCCAGGCGGCGTTGGGGGCGAAAGCGATCGATGCTCACACCCTCCACCCTTCTCGCAATCCCGCGGTGGCGGCCGTCATGGCGGCGCATGCAAATCAGCATGGCGCCGAGACGCCCTCCCCTTCCTCGGCTGCCACCCCTTGCGCTCTGTTTTCCCCTGGTGGCGTCGAGCGCTGCCCCCTCCCCTTGCCGCCCTCGTCATATACCCACCATGGACAAAATCAAACCATCGACCGAGCGACAGATAGACACGCTTACCAGGGAGGGATGGACAGACACGAGCTAGGTATTTTGTACTCGCTGTTATCGAGGTGCCTTGATCGTGTTTTGGATGGCTTCCCGAAATTGTCAACACTCTCGTCGAGACTCGAATCACGCCAAAGATTTTCAGATACCGCGAATGTCTTTGTTGACGATATAAATTATGCTCATTCAAATCGTGTCCTTGTGTTGAAACCGAGCAAAATATTGCGATATGAAAATGTTATTTGCAAAAATTTTATCACTTATAAGAAAGTCCGAAATCCGAAATCTGTTTCTTATGAGATAATAACTGTTGTTAATTTTACCAGATGAATTTTTTTGTTTTTTTGTGTCGTATGACATAAACTGTTTTTTTTTTTTTTTCCATAATAAAATATTGCAGTGGAGGCAGACGTTATGTAATGATGAAAATTTTATCACATACTTCTGAAACTGGATTATTTATTTTTATTTAAACGTTTCTTGCTTATTACATTTGTTTTCCTTTGAAAGTGCAATGATAACCCATCAGCCTGGCATTCTCGAAAGCACGCAGACAATTTCATAATTGCCGTTCGTCTAATCTACGGAACGGCCAATTTACTCGTCGTTTCATAAGATCGTCACAAAGCAATGCTCGTAGAGACGCAATTACAGAATGCCAATCTATGAGATCCATTTACCACAGAAACAAAATTTTTAATATTTCATCTGGTCATTTGATACGATAGAATGTTATGTATCATTTTCAAACGAGTTTTGCAGAAAAATCATGATAATAATATTAAACAATATTAGAAATAATAGACCTGTTTTCTTATTCTTAATGCTACGAAAAGAAATAAAAACACATTTTCGCCAACTTCTCTCATTTACGTTTCATGTTGATGCCATTAAAATCTGTCCATTCACCAACCAACACTTTTCGAATACGCATCAACATGCATGCTCTCATCTCTCATCCTCTTCGACTCCATTCTTTTTTCCCATTCAGTTTTCTTTTTTCGCAAAACTAATCTCTGTAAGGTCTATAAAAGTTCCGTCCCATTGTCTATTGAATCCGAACGGGCTCATAAAAATGAACCAAATCGTAAAACAAGTTGCAAAAAGTGCATCCACGTTGCAGGAACCAAATCGATTGCTAACTTTTTTTTCCTTACGAATGAAAAAAGCTATTTTCTTTTTGTAATTTGTATAACACACAAAATTCAATTCAAGAAGCATGAGACATTCGCGCTACATTTACATTTTCTATTTTTGAATCATTTTATACCGTCATCCCACCATCAACAGTTGAAATTTGGTTTGCAATTTCGATTCTTGCCATCACTTTTTATGTATTCATTTTTTTTTTGTTTCTTTTTAAATCATCAATGACCAAGTTCTATAACACGAGAACAATTTGTCCAAAATTCAATCAACAAAATCAAAGACAACTTTGTCTGTGCAACATGGCTTAATGTTTGTTGTTTGAACTTGGTTCGCCAATCAAAATGAGTTTGTACGCCAAAAGCCTTTGATAACATATTAATAATTTCGATTAGGGTGCCATTGGGCCAAAGGCTTTCGATCTGAGACGCCGATTGGTCTGACTATGCGCGTGTGCAGATGTTGTGTCGCGAGATTTCTCACTCCCGTATTTGTGTAGAGTGCGAGGGAGAGAGAGGGCGCTATTGCATGCAAACGAGACGGCAATAGATAACGGCCTGGGCTCTCGCTCGGCGCATTTGAATACGCGCGAATAAATGCATAATAATTAGGTCAGTTTTACTAGTCAGCTGATCCGAACTCGCCGCTCAGGGAAACGGAGCTTAGGAATTCGTGTTAACCGCACGATTCGCTCGAGGAAAGTGCTGCACGCGAGTGCATAACGGTACACGAAGGTACGCATATGCAAAACACGACTTGTTGGCGGAAGCCGCTCAAAGGTCCCGACGCGATAAAAGAAAATTCAAATCGCCCGGCTGAAACTGAAACTCTCGGACGACGCTTGGATCAAGCGCCGCTTAATTGAATCCGATTGTTTATCGCTGATGATCGCACACCGCGTGCCTCGTTGTTTGTAAAGGAAAAATTTTAGGATAATTTATGGACCGCACGATTGTGGTCTGATAACAACCGATCATTAATGATTAGGGTTATATGTTAATTAGCGTTGCTAGATTCGAACTGTAAACTCTTGTTCAACTATAGCATTAGCTCAACGGTGTATAATCGATTGTTACCATCCTTCTCTAGGTATCTTAAAAATCTTCATTTGTCATTAAACGATATCAATTAATTCAATTCATTTGATTGATTGAATTATAGAATTATTAAAATCCATTTGATATAATATTAAATAGCAATATTCATACCATAAGGTTATAAGGGGTTCCAATCCTCACGTGGCCAACTACTTGCAAGTGGTAATCATCTCACGTCACATCCATATTCTCTATCACAAATCAGACGTCTTTTTTGACAACCTCCAAATCAATAACTGATGACTGACATAAACAAAAAACAATCGTAATTAAATTTCAAATATGAATTACCATGTCGCGGTATGTAATAGTAATTATCAAGTAGCTAATGAATAATTTATTATAGAATCATTCATTTAATATTTAAGATTTTCATATTTCATGTTAATCACTGCAAAAAAGTGCTCTATCTATAAACAAACAACTTTTCTCCTTACTATTAAACGTTTTTGAGTGTTTGTCGCTGAGTTTGAATTGAATTTTTTTGTATGCACCCTTCATCATGTACATACATGATGTAATTGATTTTTTATTTGTATATTTTCTTGACTGCATCAAATATCGTCTCTCCAATTAAGCAGACACTCACTCATTCAGTCACCAAATACCACGTCCTCTCTTTCCTTTTCCAAAAAAAACTATCTTCAGCCATAAATAACAAATACACGAAGGCATCCGAAAAGTCATAATTTATTCTCCCGAAATTGCAACCACGTGCAAGGGATGTCGACACAAATCAAAGTGACTGTGGCAAAACAATCATTTAAAACTCATATTAATGAATGCATCTCTCGTGGACACCGATATTGGATGCAGTGTGGCCCGTGAAAAACAGGTAAACGAGCAGCGACGAGTAAGACCCTCGTGTAGTCATATCGATAAAGTGAATAAAATGCTAATCCAAGTTGTCATAAAATATCGGTGTAAAAAGTTGCGACCCTGTCGTTGCAGGGAGGGTTGCGCGGAATTGACAAATTAAACCGGGTTTTCACATCGCAGTTATTAGTACATGCTGCACGACTGGCATGCGGGGCCGAAAAAACAAACCGCACGATTGACGAGCAGATTTTTATTTCAGTTTAATTATTATTGTAACGCCGCGTAATTGGCCGCTTGTTTTCCCGCAATCCCCCTCTCAGGCCACCGCTGAAGAAACGGCCGGACAATTATTGCCGTTGCGTTAATATCATCCCTCGCTCGTTCGCCATCATTGCTTTTTAATTATTATTAGCCTTTTATCATGACCGGCCGTCGTAAATCAAACAAAACGATTCCGTTACAAGTTTTTTGCTTATCACCGGTCTCCCCTGGAATGTTTATTTATTGTCATTTGTGTCGCTCAACTATTCATTTTGATTAGCAGTAGGTGGAGCTCGTGCTGAAATTCAATCTGCTCAAGACAAAACATTTTTGTTTTTCTGTTTTTTTGTTTGTTTTTTGTTTTGTTTTTTTTTTTTTGTTTTTTTTTTTACCACTCACGAACTCTCGTTATTACGTTTTTTCATGCCGAAAATCAACTTTCTGTTCTATAGAGCATTCATACGATATTTTGTTTGGTGAACTAAAAGTTTGAAAGAAAAATAATAAACTGGAAAACCGTTGACCAAATTTTATTCTAACTGATCACGCAAGTTGTATGAACACGATGAAAAGTGAGAATGTTGCAGCTAAAAATACCGCGACAACAAAGTCTGTGGCAGCACATACGGTCACATCAGGTCGAGAGTTTGAGTTGAATTTGAGTCTTGACTCGCGAGGCAGGGCACGTAGCCGCATTCTGCGCAGTTCGCATAGCAAACGCTTTTCCGTTGTCTACCCGACAGTCTGCAGCCCATAGTGGTGTGCTTTTATGCAGACACTGACCTTCGTTCCAGCCCTGTGCGCGGCGTACCGATGTAACGGGGAAAGTTTCAAATTCGGGTGCAAGGCCATCGGAAACGACGCTTCACCCTGTCACGTTTCCTATTCTGAAGCCTGCTTACCTCAAAAAGCTGTCCAGCTTCACCGATGGCTCTTTCCAAATAACACAAACAGTAATAGAATCGTGCTGTTATTGTTTTGATTTGCTTCAATATTTGATAAGTGAGCAAAAAATAGAAAAAAAAATTTATTTTTAAACTAACAGTTATTGTCCCAACTTATGCAACTGCATTGTAGAGTATAAACATACATATATTCTAAAAGAGAGACAATAAATTTCGAATAAATGTATGGAAACATTTGGAGGGTTGCGCACGGGTGAATGTCTTCAGCGAAAAAATTACTTAGTACATATTTTAACGTTTAGGTTAAACTGTCTTCTACTACGGTCAGACAATTGGTGAATTGTATATGGGATGGTTAATATAATACTACTTTTTTATGTGATGTACATGTGATGTAATATCGACCGTAAATAATTGACCTTCTAATTAATTATTAAAATGAAATTGTTTGTTCGTCTGGATACTTGTCTGTTGACTTGTTTTTTCCGTGAAACCTGCAATATCAATGATTGAAATTGATTTTTTCACATCAAGAGTTTTCTTCTAATGAAAATAAGTAACACGGGCCTGTTAAAATTGTATTTATATTAAAATAATTGTTCCCAGTTATATGCATTCATTTTTAGAGTGAGCTGAAAACTAAAATAAACTACCGATTTATCGGGATTATTATATATTTTGTTTTCTCATCATTACTATACAAATTATTATTATAATATATAATAAATGAGTTATTAACTCTTTCGAATCGAAACTTTTTGATAATTTGTTACGAAGCTAACTAATTTGTTGTATTATTTATATTTGCTCACGCCAACATTGAAACGTTGAAACGTTCGTTATAAAAAATGTTCATATGATGGCTCACAAACTGAACTCATTTTGAGGTATCACCAGGTTTGAGCCCTCCTTTTGAATCCAATCAATATTTCTGATTGAATATCTATAACTGCGTGATGAATTATTTTATTGAACTTTAATTTTCCTCTTTGATTATTCTGACTGCAATTTTGTTTTCTTATTATTGATATATAGAAATTAATATATTATTAATAATGATAAAAAAACAATGGAAAACAACGGATGTAATTGAACAATAAATTATTTTCAAATAAGAACATTTAACAATTAGAAATTCAAGAAATTCAAATTTTTTACTTTTGGAACAGTGCAATAAAGAAATTTTTTCTTGCGTTCAAACAAAAACAAACATGTTTGGTTGTCATCGCATTGTACAACGATATGAGATGCGTATGGATAGTAATTTTGAACATTAAAAATCAGCTTTCCAGACGCGTGAACCGGAAATGACGATCGTGATGGCGCATCCGGTTGGAATCGCGGACAGAAAGGTGTTGGGGACGCACTGTTGACGTATCGTGCGGGCTCGCGTTTGTTCGGAACGCGGATCGCGTTTTCAAAAGAAGCCACGAGAAGTGCGGGGAGCGGCGTATTTTTTGGTATAAGGTCGCGAACAGTAGCAGACATTAGCACACAATCGGACGCCCGGGAGGACGAATGTGAATGCGTCGTGCGCCTTGTGTGCTGTACGCCGTTGGTGCGGAGCCGGGGTCAGAGGTCGGACCGCCAACTAGGTCCCCATTGTGTCGGCTCGTTGCTCCCCCCCGGACGCCCCGTGGCCGGGCCCGCGCGCTCATTGTTCTTCGTTCGTGGCCTCCTCGCTTACGTATATCGGACTGCCGTTGAAAATGCGATGGTCACTTTCATCGTGCATTTATTATTTATTGCCGCTTGCCTTTCGCAGAAAATTGTTCTCCGCGGCACCGATTGCATATGATTTATCTCGCGCTCGCACGATACAAATTTCCAAGCGATGCGCGATATTTATCAATTACGATCACAAAAACTCGCTCTTTGACACATTCGGGGATAAGCATTTCTTATGATAATTTTTTCAAGAGGGTGAACGCTTGATTAACTTCACGATAGAGTCCGCGTTGTGCCATTCGATGTGGTCCATTTATATAGGATAGCTCTGCATGCTTTTTACGCTCCTCTTTTGGTTCCAAGGAAATTGCTGATTTGTGTATTTCGACTCAGATATACTACCGATTATCTCGTCATCCATTTTTGATAAGGACGATGAGAAATTTATATCGTACAATATGAATATTAGTAATATTTTCTCATTGTAAAAAATACAAAGCACATTTTACATTCAATATGTATTATATACTGTCGCAACATTTCATTATTATGGTATTTCGTGATATCAAATTTGATATGACACTTTTGATTGCAAACATTTAGTACACTCAAAATGTAAAGCTGCCAATATATATGTTGTAAAGATTTTTCTGTAAGAAATATATATATTTGAGGGGCATATATATCTTGAAATTTTATTTTAACTCATTTATTGCTTAACATTAAACAGTAAAATTCAGAAATAAAATATATACATACAAATTTATATAATTTTAATAATACAGATTGATAGTTTAATTTGTTCAATAACCTTTTTTCTCTTGAAACAGAAATGAAAGTATAAATTGCCATCAGAAATGCTATCCGATCAAAATTTGAACAACAATACCATCCTATATAGTTAAAGACAAATAAAAACGAATGCTTCGTTACCGACTCGTGTCGTTACCCTCTCACAAGAACGAAAAACAATCTCATCGACCGAGTCGTACAAACGACATTTTAGCAAAGGAAAACGATCGGAAGTGTTCGCATTGGCGTTTCATAAGATCGCCGTGCTTTCAGAAAATAAAGAATCCATACAGGGATCTGGTCGTACAACTCCTACGACAATAACGAAAGCGACAAGGCCGCGGCTTGCTCCTTTTTTCTTCCTTTCTTATGGTTGGCGCGGGGTGTGCGGACATTATTGCCTCGACGGAAGATCGTACAAAAAGCGACTCGAAGGGGAACGAGAAGGAAGAAACAGAATACCGCGAAACGATCGCTTTGTCTCAAGTCTAGTCGCCAGATCGCTAGTATCAGGCATCGATTGGACCCGCAATCGCCTGCCGATTTCAAAGTGGAAGCGCAGACCTGAACAATTGGCGGACAGGGGCAAGAACTATTTCGGCCATCTGTTTTTTACGCCGCCCTCGGAAACGTCAAACCGAAATACGCATCACCGGAGAGAGGACCGGATTCTTCGCTCAATTTGGAAGATTTGTGCTCCGAAGCGTCTGCAGTTTGACGAGAGAACGAGCGAGGGCATTTTTTCGAGTTTGCAAAAAATCCACAAGTGTGCGGTGTTTCATAAATTTGCAGCTTCTTTTGCTTCTCGAATCGAATCATCAATGTACATCAGCAACGTCAAAAATTTAATGCGTGCTGTCATCATCGTCATTGTCACGTGTTGATTGATCGCAGATCTTAATTAAACCAGGCCGCGATATTACTCAACAGCCGGATATAGGCGTTGTAAGAAAAAATGAAAAAAAAAAAAAAAAAGCCGAGTGGCCGAAGCGGACCACCCTTGAGAGGTCGGTGTTCGAATTTTTTTGCCTATCGCATTAATTGGGCCCGATAGACATAAAACGCAAATATATAGACGCAAGAAGGGGCGGGCCATCGGATGCATTACGATGCAGTCGCACACATTCTGCGGAGCGCGGCGGAGAATAAACCGTGGCGCTGTTTGCGGGACAAAAACTCGTCTGCGTTGGCAGGACGGGCATCAATCTTCGATCGGCCGGACCGAGGCAGCGATCTTTGATTGTGATTTCGTGAATATCGACCAGCCATCGAATTGGACGTCGAAACTCGTCTGGCTTGTCCTTCGACCGATTCAAGGGGAAATGCAAGAGACGCAAGACGCGATGGCACGCACGTGCGACCTGCAGATGGATGCATGAACGAGTTTGCGACATGTGAATCCGAGATCGCGATTTACATTTCACTAAGCGCGGCATTATTTCAAGCCGCTGGGGAGAGAGCATTCCGGGCTTCGCGGTTTCATCGTTAACCATGTTCAGAGAAAATCATCGGTGCTCACCTTGAATTTATCGTCTGCTTGTTCGATGTAAAAATTGCCAAGCTCGGTGAGCGCGCGGAGGTGTATTGAAATCAGTCCTCTTTCCATGAAAAAAGGAATCGTCAGAAATTGTGATCAAGAAGCTTCGTCGTAAGGCGTGGCTCTGCTGACTTCATCATTAAAGTGGAATACTGACCAGGTTAACGAAATCGATGCAGGAATTCGTTAGGGTATTGGACAATTTCGAAATTGTTGCAGGCTCGCCGTTTCTTTGTCCTTCCATTTTTGGATACCATAAAACTTTGGTAAAAAAATATCAGGAGGAAAAAATATTGAGATATGATTTCCCTAATATATATATATATATATCGATTTCTTTTATTCATGCCTACTATGGACATACTCTGAAACAGAAAAGATAACGAACATGGACATTAATGAATATACGGGCACAATAGTGATTCTACAAACGATAATGTGACAAAATAGTATAGTGTTCTTTATGAGTGTCACAGGGTCTATTTCGCGAAAGTTAAGTGACAGCACAAGTGATGCTCAAATTGTATGTACTATACCTATTGACGCCGTTCGTAATAGACACTAAATTTTTTTTCTGATCTATGTGAAAATGAGTCACGCTACAATTCGTAAAAGGCTCTGATACAACTAGTTTTCACGTAAATCAGGCAAAAAACATATATCTGGTACTGTTAACGCATTTTTGTTAATGTTAAATTATTCGACAAAGGCAATCAAGCGAGTTATACGTGATCAACAAATATTTTAGCGTGAAATTTTAGAAGCAATAGTTTTATTTCGGTATTTGATATTTTTCGTATTTTAGTTTTTTTATCTGTATGATTTATAGTGTTTAAGATATGCTTGTACAATAGACTCTTCTAGCCTCGTCGTCATGTGGCGTTAGTTTACTTTACTTTAAGCGTCGAATTTCCAGTTATCTAAATTTTCTTTATACTAGTTTATTGCTATTTAGTTTTCTTAGAATTTTGTCGTTTTTACCCTCACTACATTTTTTAATTGCGAGGCTTTCTTGGTTCAATAAGGGAAGTTCGGAGTTCAGTTCTAAATTAGACACCGTGTCGAACAACAGTCTGAGAATAGATTTTCCATGGGTTTTGTGTGTATTAAAAAGTTTAAGTATAAAATTAAAAAAAGAGGTTTTACCACCAGTGTGATGGTTTTTTCGTCGCGCTTTGCGCAAATACCGTCGTTTGCTTTTTTACACCTTCTACGTATTTCAGGGACATAGGTACCCGACCCGGGCCAAGTGAGGATCAGTGTTGGAGTTACATAGAATTGAGACAATATATTTAACAGGTATAATAATCAGATATAATCAATTTCCTCTTGAATAAATGGCTACCGTAAGCATAAGTTAACCTACAAATAGATATATTAAGATTTCAGTACTCACATGAACATTCCTTACAAAAGCATCCAGAAGGAACATTCCTTAAGAAATGTTCTTTAAAACTATATTATTTTGAAAAACAATAATAAAATTATCGAAAGCTATTTATCTTCTTTCAAATCATCATGTACATTGTTATTATAATAAAAAGCATGCATGTTTTTATCTTTTACTTGAACTTATAACAATAAATCGGGATATACATTCATTTTTATGTTGGAGTATAAGCCAGCAATAGTATTTTAAAGCATATATTTTATAGTTTCTACAACAAAATTTAAATAGACATATTTTTATGTTCATTTTACGAAGGTTTGTTTTCTGTAAATTGCTAAGGGCACGAAACGTTAATTTGGATTGGAATCGTAATGTATTTTTCATCTTTTCAATTCACAGAAATTCGTAATAGAGAGTGTGGAAAGACGATTTCCGAATCGGCACCTCTATGAGATTAGCCGTCAGTGTAATGAAAAACGACGCACTTTGGTCATTTAAAACGCATCGCCGGCACGATGTGGAAATATGTTCCAAGGGGTGTGGACGGAGGCGGCTCTCTAAACACACTTTAAAGATTTGAAAACGTAATGGTGCTGGGCTTTAACGAGATTTGCATGTCACGGGCGCGCATCATATATCTGGATTTAGCGCACTCCGCTCCTCGGGTTCCTCACGTTACCTCCCTTCGTCTATTACGTCGCTTGGGGTTGATGCGCGCGAAGGGGTGCTTTCAGGATAAACGAAGGATCCTCGGCATATCGGCGACGTCGACGTAAGAGAGCTCGGGATACGTGGGGACATTAACACCGCCGGATTACTCAATGAACTTCGACGTGATTTACTGCTGATGCCGACTCTTCTAACTTTTGCAAAAAGACAAAAATTATTAGTGAATTCAAATTTCGCTCATTTTCGCTCACCATTAGCAAAGTTTTCGTTTTACTTGGGAATCATCGGAATGGACGAACATCTATCAACAGGGAAGAAAAATTTGGATGATAATATTTTCCCGTTTTCACGATCTTCAAAACATAATTTTCCATTTTGTTCAACTGAAAGTATAACTCAATCACTCTGAAACATTATATTTCTTTTCAGTTTGCAAAACAATGTTTTCCATTCTCGAATAATGATTATTCAAATTGACAGCAAAACACCTAGGGGTAAAAAATGTCAGTGTTGAAGTATTTGCATGTTCTTTTTTTTCGGATTGGATAATAGTTGAGTTGTCTACTTACACGTGGCGGAAAATAATTTGTCCTTTCAAAGCATCAACGCGTACACCATAAACACGTCGGATTTTCGTGCTCATATACTCATGCATGCACGCGCCTCTATACATAATAGGGGTGTATAATACGCGAGAGCAAAACAATAGACGCATTGTACAGGTATGCGGCCGTAGGGCGTATAGGGGGAGGCGAGCGTCGTTTGGGCATATTGACAGACTAATGATCGCACGGAACAAAGGCCGGATCGTCATGTGATCACGTGGTTGTGTGATGAACCGCTTCCGGCGAGGCTTTACTCGCGGGCTCGCGACTGCATTTGGTGTCGGTTAACAAACGAACGACTGACCGGTAGACGGGCATCGATCAACCGACTGAAATGTCCACATGCACCGGACGACCAGGCCCCGCTATATTTCTTCATATTTCCATCGGGCGTATTTTGATAGCCTGTCGTAGATGGCGGTTCGAATAATAATATCGGAGATCGAAATTTTTTCTGCGATCCCCTACGCAAAGCGTGGGCTTTCGCTTAAGTGTTTTTTTTTTTTTTTTTTTTTTTTTTTCATTTTTTTATCAAGTGATGGATTAGCTGGATTACAGGTTTTGCTGATACGTTGTTCTACCTTTTTCATTATATTTCTTTTGAATGGTTGAAAAGAAATCAAAGGTAGAATTGTTATCAACAAAATGTGTTTTATTTTTGGTTCAACATATTCGTTGACTGTTTGGACAAGTGAATTAACATGGGAATAATATTGTCAAGAAATTACTATTCAAAGTTTGAAAATTGATGATCGTATAAATGAAGCTAACCCTTAATGAGATTTTCAGTACCACTTTAAATCGTTAATGTCAGGGCACTGGGGTGTTATCTAAACTGAATTTACCACGTCCCTTCGTTTCATGAGAATTCGAGAGTTTTTTATTGAACGGTCCAGCAAGGGGAACAACAAACGTGGAAAGATGGCCTTGTTAAAAAAACTCGTTGTTTCGTTTAAACCTTATTTTCTTTCAAAATATCAACGAGAACTTAAAATAAAAAAGGGACAAGATTCGCGTTCTCTTCTTTGATACGGTATCAAAGCTGCAGATGATGACAGCAACGCCTAACAAGATTAAAGTCCTGCACTCAAACAGTCATAAATATTTTACAAAACTCACGAAGTGTCGAAAAGGTTAATTAATACGAATTGCTTCGGTTCACCCTTCCGTCGAGACTGTATCTCCCCGACGCTGTTTCACACCCACCCCTTTGAAGTCACGCCACAGTGCTTTGGGATTTAGAGATTCTCGCCTCTATGATGAATGTACACGCGGGTTACGATGAGGCGCTTCATTCGATCTGATGTTGCTTAGCAGAGAGAGTATATCGAAGCCGAGCAATTTGAAATTGGTGCAATCATCTCACAAATAAGATAAATAGCGCCTACATCTACGTTTCAATCATGATCATCAATCACTTCCATCATTTTTAAAACCTTCTGATCAGATTGAAGCCCTTACCTTAACTGCTTTAAAATTGTCAACTCGATCAAACGCACAAGATAAAACCAATATCAGTAAATGATAAGTCCATTTCGAGATCAATTAACGATTTCCTCGTAAATTTCGTGGAAAATGAGACAAAAATAAAAAAAGGTTTGGTTAATTAAAAACCCCAGGAGCATCATCGACATCTCGAAGGTCCGAGCCTTATTGCTGTAAAAGCAGTTCAAATTGCCTTCGACTAAAAAAAAAATAAAATAAAATAAAATGAAAAGGGAAGAGGCCGTAGGTGGAATGATTTTTGGTCGATGTGTTTCGGAAGACTGGCACATGCTATTCGGCGGTTTGCAGCTCGGTCTGTAGACAATCTAGTCGGTGGTTGTGGCGTCAGAAAACACGACGGTGCTGTTCCTTGTCTGATTTAGCGTGCTCTCTGTCGTACTGGCGCTGGGCGGAGGGGTTTCGGTTGGTATGTAGAAGAACAGCAAGACGAGAGAATGGAAGCCGCTAATGAGACCGTGTGTAATTAGGGAGCTCTCGCGGCCTAATGAAGCGCTTACCTACCATGGGTTGCAGTCCCCCTCGTCTGCGTTGTCGTGTTCCCGTACACGCTCACCCACACTCGCACGGCTGAATGTAAGCCTGTCCACGACGTTACGGTTCTTCTTTCTGCGCCCAGACAACCACTTTTCACCACCTTTCGAAGCGTTGATCACGCTCTCGCCCGGACAGGAGGTAGGGTGACGACGAGAAAGGAGATACACCTCCGCACGACACGCTCGCATCTTCGGATGCGGAATTAACCACTCGACGTTGCAGGTTTAAATTTCTTTTTATCACGATATAACCCTTCCTCCGTCAGCAAACACGTTAAGACGATTCAGAACGAAATCCCAGGACGAGGATTTTTAATTGTCGCCGCGCCTTGGGAGGTTGGCGTCAGGATATAATTATAATACTGACTTTTTCACTCGTATTCAATGTTGAAAAAAATAGACAGATGAGGAAAAAAAAAGGTTTCTTAAATGGCTAATGAATTTTTTCGCTGCATAATTAGATGAACATGCGTTCTTTATTACTTAGAATATTATTCATTTTAGAAGAAATTAGAAGTGCTATTTCAGTTAAATAATAATTATGAAAACAAGTTTTGAGTAGTCACTAAATATAAACTTATTTTCATTGATACATAGTACAGTTTTTAATATTATACAAATTAAAAATAATATAACTTTTGATATATTTTTTTTTTTTTTCGGTACAATTTGAACTTTCTGATTTGATAAACTCGCAAGGTTCACATTGTCCGAAGTTACTATAAAGGATTGTACACGAGCAACTTAGAATAGGATTCTACTTTGTCGAATATTACACGAAATCGCATGCGAATGTCTCCGGCGAACTTTTGTTAAATGAGTTGAGGCTTGGACATGGAGTACGGTACGAAGCCTGCTATCATTACATGGACTATCTCGTCTATGAACTTTTTTTGAAAGTGTTGTATGGCTGTGAAAAAGTCCTCTGAAAACCATGTACTACGAAATAAAAACTTTTCTATTCATCTTATGGCGTACCCTCAAACGACACCGTAAAATACTCGACGTACATTAATTTTTATTTTATTAGCGTGTTTAAAATTTTAATTATCGATTAAGATCAAATGAGTTTGCGAACAAAAAAAAAAAAAAAAAGGAAATAAGACGAAGAGTAAAGTAGCGTCATCATTATCAAGTCAGCGTCAAATTAAGACGTAAAGTGTCATTAAATGATCAGCAACAGCAGGGGAACGGGATTCTGAGTGTAGGGCCCTTATCTCTCAATTCAGTGTGCAGCTCGAATCGCGTTTGCCTCCCTGTCGAAGAAACGGGGGTCCGGGCCCAGTGGCCTGATCGCGCTGGGTTGGGTAGACACGGCTACTGAAATCACGATTTAGTCCTCTCCCCGGAGTCTTCACGGATTGGGCCGTTATCTTCGCCCATTTGCATATTAAACTAACTACTCACGATGCGCGGTATATTTCAACCGCCGCCTGTCTAAGATAAAGACGAAGGAGCAGACGGAGAAAAAAAGAGTATTGACCGAATATCGGCAGCTTTCGTTTCATACCTCTTAAAATTTTTTAAGCAAGCTGCTGCTTGAATTGGGTGCACATCGATAAGCCCGAGAGAGGACCGGCAAAGGTGCGCCGCGGGATCATTTTCGGCCCATGAGAAGAAGACCTTTTGATTCCATTATCGACATTTTTTTAGGCTTACTTACGCAACGAGTTGGATCAAAGCCGGTTCACCTAAGCGTTATGAATTAAGTTGTCAGGCTCCTTGAATTACCGACGAAGAAAAGTATAATGAACGGCTTAATCCACAGATTAGACGACACGTTACATTGTCGGGAAAGAAAGGAGATTTGCCGGCCGAAAATATGACTGAAATAACTTTGAGTGAAGTTCTTGGAATATTCAAAGAAGAACGATTCTAAATCAGATGGAGAAAAGGGATGAAATCCTCGTTAACATTAGAAAGAGCAGAAATGTAATTATATTTTTTACATAATTTTTTTCATCTTAGTTTGTATTTTTTTAATTTATTTTCATTCATTTGTTGAACATGTTAATTAGTTGTTATTTATCACAAGGATAGACATATAATTTGTCCATTTATATATTTGATGAACATTTTAGTTACTTCAGATATATCTAATTCTAATAAAATGAAGTTTTTCATATTGTCCAGGATTGTATATATACGCATATATATATGCATAAGATATATATTGAATTTATTATTGGAAAATATTTTGTTGGTCTAATACTAACAATATAGATCACATATAATTCATACTCATTTAACTATATATATTACCATTATAGGAACGATATTAGAATATTTTGATTTCATACATTTTATTTACAAAATGATCACCACTAGGCGACATACACGTAAGCACAGAGAGCATTACATCTTTTCACTATTGTTTTGAGAAGATGAAGTTGATTTTTATGTTTTTGAGTGCGCCTAATACTGTCTCCACGTGTTAATGTTATGCTCGATCTCAAGTGACGTTAATCAACGTTACCTTTGATTTGGCGTTATACCGTCAGCAGAACTTTGTTTCATTGTCAACGATAGTTTAGTTCCAATTTAGTTTCTTCTCGTAACCAACGACGAATTTTTTCATGTCATTTGAACTTACACTTACATTGTGTTTTGTGAATCATTAGTGAAACAAATGACCACTTTGAAGCTTTTACCCATCTTGATAGCTAAATTTTAGTGATATTATTTATTTTTATTTTTTCATAATGGTTGTCATAGATTATTTTATAGCTTTTGGTTGAACAAAATATTATATGTATAAGAAATAAAAAACATATTCGACGAACTATTCAAAATGTCAAATTTAATCAGAGTTTAAAAATATTCCGTCTTCTTTTAAAAATAAAAATATTAATAATAATATATAATTTTAAATAACGAATTGAACGTTTAATTAAATAATACCAAAGTTGTTAACATACATAAAAATAAACTGTTTCTACGGAACAATATCGTTTTAATATAAAGTAAAAGTTTTAATATAGAATGACTACATCGAGAATTTTACTTTCGGTTTATTATTTATAAATTCTGAACTAGTTTTTTATTATATAAAATATGTTTTCTATTGAGATTTTATTATAAGATACAGAGTGCCTATAACAAGTCATTTCTTGTTGTGCTTTCAAATAAAAAGTACCTACTTTGGTGCAAATAAATTCAAATCAAAATGTTGAATATAATTCAGTTTAAAATCGAATTGAAATAATATATTCCCCTAAATTTAATATTCTCTAAATTTTATTTATTGAAACAACTGTTTAAATCTGTCAGAGCCATATTTCCAGAATGAGACAGAAATGAGATAAAAACAATTCTTTTTCCTTTCGTTTGTAGTGTTACTTACCATATGATTATTAATTATTATAAATATAACATATTGATTTGGTATGTTTTGTAAAATAGATTATTATAGATTGTCATGTTTGTGTGCATCAACGTCACCGAATTCATCCGATTTAACGTTCAGGTATGTATTGTACTAAAAACAAAGGATCACTCGTAATGTTTACCAACTCCATATCGATACTTTGAAGCTGAGATTTAAGCTCTTACTAACACAGCCGCGATTGGGATTCTGGGTAGATCCATTTCCGAACGACATGGTAACGAGAGAATTAATGCGAAGCAAGCGTCAGGCGCGGTTAATCGGAATCCGCGATGTCGTCGTGAGACTGTAAGCATCGTAACCGTAGAAACCGTGGTCTTAGCAGACATCGGCATCTGTTCGCGAAGGAATTACGAGGCAACTTTGTCTCCTAAGATAACGACAGACGCTCTAGTCTCTAGGGCCGAGCAGTGTGCGCGACGTTGAGAAAGGAGTGTGTATGATGGGTGAGCTTGAGTTTCCATTGGGGTGCTTCTTGCGCGATATAAGCTCTCGGTTCGAGCCGTGTCAGCGAGCGAACAGAGAGAACGCAGCCGAAATGACTCGAGCATACCCACTATCACCCACAGATAGTGGTTCGCTCCGGTGGTGCCATGGGGTGTCGCGGCCTCATGCATATTTAGCAGATGCACCACCCGACCTCGGCCATCTATTGACCGGACCTCCCCAAGGACAATCATCGCGCCAAAGTGGACCAAACTTTTGCACAGGCGTAACCTAAACTCAAATTACAGGACGGTTTTAGTGTACGATTGATGTTTAGCCGTTTTATTCAAAATCAAGTTTGTTTCCTCAATCTAAATTGCTTTCATCGCACAGCCAGAGAACACTTTAAAAGCGTCGCGATAACTAGATAGCAGGTACAATTTTGATCTCAATTGATGGTCACACAAGTTTTACGAGTTTTCGAACTGTTTGGATAATAAAACCGAATTGATCGAATATTTTTTTTTTTTTTTTCAATCGAGTGTTTCTCAATGTAACGTCAATTTTATTGATATAAAGATGTGTTAGTAAGAAAATATGGGATCTGATAATAAGTAAAATGTTTCTTTTTTGCAAGCTTATAAAAATTGTGTTAAAATTGTGAATAATGTTGATTGTTTGCAGCAGTGACCAATGATTAATTTCGATCAAAATGGCACGGTATAGTGGTCAGACGAACTGAAGTGCCTTTATCGTTACAATATCACGAAAATCGCATTAACCGCGCTACGTGTTTCGATGCGTCGTCTGGTAATTGGACCACTATACTCGCCATCGGTCAATACGACAGCAGGTATTTACATAATAATTCGAGCCCGAGGAGAACGACACGTAATTGATATAAATATGCCGGCGACGAAGGCACAGACAGACAGACGGCAGACCGTGGCCGCTGGCCAGCAATGCTATCCATGAACCGACTCCGCATAACTTAGCATAAGTAATAAATAATATTATGAACACGTGCTAACGTAAATACGCGCGCGTCATTAATGATCTGTTCGCAACTCGATTCACACTTGCGAAACCTGATTAATCTTTGGACAAGAAAAGATGAGTGTCCCGGTTATAGAACAATTCTCAAATTCTGAATAAACAAATTTTTTTTAACTTATTTGACAACAAAAAATCTTCGATCTTATTAATTATTAATTCCCTGACCAAGAATTTTGTTGATTGTGATAGATTTTCATAGATGGGGTATGAAATCCGGTTAAGCTAAAACCGCGGAACAACTCTCTCTGAGCATAATCTTGCAGTTAAGGAACTCATACGTAGGTTGAAAATTAGGGTGATTAAACTGTTGATCCAAGTTCGTAAATGCATCTTAACTTGAATTGCTTTGTAAAATAAATAAAAATAGTATATAAAAATGATTTAATTTTATGAGTATTAATCATTTTTCTATTTTACTTTTTAAAGGAGGAAAGAAAATATAAAAGCTGAGTCTATAGCTCAGAATCTCTGAATCTACAACCGTTTCATTGATACTTGGAATGATGTTCCCCAAGCAAACTTCTTGTCCAACAGAATCGTTTGAAATGAGCTTCGTCTACAGAGGGATGAGTCAAGTCGTTTGAAATGTGTCCAAGCCGCAAAAATACGGAGTCCCGTAAAATATCGGCAGTTCATCACGCGATTTCTTGGACGAAATGGTTCTCGCGCCTCGTTGGCAAGTGCTTGCGGAATTTCTGATATAGTGTCGGAGCATTACTTTATGCCGAGCCGTAAATAAGGCCGCATTTACGTGTATGCAGTAAACATTCAATAAATGGGCGCGATCCGTTTACGGAAATGCCTCGGGTTGCGAGACGACGACGAACTGCCGCGATTCGTCGGCGCTCTCCTTTCGGGGGAGGAGGGCCGAAGCTTAACTGCAGTTACTTATTCGAAAGAGATGTGCCGCGGCCAAGTTTGTGCCGTTTCACATGCGCCTGTCAGTTCGTAAGTTAGGATAATGGCGCCCGAGCGTTCTCCCGAAATGATCCGGCTTTATCGTTTTACCGGCAAGCGGTACAGCGCCTTTTACAGATACCGCGGCGGATTTCCGCGCCCGATCATTGATATTTCGGATGAAGAACGAGGCGCGGTATCGCGAGCTGCTGGATCAAGAGCGATTTTACGAGCGATTATCGCGCATTATTGCGCCGCAAAATATGTTGCCTCTCCTCTTGCCAGCGGCCATTTGTCAAAGCGCGAAAGAAAAATTGTTAATGACCGTGTATACGTGATGCTACATCGTACAATTTTTGTTATTGATTGAACAAAAGTTGAAAGATTGAGGAAAAGATAGAAAAATATTTTCCTTTCTTTGGCCTGTAAAACGACTTAATCCGCCAGGGTTGTTCTCATCTCATCAATAACCCTACTTAGATCTAATTTATTGCAAAATTATAGACTTTTTATGAGCAATACATCACACCCGAAGACAGGACAGCGAGGGTGCAGCGAAAGGGTTGCTCTGTCAATAAGAACTAAATATATATGATCCTACAACGTGAATCGTTTATGCACGAGTAACGAAGCGACACGAAAGAGAATGAATTATGACTTCGTCAAGCGAATCGTCCTTTTCTCACGCACTTGTTGGTTCAAATGATGGAAACGGAACCTTTCATCAAGTTGCTGACAATAATTTCCCTATCAATTGACAATTGACAATGTAGATAAGAAAAGTTGTTGTCTGAATGAGCTGCTTTGGGAGTCACGGCTTGTTGGGCGTTGATATTTTTCAAGGGTTCAAATGGCCTGGCATCGGGAGTAAAGGGTTGAGCTAAGCAGCCAGTCTGGGGAGATAATAATAAAGTAGACCGGCCAAGCAATAAAATGTACCCAAAGCAGAGGCGACGACTCGTTTAGCCAGGGGCGCTTCATTACCAAGCCCAACTTCATCGCCAACCCTTTTCTTGGGGCTCGAAAAATCCACCGTTCAATTAACAGAGTCATAGGCCGTGTCACACCGGAATGTGCGGATTGTCTGTGCTGGAATGCCACCATTAAACGAGTTCTTTCTGGGATGAGAGTTTAATGAAATTTCAACAATAAGTTTGCACGCTCATCGGACCTTTTTATACTTTCTTTTTTATATTTTTATTTGTGATACTCAAATTATATTGCTTTGTTTCAAAGAAAACAATTTTATAAATCAACAAATTTCATTCACAGTTTCTTAATGAAAACTTTTGTAATGAATTGATAAGGAATTGACTTTTGCATGATTTTTTTAACCAAACGTCATTCAGAACAAACACATTGATGTTGATAAAATAAATTGAACCACGGTGATTGATTATTATCATGGAAACTTTCGTCCAGCCATCATCAAGAAAATGTATTCAAATAAAGTAATGAATTAAAGATAACATATAACCTCGTTAAAAGAGGAGTTCAAAAAAGTCTGCATAGAAAGGACTTTCGCTTGAAAGCCTTGAGCCAGGTCGAGTGAGAAACGTCGCGAAAACGACAAAAACTCAAGACTGAGCTAAAGAAAAATATAATGACCTCGGAACAAGGAGTAACGTGCCACTTTACTACGTTCTAAAACTCTCATAAAACCTGGATGCGTCAAACTTTTCAATTTTACGTTTCGGCGCAGCGTCCTTCGTCGCTTAAGGCGCCAGACGGAGAGACAAAGAACGGCTCTTTGAAATATAAGAACAAAAATTCCAAATTACGACGCGAGATAACGTGCAAACTGTCGCAGGAAAATTAGGGCGTGTTCTTTGGCCAATCGAATGAAATCGTCTCCCGCCTTTTTAATACAAATGCTGAATTAAAATGCAATCGGATATTCATTCGATCACGCGTCTCTTGCCATACCATGACATCAAAGTGCTCGTTCTGGGGGTTTGCACAGTGCGGCGAGGTGTTGATAAAAATCTTAATAGAGATCATCTATATGACGAGTATATAATTTAGTTTTTGATGCGGGGACAGCTGTTGCCAAACGAGTGAGCTTCGATCGCAGATACATCACCCGACAAATCACAGGGTGTGATGTGTTGCCGGTAAAAAAATAGTTGAATCTGTTGATGTATCGTTTGTCGATGCCTCTGGAAAAAAAAAGATGTAACAAAATTGCGCATCAAGATTCTACATAAAAGATACGACGAGTAATTTCTTGTACTATAAATTTGTTCGATGCAATTTCAGATTGAACTGAAATAAAAAATCTTAATCTTTGATTGCGAAATTTTATTTTATTTTTTTTTTCTCTTCTCACTGAGTAAATTTTTAGAGTTAGATATGAATACATTAAACCCACGAAGCTCATTTTGTTGTTTGACGCAGAGCTTCTCATAAAGGCACACTTCACAACCCTCGGATAATCGTCGTGAAATTACTGAAACATAACTTTGCGAATAAAAGCGACGGGTACAAATTGAAAAAACGGACTCGGATGCTTAAAAGAATGTCCCCTGGCCGAGGCATCCCAGGATGCTTTCAATCGGCTTTATTGGGTGTGATTCGTCACTCGGAGTATTCCAGAGAAACGATGTAAGACGAATGTCCCCAGGCCACTTTGCGACCCTCGTAAGACGGGAATGGCTGGTAGAAGGCCTTAAAGTAGGTGCCCAGCGATCCGAGCGAGCGCCAAGTGGTGCAGAGCATTTGCGATGTGCTTAAGCAAATGTGACACCCACCATATACAAACGCAGTGTCCGGGACCAGAGGAGCGTGTGATGTATTTGTAAAAAGGTGTCGGATTGGAACTCGAACTGTGCCCCGAGGGAACCGGTCCGACCAGAGGGAGGCGACAGATAAAAGGGAATTGTATAAAATGGGGTGCGCGCGTTAGACCGTAGGTGCACAGGGCCACCGCCTCGGGCACCGCTCATCGAGGTGCGAAAGCGTATACGCGCCATTTTCAAGCCAAAGTACTCGTTGAAGGGGACCCGCTCGCGCTTCTGATCTGTCAAATTTCATTTCACGCTCCCACTGACGGCTGCGACCCAGAGATACGCATCAGACGACACCTCGCCATGGCCCTTTCGTATTCCGCCGTTACATCACGTTCGCCGTTATCTGCCAATGATCCGTGCCGCGATAAGCAACAACCAAAGAGTCTAATAATGGGATTTGTGTTTCTTAAATTATTTGCTCGGAGATCGACAGGATTCGTGGGTTTGATCAACTCAGGCCGAATTATTCGACGAATTCAAACCTTTATGTCAAAAGAGCCTTTTGTGTACAAATGAATTATAAAAATTGCTTGCTTTTTCTAATAGAAATAAACTATTCTTTGTCATCAAATTATATCTAAATGAGAGTACCTGAAATTAATACCTGAAATTAAATTTGATTATTATCATTTTGTAATGTTGACGTTAAACGATTTTGTACGAATTGTTTTTGATAATAAAAATTTGTTTATAATAAATATTTTAGATCTTTTCTCTTGTTTTATCTGTTGATTTTCATTCGTTCTTTTTGCATTTTATTAGCATTAATGTATTTTATGTTTTCATATAATTAATTTATTATAAATTTAGATTTAGCGAACTATTGATTAATTTTGAATATTGAATACAGAGCTAATTGTGACATCTGGGGATTAAATTTGACAATCAAATAAATGTGCCATTTTGAAAAAATAAAATTCTTTTGTTGAGGTAAAATGTTACATTTGAAAGTTTGAATTATATCATTAAATATATAAAGATCGATTTAAATATAAATTTATAAACGCAATTTCGATATTATCACATTGACCCCACCTGTCATTATTATCTCATTTCTCCTGAATTTGCATCATTTGATTTTCATGAATTAAAAAATTACCAAGGCAAAATTTTTTAATAAAATTCGAAATGTAATTTCTTATTTATCTGTTAGAAAGTTAAGAATAAAATAAATAAACTATACGTTTCAAGTCGTACAGTTTTTGAATGTATAATAAAAATTGGAAATGATGAAAACTTTGAACTTAGCATCCGAGTGTTTTCGTTTACACATAACTATCGATCGCAAAGGACCTTGGTGCGCCATCGTCCCGGTATTCTACGTCGGTCTGTCAGTCGTCCTCATACTAGAAACTTTGACACTCAAAGCACGTACTCAGGGCAAGGACCGCCGCAAGCTCCTACCAGTCGACTCTCTCTCTCTGTCTCTCTTGTGCTGCCTACCCTATATGGTCCTTCCACGATACGCCATTGTATTCCGTTTTACGTATATTCCTCAGCGCTATGGATTTTTCAAAAGCGTTTCGTTGCTATACATCACGTTTCTTCGCTCGACTGGTCCAAATATTAAAAGCTTCATTGATTGGTCTTCCGGAACAGCTTTGGCCTCGATAAAAAAAGCAGCTTCACTGTTTTCTCACAAAATATATTCATCTATCTCCTTTTTATCAGCGCAAAATTTATAAATCCAGCAGAAAACAAAGAGAACACGTCAGATCGAAATCAGACGGAAGTCAATTGCGTGAATCCGGGTCGTTTGAATCCTCTGTCAAACAATGTTTGCAATCGGCCTGGCCTGACAATAGAATTCCGTATCACTGATAGAGGTCAAACTAGCAGTTCGTCATGGGCATTCCAGTCGTGACTTTTATTTGAAAATTCTGCTCCCTAGTCGACTCGAAGGAAAGCTCTGAAAGAAAAGATAAGCTTGAAAAGTCAATGATTAATTCCTCGGTTAATATTGCAAAGCGATTCCGAAGCCTAGTTGATGTACATCTCAAAAGGTGAATCCAGAGCAGTGAGGTATGCTCAGCTGCTCCTTTGACAGCGTCTTCGGGACGCATACACGCATAAACATCGTGCTTTCGAGATGTTCGATCGTGTGTTTGTCGAGGCGAAATTCTGTGGAATCCATTGGCGTAGACTAACGCAAGTCAAATGCTCCTGAGAACAGATTAGTCGAGAAACAATGTATTAGTGCCAATAATTAGCTTGCATTGATCGAACGGTCCGTTGATCAAACTTGTGCAAACAAAAACAACTCGGCAGCAAAGTTCAGGCTATTTTTTTTAGCCGCCTGTTAAGAGTTTGTGAGGAGCTCCCTGTTGGGCAATAATGCCCTTCTTCATGACACAGTGGTACAATATAACCGGAGCTTTATACGAACACAAAGGCAAATAGATCGCATCTCGCGCTAATAAGCTGGTCGTCCGTCCCTGCCATCGGTCGTCTCCCTTAGGATTTTCCGCGACCCGTCTCGGTCCACCCTAATTTTGACATTTTCCTGCAAAATTCCTATCGTCTATCAATTGTATTAGGCATAGTTGCCAGCATCCAGGGGTACTCCGCCATTGTTATGCTAATGCCATGGGCAATTGATCCGGCTCATTATGTCACAGCAGCCCCGGTTGAAAAAAAAACTGCCCAAGTCGCACGAGACCTCATAGTGTTTCATGGGAAAGACTTGCTAGCCGGTACTGGTAATTGTATTAGGCACGGCTAATTGAACGTAACGCGGATATTGGGCATTAATCGGTATTCGGTTTACGAGCTTTTTATGAAGCAACCGGAGAAGCTAAGAAATCAATCTATTTGATGATGGGATCATGAATTTTCAGGTAACTCAATTGTAGTTGTTACTTTGCTGTATCAGTATTTCATAAAGCAAGATAAGAAAGTTAGTTTCTAATTGTAGGATAGAATCTAATTTTGTCATTTGATTTATTACAATTTCGAAGAAATTATCTGAAAAATTCGGTTAGTAATAATTTTAATATTTAATATTTAATTTTTTTTTTCCTTTTAAATAACACTTTGCATTCAACATTTATTAAATAAAATATTTCTGGTTCTTTATTTAGGAAAAATTAAATTTCATTTGTTGAAGTTAAAAGTTTAGCTCGAAAAATAAAAATTTATACAAATATCAACTGAGTTAAAAAAAAACTAACTGTTAATTATCACTTTGACAGCTATTGGGCTGGATAAATCATGTTTTTTTCGCATTAGTTAATACGATTTGGCGTGCATGTTTGCAATTACAAAATCTACTATGTATGTTTCAACTTAGCATGTATATCTCTATTCAAAATTGATACAATCTTTCTTTCCGCTTCCCATCACAATCAAACCTCAAAACGATGCATTCACGATGATTCATTTCTACCGGAGTCACAGATCCGAACTATATAGTTTACTGAGAGAGACATTTTGTCAGTTCAGTTGGTCGCCTTTCATGATTAGTTCGTGTCTTGATAACGACAATTGTTGAAAATGACGGCCGATCGTCCAGATAAGTTTGGTAGTACCATTTCGAATCCCATCGTACGAAGAAAAAAAGGAACCCTCAGCAAATCCCGGATGGAGGCTTGCCATTTCGAAGGTCTCTATTACCCTTCTAATTATCTGCCAGGCCGATACTGGCGAATGGAATTGCCCTACGTTCGCGATCGACCAACCACCCTTGAAGGCCATTGTTACGTCATTACTACCCTTTGGTACATTCCATGGACGCCTTCTACGGTCGACTTGGTCGTTTGGAACATCGTCGGAGGCGAATTCACAATTAAAGGTGATAACCGTCTGCGACATTTTCATCGCCCAAGACAAACCGAAGATGGATTTTCATAGCTCGTTTAGGGTCAGTTTGAACAATTGAGAATGAACATCTCCTTTTATGCAAAAATAAAACAAGAAGAAGAAAAACGATTGAACTGTGCACAATGGATATAGGTGGCGGGACTAAGCTTGCCAGGCAGGATGCAATCAATACTGTTTCGGCATTACTGTGGAAACACTCTCTCCGAAACAGCCTACGTTTTGGTTCGGGCTGTGAGGCGGTGAGGGACGCGCAGGGACGAGCCGTGTTCCGTGGCTCGCATACTGATTGAACCTATCCGAGAAGAGGCCAGGATGCTGTCTCCGCCGAAATCTCGCTCGCAAGACCGAACCTTTGCTAAAAGATGGAGCTGCTTATATCGGCCGAATATGATAAAAAAAGGATTTCACTTCGGCATGAAGGTTTTGTCCCGGGTCCCGGATCTGTCACTTTGTTTGCACGAGAATCAAATTGTGCGATGAAAATAGAAGTATTTTAAAATTGAAATAACCCTTAGCACTTGTGTACGAAACGACGAAAATCAGTGGAACACGTTGAGACGCAGCCGTGTTCCGCGGTTAGTGCCATCGGGGCAATTACCTTTTTAAAAACGACGACGTAAGGGCGAAGAAGAGTGCCAGTTGGCATAAACGCCGGTAGCCTCAAGCTAAGTAACGTAAGAGGATGGGAAGGGTCAGGATCGTCGTGCGCAGTCCATGGCTTGTAAGTGGGTACTCACTTGTGAATTGGCTCCCCTCGTTCCACTCGTTGGATCATCATCGTTCGCCGAAAATTCGATCATTATGATTGCTTATGATGTAAATGATGCCCCGAGGCAGCAATTGTTTCCAGTAGAGAGAGCCCATAGGCCCACCAGTCTGCGCTCTCTCGCCTCTAACGAAGATTCTCAGTCGAATGCAGGAAACACGCTTTCAACTTCAAAAGCTGCGCGAGATACGAAATTATCCGCGCTATTACATAAGAATTATGGCTGCGGATAATTAAGTCGCCCTCTCGGTCTAGAATTTTAGTGATTTCGCTAGAACCACTTTTTGACTCGTAAACTGAATCTTTTTGGCGCTCATCTATAGATAACGAGAACAAAAATGACACATTTCGACCACATACTTTTCTTTTGGCTAAATATTATGTGTTCATTCAATCAGAAGGTGCGATTATTTGTTTTAATAAAGTTCTTGATTTATACAAATTACGCATGATTATAGTGATTTATGAATTATAATGTATTATATTCCTACTTTGGTCACGCTACTGGATAGAAATTTCACACGAGTAAAAACGTGTCAAGGATTAAGTTGTGTATTTTTTATAATGATGAGGGAATGTTGCTGGAATAATTTACATTTTTTAAAGTTACGCTTGATGGTTTTGCTATGAATTGATAAACTGACGTGTTTAGAATAGCACGAGCAAAAACTTAATAGTTAATCAAAAGTATTAATTAGACGATAAATTGTTGTTTTAATTTATTTAATTGCGAGCTTACTAATTAACAATTAAATATTTATTATAGATGTTTGAGCAGATCGTTGTGAATTGTTAAATTTATGTAAAAAAAGAGTGCAAAATCATAATTAAAACATCTTTTAGAACACGTCAAACGCAATGTTAACTTTTTCTTTTAACGAAATTTAGATTAAACAAATAAAAATTAGAAACTACTGCTACGATTGTTGTAAATATCATTAAAAAGATGCTTATCTCGGTTTTACCAATGCAACAACAAAACTTTCAACTGATCCGTGACTAGTACGATGATAATCAGTATCAATTGCTCTCTGTATTATGAATTAACAAAGCATCTTTTTTGCGCGTGCGCGGCGAACCCAAACATCTCATCGAGACGGGATGAAGAGTTGACTGAAACCCGGCGTGTAAAGGCAATTGAGTCCATAAAAAGCGGAATGAATATCATTATCAGAGCGGGATAATACGCGTAGTAAAAGCACGCCTTGGGGGTAACGCGCATCGTCTATCGAGCCTGTATATTTTTGGTTGCTCGTCGACCTACGTCGGGGTAAGGTTCTCTCGAAAGAACAGAGCAACCCTCGGGCTTAGAATATAAACCCGGCTAATTTTTCCTCACTTTCTTTATGACCGCAATTTTGGATTCTCACAAAAAAGAGCGAGCTTTATTTAGGCCGCTCGGAGCGCAGGATCGGTTTTCGAATCTGCGACACGACGGAAGGATGAAATCGTTACGGCGTACCTGCAGTGTTTTAGGCGTGTGTTTACATCCGCCGACCTATTATAGTAATTTCATGGTACGACGTCTATTGCTGCGTTTCGAGAAGCAGCACTAATTTCATTAGAGATAAAGATCATCATTATTTTCGGCCAATTCGGCAAATTGAGGCCACGAGTTATTAGCAAAGCGCCCTCTACTTCGTCCTCCATGTTCTCGCCAACTGCATAGATTGTTGTTATTAAATATCAAAGAGCATAGATCTCGCGCTTATATTGCTATGATTATAGGAGATGGCCATTCATTTGGCTCATAATTCATGGCCAACTTTGACGCAAGTCCGATTTATGACAACTGGGCTCTCTGAAAACCTCGTCGTCTCGAGTTACATCCGGTTGACCGGAAAGCGGGCCGATAAATCGACAATGTCTCGGTATCGCGTAACTCACGTACGACCGGCTTTTTCTTCGACGTCTATGTCTGACTGATCGCAGGCACTTTTCGCGCACGACTTATGTGTCGCGGAGGAGAAAGTCGCCGGGTGCGTGCCGTCCGGCCTGCGGCCGCTGCTTCCGACGGCATTCCGGACGACCTTTCTTACGGGTCAGATTAAGAGGAATCGACGAAAAAAGTGTCCAGTCTGGTTACAACCGGCCATCTATCAGCACTGCAAAAACATGCAAATATTCGATCGAATTGGATGCCCATAAATTATTATCGCTTCGCGGTTGAAGAAAAAAAATCGGTTACCGATTTCTCGTTCGGCAAAGAATATCCAGAACAATTTTCATACATACGACACATTTGTGCACGGCAAAGAAGGATAGGAAATGACTTAATACTTGTTGACTTCGACGACATTTTTTCCGTCAGGGACTTGTTTCCGGCTGCGAGATCACCCTCGAAACCTCTGTTAAGGTTAGATAAGCGCGCACACTGCAAACGACAGCTGTCAAATAAATGTTTAAAAAAGTGCTAGCCAAGCGAAATTTCGAGTGGATCGAAATAGCGAGAAGGGTGCCCTTGCCGTCCCCAACGAAGCGCGTTGCCCCTGCCGCTGCAGGAGAAGAGCGCAATTTTCCAGAGTTCGAACTTCTGGAGTCGAGCGATCGATAAGTCATCGCTGACTCGCGCCGGAGCGAATCATCTTGACATGCAGAACAAAGAAAAGACGCCACGATGTTACCCGGTGACAGCTGACTGTTCGTCATCGTTGTGTATCAACCGTGGAGGTGGAATCAAATTACTTTTAGATGAGCGATCCGAGGGTTCGTGCAATTGTTTAACTAATGATGACTTACGTCTTGATTTACAATCGACTTCATACCCAATCGATACTCTCGAAATAACTACACTTTTTTTCTTCTTTTTTTTCAGTTTAAATGTGTTTCAGCGAAAATCGGTATCGCACGTGAAAAAAAGGCAAATCAAATAGCTGAACCTGCGAAATAAAACCGAACCCATGGGAGTAACGAAAAAAAAAAAGCAGAATAACGACTGTACAAACATTGTTTGTAAAGTGTTGCGCTGGTACAGGCGCTGATTAAAGCGGAAATCGAATATCGTGACAGAGGGTGTCTTCTCTATATTTGGTCATATTAACTCGTGACAGGAGAATTAAAGCGGGTGTGGCGCGTTACACAATCCCGCAAAGTTGACGGGCCGCGCGGACGGACGGGATGACAGGACACAATATTGCAATAACTTCAATTACCGCGACACGGAGGGTGCCACGGGCGGGGAGCGCGCGCGCTTCATTTTGTTCATTTATATTTGCGAGCGACACGAGCGAATTGGCTGCAGGCGCTCGATTCGGTGACGGGAGTGCCTTTAAACAAGTACTTCTTAATAAACCATTGACGTGCGAAAACCACCCTCGAAATTCGCCGTCGCACCGCGCCCTCAGGCACCGCACCACAAAGGGTCGTGGTGTCTCCTGCGGTTATTTAGTTAAATACGCTCAAATACTGAAATAACTCGACGGAATTGCCTTCAAAGTCCATGCCGATTTTGGTGACGACGTTGTTTCCTCGTTCAATGTACCGTTGAGGAGATATTTTTCAAATGATACGGAAATCGAATTGCATGTTCGAATTCAATTTTAAGGGCTAGAGAATAACGCGGGATGAATAAACTGTGGAGACTGAGTATCTGAATAAACAAAAAAAAACTTTGTACAACAAGTGCTGGCATTTTCCTTATTTAACCCATTTCTTGCAAATGATCCGTTTACGCATCATTTACGAAAAACATTTTTTAATACTACTAAAACATTGACAAATGACTTTTTATACATTTTATCAACAAGTTTAATTTGTTTTTTAAATGAAAGAAAGAATTTATGTAAAGTTATCAAAATGTTCTTGAATGTTTCGCAAAAAATGGATTGTGTAATATTTATATTAACTATCCAAAGATAGATTTTATAAATTATAAACTATAATTTTAGGTGAAATGGATGTACCAATGTTAGTATAATATTATTTTCTATAGCATAAAAAGAAACTTAATGTAAAAAGTTGCACAAAAACTTTGATAGCTCATTTTATTGAAAATTACCGATATAATACTGGAAAAACGACCGAGAAAAAGGAATAAAATAATTTATGCGAGAAGACTATATACTGGATGACTCGGGGACATCGTACGATCCTATGGCCAACGTTGAAGCTAGGGAGCGAACTCGTTGCGCCTTTATTGAATTTTGGGTCCGTTCCAGTTGAGAGAAGGCTCGAGTGGGGATATTGTGAGGCACGCGAGATGGAGGGCAGATGCCAGCCAGAATTAATTCACATCCCGATGCATTGCTTTTTACGATATAACTGTGGTTTGTTAGTCGTTATTCACGGTACGAATTGAATTTCGTGTCCGACGAATGGCGCGCAGACACACGCGGTGTAGGAGTGTGTTTTTTGCAGACACATTGCGCACGGACAATGAAGCGTCGTTGAATAAGATGACTAAATATGTGTTGACTGTCACGACACCGGGATTTACTTCTGAATGCACGAGGTTCCCTGTCAAGAAGTCTGCGACAAATGATGAAATCGCAATCTACAGAAATCGCGAAAATCAAATATTTTTATTGAGCGTTACGTTTTGCTCGGAATTGTTCAACAAAATCTATGATGAAAAAAATGTATACGATATGACATTCTCACTCCCACGGGTAATTTTCATTTCGTCGCGATAAAGCTCACTCGCGGACCAAAATACGACCAATTATATCAGTTGCCAAGTAAGCTGCTGATGGAAATTTGGGTATGCCAAACGACCGTTTCAACATCAGTCCGAATTTGTCGCCGAAAATAACAAAAAATCATCTACCTATTTTTTGCGTCATCTGAGTAACGGTAGTCGTTTGGCAGCCTTTAAGATCTCGTGTAATTCAATTGAAACATGGTATGTGGAACTGTCTCAATGCTCGACGTTTATCGGTAGGTCGACGTAGATTGAATTAATAATGAATTAATAATCGATGTTATGGAAATTTATTGTTTATATCAGTTTTATTGTTGTATAGATACTAACCTTATCGATATTCGTGAATTATATCTAAAGTTCATGATATTTTGTTTGAATCAATTCAATAAATAAATTGGGATCAATATTTAAAAAATAACAACAACAAAATTTTTAACTAAACTGAATAATTTTTCAAATTAATATATTTTATTACAAAATATTCCCAGTGGAACTTATGAAATATATATATATAATATATATTGTGTGTATATATATATATAGAAATAGATATTTAGGTTTCTAACATAAATCTAAATCACTTTAACAAATCAATCAAGTAAACAGTTTAAAAACGAAATAATAAATCATTTCTATTTGGACAATGAGATTCAAAAACCTGTGTGCACGTTATTGATGATTCACAACTGCGCACACGCAGTTGTTTTGCGCATGTTCGTACCTTCAAAACCAATGAATGCTTGAAAGAAAACAAAAATCTCTAAATGAAGTAAAACTATAATATACAACAATCAAATACAGTTCTATAATTTTCAAATTTTCAATTTCCAAATTGTTGAGAAATTAAAAGTCCATAATAAGAACAACATGATAAACAAGGCAAGTATCCAATTTTCGAAGATAATACTCACCAACCCACGTGGTCATAAAACACACCGTCTCATATGATTTGTAAAGGTCCGACCATTATGATTATCATGCCCTTCCTTCGTGTATTTCCTTTTTGACTTCCGTCCCCACGATGTTATGAACGCCCCACCATTCGCGCCATCCCTTCTTTTCCAACCGCGCGGTGGTGACTAGACCCACGTGACTCGCGAAACCGGAACCGCACACAACTCGCGGACAGAAACCCGGATGGCATTGCACTTTTGCCACGAACCTCATGTCGGTGCTTTTTTAGCCGCGCAAAAAGCCCGGGTTTTATCCCCCACTGGATCTCGCGCACCCTCTGCCGCGACAGGCATGCATTTCCTGTTGCAATTTTCCTGTTGCAATATCTCGGCTCGGAGATCTGTCGATTTTTTTTCTGCCGTCTCCTTCGCGCTTTCTGCGGCAATTCGTGATCAAGCAGTGGCTGCCCCACGTGCGATGGCCTTCTCTCTCCGGCTGTGTCGACAACTGTGAACCAGCTACTGCTATCTACCGCAAGCGAGTAAAGCCAGTCGGGAGCGGGACTTTGGTATACTGGGAGAATATGCTAAGTAGATACACCCCTGCCGCCGACGGTGCCGTGCCCATCCCCTATCAGCTTCTACCCCCTGCGCGCGGTAACTACGCGTGCTACTGTCCTTCGGATTATTTTACATTTGTGTAACTTCATGGCCTGGGTGGCTTTGCAAGTTGAGGGTAGTTTCACGTCGAATTACTCTGCTGTTTTCTTAGAGCACGGGGATCTCAATGGCTGGGGGATCTCGAGCTCCGAACCCCGCTTCAACTTCGAGGACTATTTTTTATGATAAACATTTATCGGATTATTTATGATTAAAATTTGACAAGTGGACTGCGCGGGCTAACGAAATGGTTATCCCCCCCATAAATCCAGTTGTGAATTCTTTTGCTTGCAAATTTTGTTGTTCTTATATCAACAGTTTTGGTCTGTTTATTTAATTATTCACCCGCTCTTTTTTACAATTTATTATTTCCACCAGTGTTGGAAAATCATACAAAATTATAGAAACAATGAAAACATTGTAAAAATATAATTTTTTTTCATTCTAAAAACGTGTAAACATTTTGTACAAGGTGAATGAGTGAAAATGATTATCATTAATCAATGTAGATAAAAAACTGAATTGATTTTCATTTACGAATAACATTCACAAACAAGAAAACACAATTCACTTTTCAACAACATATATCTATATTACACTAAGCCTTCCGTAAATGATACCTATTAATTAACATTGACACAAATTACACTCTTTCAATTTTAATGTATTTTCAATCACACCTGTTACTTGACACGTTACGTCTAAGCCTCTCTAATAAACAGCTCACATATAGTGCCCTACTCTCAGTCTCGACAACTCCTTACTCTTTCGTTTACCGCATCAATTAGTAAAAAGATAATTCCCTCCAGTGATCATCGGTAGTAGAAATACCATTTACATTTCTGTCGTCATTGAATGTTAGTTGCAGAGCCGATGCGAAGCACGTGCCCCAAGTAAACGCATAAAAGATTGCGCTCTCGCATGCTAACGTATCTATTACAAAAGCAGCTTGTCTTTGTTTCTCCTTCATCTCGCGTCGAATGTATTAGCTAGCTTACTGAAACATGTGCATAAGTGAGTGTTTTCGAATGCAAACGTATGAATGAGCCAAGGGTTTATCGCAGACTTGGCTGTCTCTTTTTGTTCGTCACTCGCGCGCAACGCGAAATCGCTATCTCTAAGCTCCACTGAGGGGTCTCTTTTTTTCGTCGCACTCTCTGCTCCCAGGTAGAGGGGGAAGGGGGGGGGAGGAGGAGGAGGCACAGCCAAAGAAAAAGAAGAAGTGAACATTTTATTAGCAATTGTAATTTACAATCGCGGAATGCCGGCTAGCCAAAGATGTCTTGATATGGCAGTGCCGGTACACGTGTTTCGCAAAACACGTCCCGCAGCTCTCTCTCTCTCTCTCTCTCTCTCTCTCTCTCTCTCTCTCTCTCTCTCTCTGGCAGCATCGACGCGCGTTTCTTCTTACAATGTTTACGCGATCCCGTGAAAACTTGGCGTTTTTGCATCGCGATCGGGCGACCGCTGTAAATCGTCGCGCCGAGAAAGAGAGACACGGTGATTTTCCCGCCGCGCCATCTACCGGCCATTGTTTCGTTCGGTATTCTCAGCGTGGGAAATTCTCGAGCAAAGTGAAAACACCCATCCGTCTCTTATCTTTACGATGAGCGATTCAAATTAATTACCGGCGTCTTCGCACTTTCGGCCGCTATTTTTGACCCTCCCCACGATGCCGATTTAAATCTCGCGCCCTTTGGATCCCATTATGGGTAATAACGATAACGCACGCCGATGACGCTAGCTACACTAATGTCGTCACGTTAGGCAGTTATAATCAGCCGGTCCCGTAATAAAAGGGTTTAATCTCCACTGTCGGTTTTGTGACATAAATATGACCCTTGTAACGAACCCATTAATCTTCTTTGTTGATACTTTCGAAAACAAATTGTTGATAGTGAACAAAATTATTAATCAAATTAAAGCCGAGGCTTTAGTTTGACGAACTAAAACATTAATTAAATGTTTTCATCATTTCAGAAGTGTTGATCCAATGTCCTCCCTTGGAGTTCTATACCAGGGGCCAATTTCAAGAAATCAACCGAAAAGTGTTTCAGGGATCAATGAGCGCACGTTCTCAAATTGATAAGCCGTGTATTTTTCTGCCCGGGCGTTTTTACTTTACGTGCGATTTCTTTTGTTAAACTGAGCATACACGGTTCATGCAAATTGAGCGTGACGTTAGCCTGGTTCCCTATCTTTAGGACTCGCTGTATCAACCCTTGATCCACGTATACTCGTGAAGGGAAAGCCACATGTACGAGTCGCTTCCCTTATCACCCCGTTCTTCCCCCTCCCCGTATTTAACGACATTAACTCGAAGTGAATGGACCTATACCGTCCGCCACAAGGGTGGGTTTTAACTTCGAGCTGACTTACCCGAAGCGTTATCCATTTTGACAGCGCGGTGCGCCCGTGGTCTGTTGTGGGGTCGGCAGGCATAGAGTGTCGGTAATTGCATTTTAACTAGATTAGCTGGATCGCAATTCTGCAGTTCTTTCGACACGCTGCACCGCAACCCGAAAGCCGCTGTGCATCGACTGGTTCGATACCAACGTTCTTTTATTTTTTTCCACCCGAAATTCTGCACTCGCCGGACCGCGTGCAATATGGCTCGCAAATTGCCACTCCGTAGTTCCCGACAAAGCAAACAACCACGCCGTCCAATCAGCCACCGAAGAGATATCAAACTCTTCATAATTTGGGAGAGCTGTAAAAAAAAAAAAAAAAATAAAGACGGCCAACTTTTGTAACGCAATGTTTTAGTTTCGACCTTTTAAATTGTCCAATGAAAGGCTTAGACCTTGACTTCGAGTCGAAATTGTTTGTCCAAGTAAGATGCTGTGATGGAAACAGTTGTTGGACGGTCGCAAGTGTTGCCCGCAGCTAAGCGGATCCTCGATGATCCGGATTATTTTTTTTTCCTGGTCTGCTCTGCTGGCCCGATCTTATGTATCGAAGCCGAAGACATATTTGCCCAACAGTTGCACCTGTCTGGACGGTAATCCAACCGTTTAACTCAGTGTCAGTTGGTGCCTCTTTTTATTTCTTTTCACTTTTTTACTTACATCTGCATCACTCATGGGGAGATGAAAATTGTTGCACCAACTACAAAGTGATTGGAGAATTTTGTTTCGTTATGCACAAGACTAAGTAGCTTTAAAAGTTGCCATTAGCCGGCGGTGTATGCTTCGAGCTTGGGGGTTGCGATCAAATGAAAATGATGAAAGAGTGGCGGCATTAGGCGAACGTGCTGTGCATACTGATTTGCGGCTGATTGATTGGACCCCTTTCCTTGTTGCACCTCCGCTGCTTCTCCAATTCGTTTCACCCTCCATTTCCAGCAGACGCGTTCCATTCGATAATACGAAGCGATATTCATTTTTGTTATCAAAGAGATGGTGTCAATAAAAAAAAATAAAAAAAAAAAAAAAAAAGAAACCAAGAAATAAAGATGGTTTCCTGCAACTCTGAATGGCAACTTGTAATTTGGAGTTGGTTTTTTTTCCTGACACATGAATTTGTCTCTTGAAAAAGAGATCTAATGAAATCACCTGCGCGAATGTTTTAATTAAGGGTAAAATTGATCATCATAAGAGCGAGATTGAATCAGCATCAAGGGTCCAATCGAGGAATAAATGGGACATAAATAAAGCACCGCTGATGTATCTGGGGGCGAAGCACGTGAGGCGTTGGTGCGTGACATAATCATTGGTGACGTGGTAATTTTACAGTGCCATGCGTACACATCGAAGTGTCTCTCTCTGGTCGCAGAGTCGTGATAACTGCTAACATTTTCTTTTTGGCGACAGCCTCCTTGGACCCTCATTTTCTTTACACTCCTTTCACGGTCCTGGCAAGTTTCCAATCAGAAGACATCTGTCAACGGGTGAGCTGTTTCCTTTAGCGCTCGCAATGTGTCTTTAATTCCCTGCGCGATAAGCGTAAATGAAATATGAACTGATGAATTGTGGTTGGCTCGTCCTTGCCACTTTGTCTCTCCATGTTGAATTGAGAGCGTGGCAAAAAATAAAAGAAAGATGTAAAAAAAAGGAAAGGAAATGCATCAGAATAAATGAAACGATAAATAGAAACTGGTAGGCCATTTAATTTTCCAGCCAAACAAAATGTCTATAAATATTCATCGCAGCGGTATCGAAATTGATCGCCATGTAATCCTCGAACATATGGTTTTCTCCTGAGCTGAGAGTGGATAGCAATCGAAGAGACAAAGCCTGCACGAGAAAAGAACAGATAAAAGGAGAGATGAGACGAGATGGTACCCGTTGCAGAAGAAGCTGCATCGCCCGGAGGGAGGACTCCCCTTGCGTCTTATGAGACCGGCTTCGATCTCCTTCTACTGGCGCAGTTTGGCTTTCGTCGTCTCGCTCCCCCGCGTATATACTCGCTACTGTGATATTTCATGATGGGCTATCGCGAGAAGCCGAGAGAGAATCTTCGACCACTTTTCGAGCTCAACAAAATTGCACGGCAGCTTGAGCGACAGCCAGATTTGACGTCCGAAATTCCGCCACCTAGACTGAAGCAAGGAACGTCTCTAAAAGCGGTCTTATATTCGGCGGCCATAAAACTCGAAGGCAAAAGTCCACTAATTAAATACACCTGAAACAACAAGACTCCTCCCCACTTGAAGAAATTACAGTCGTGCGAGGTCTCAAAACAGTATTTCAAAGAAGAGACATGCCGATGAAGATCTAATTAAGCCGGCTCCCCTGTAATTTGCGAAAACTGAGCGACTGGTCTTAAATAGTCGTCGTCAATTATAATCCACCAACACAGTAGCGAAGCCACGCAGAGGAAAAAAAGGAACTTAACCAAAGTATATAAGATCCGGTAGTTCATCGGTCTTATTTTCTTGCAAAGGTACAACCATTGCCTATAAATTACCAGGGCATTCTGCCGAGATGGGCTTGCAAAGTTAGTACACGGGCTGCCACTTCGTGGAACTAATTTTCGGCGCGCAAAACCAGCAGTGTGGGTGCGACACCGACGGGCCTTATCAATACCCATTAACGTCCCGTTCGAAAAACTCGTATCCCCCAGCTCTCGCCTCGGAGGAAAAAACCAGAGCTGCGAGCGAAACATCTTTTTTTGTTTTTGTCTCCTCGCGGAAAAACGCCTTGGGCATCCGAGCAAGATCTTGGCAATTTAACACTGATACTGGAACGCATCTCGTTGTTTTGCCTGGATAACATATTTTCAAAGCCCCGAAGCGCGGCGCGATGCTCGACTGTCCCGCTCGCGTATACGTGTAACATATTTCTGGTTGCACATTACACAAGATTCTATGGCAAAGTGATGTTTGCGAGCATGTGTGTGGCGTCGCGGTAGCCGTGCAGTAGATGCAGTTACGCGATACGCCTCGTGTCGAAAATAGAAATATAATCAGATAGGCTCATTGTGCCCGGAGCTACTTGCTGTTATCTGCCACTGCAGCTGTCGAATCGCTCCGTCCCACTCAGCGTCTCGTTTCACTTTACTTCGTTCTCTACTCCTTCTTACGCAGTCTGATTCTTATCCGCGAGTTGCTTCTGCTTCGTCTTCATCCTGCTCATCCTTGGGGCTTTCATATACTCCTTCGTCCTGTTCCTCTCCTCTTCATCCTCGTCGGAGTTAATTTAAAAGTTGGACGAAATTATATGAACTGGAGCTTCGGCGATGTACACCAGATCAGACAGCTGTTAGTGTAAAAAAGATTCTCTTTAGTAAGAAGGCGTAATTTTGATAAAAAAATAATTGTAAGTACCGTAATCTGGACTATGCATGTCATCAAATAGGACACAATTTCAAACTGATAATCCTCAAATACAAAGGGAACCTCAAATTACAGTACAAAATAAGGTCATAAAATTTGCGACTAAAAAATTGCAATTGTGATTAAATGAATTATTTTTCAAATGTGAAATTGAAAAAAGAAAAAAACATTGTACGCATTCAATGATCTGAGAAATGATTGTCCTTGAGAAAAATTTAGAATATGCTTTAGCTAACCGTTTGTCTTGAAATGTTTATTGTTCCAGTGATTTTCTCAACTGAAAAAAAAGCTCTCATCCACTATTTGCTAAAGCCATAAACCAAGTCAAAAGTCGAAGACCCGTGACTGCGGAACGATCGAGTGCGATCGATGGTTGTCGTAAACTATGCTGCGGTGGAAGCGTGACTAATAGCATTGTGATCGTAAAGAAATTAGAGGGGCAGTAATGGCTTCCGGGTCCGGTGGCTTCCGGTCAGCATACATCTTTCTTGGCCGGCGTTGAAACACAAGTTCAGGATTATATCGACTCGAAGCCGCACGGCACAACCCTTGCAAAACTTCCGGCAAGGAAGCACAGTGATTATTTTAAGGCTTGAAGTTTTTCGGTTTAAAAATTTGCATATACCTAGACAACAAAATATATAGTATATATAGTGCATTAGCCATATATGATTCGTAAATATTTACTATTTTCTATATGTAGTCTATTTTTTGGCATATATAATATAACAATAAGATATATATATATATATACTATATGAAAGAGGTTATTTATATATTGTTCATACATTGTCAATATATCTTCTGAAATTAGAAAATAACATTAAATCAAGTAAAATTACAGTTATATAATTAATAATACAAATAGAACTAGCAATTAAAACAATTACATTGAGAATAAGCAAAAAAAAGTACAATAAACTAATTCATCACACAATTATACACATTCAATTACAATTCTCAAATGGATATACATAAGTATAAATGTTTCAACTAACAAATAGTTAGCTTCGTAACAGATAATCAAATAATTTTGCTTTAAAAGAGTTTAAGTGGGAACAAGTTTTAATATCGTCATGTAGAACGTTTTAAAAACCAGTAGCACTTACAATAAACGATTTCTGAAAGCACATGAATTTAAGATGGGTAATATATATAATCATTTTGATTAGAGCTATGCAATATTTATACACTCATAAATATGTTGACATATATGCCGCATATGTTCATGTATATATATACGCCATGTGTTTCTTTTTTCCTCAGTGAATATTATAGATGTATTTTGAAACAATAGTTTTGATTAGATGATCATTGATGAGTGACAAATAATTATGATAATAATATGCGAATTATTCGAGCTGATAAATCGTTGACAGATTCATATTTAAAACGGTCGAGTGATTACCCGTATTGACGAATTTGCTAGAGTTTATGCCTGGGCGTAATAACAAAACTCGATGCGGGCAACATCTAGCGCGCGGCACATTTGACACGGGCCGATGGTTGCGTTTGCTAAACGCTGATTGCCTCGCTGTTTGTACATACACGCGTTTCAACGACGTCGCGAATTTCATTGCAAATGCGCCAAATGTACGAGTCGCTGATGCAACGCGGGTTTTGACCGAAAACCTCTCGGCATTTTGTGCACCCAACTCTGCACATTGCAACTGTTGGAATAAAAATTAAGTCGATGATACGTTTTATTTCTACAAAATTGTCACAGAGGTATATATTTTTCATCCTTATGGAAATATTTTTCCAGCATCAAACATTGAGGAAACATGCGATTATATTTGTTTTTGTTCAGCGAAAAATAAAGCAAATGAGAAACTAAAATACTAAAACAAAAAAAACAAAAAAAAAAAAAACTAAAAAGGTGCGACGTGCAAAATAAATAAAGAAAACAAAAGCAATAAACCTATTTCGTTTGGTTTGACATTTTTTGGTTTGATATTTTTCGTGTATCTGATATCGTCATTTCAAATAGACGGCTTTTACGAGGAATATAGTGCACTCTGATTGATCAACACTGTCGCTAAATTAGAGACGAGCGAGATGGGCATATTGATTGGCAATCAATGTCACGCGGCACGAACAGTATAGAAATGATTTCTCCCCGTAAATATAGTTGCGCGCCGGATAAGTTATGACGGTGTGCGCTTGCACCTGCAAATTCAAACAATTGCCCACCCGCATGCCAGCCAACACACCAACGTTTCAAAACTAATGAAGATTTTTACGCCTAAGTTCATTCATAAGCCAATTGTCTTAATTACAACAACAGGTAATAAATCAAATTAAAAAATTTAATATTTTGTATGTATATATACTGCTATAGATTTTCATGCATTATTTTATCGTTACGTGGCAAAAACTACACTCTTCTTTGCAAAAAATCGATCCACTATATAATTTGTTTCATTCCTTCGAAGAGAGACTGTTTGCAACACTTTTCGATCCTTTGTTTGCAACCGAAAAAAGTTCGAGCCGTTTTAAAAGTACTTGCTCTCCTTAGCCGCAAAAATAAAGGCGTGAAAGCCATTGGCTCGGACATACAGCAGTCATCAAATCGGATGAACTTGCACGCGGGCTCTCGTAATGCGTTTAGTGCAACGTAAGGTTTTCGAACGTCCCTACGGATCATTCTCGAGCGATCATCATCGATCATGACGTGAGTTCGAGCGCATCGGACGGTGAAGAAGAAAACTGCGAGCTGCTGGGAAATCGTAAAACGCGCGGCTTACGATTAAAGCCGGATTCGCCAGTCCGGAAAATCGCTTTTCGTGAACAAAACGCGAGAGCGGGAGTTTGGCTGTTGAAATGAAAAAAAAGACGTCGTTAAGCAATTCGCGAAGTCCCGTGTGGCTCCCGAAGGATGCTCCCATCGTTCGAGTTATACGCACCAAATGCCTCGTGACTCACGAGCGTAACGCGGAATGTAATGCTTGTCCGCAATAAATGCTTTTACGAAACCCGAAGGTCTTTTAACGACTACCTGACAAGTGCGTCATGTTTAGACGTCATGGTTCCAGCGTGAATTCGAACGCGGAAGTATTAATCCCGAGCAATCCCCTGGGCGGTGCTGCTCAGTTACAGAATCCCATTAATTCTGTTAACGAGCAACTTTGCTGACTTTACCACCCAAAATTGCTTCAACGCTGACAAAAGCAGTGGAGATTTCTCATCAAGCAAAAAGTGTCAGTAAATTTTGCTTAACAATTTTGGTGCGTTCATAACTCTGAAAATGAGATTTAAAAAATATGCTTTTTGGAAGGCTCTCCTAAAGACAAATTTTGCTGGGCAGTAAAAACCATTAAAAGTTCAATTTATTTTTTAATAAATTTAGCTATAACAACAATCTTAGATTTTATTAATACATTTCAGTACTAATTTAATATTATTATAGCATAAGATTTTCCTGTCGTACTCACCCTGACTACTTTTTATATAAGCCTTCAAATTTTATATTTAACATGAAATTTAAATCAAAAAAACACATTTTCCTTTCCATTTTTGGTTGCAAAATTATATTATGTTAACCTAAAGTCTCAAAACAGTGTGTGCTGATGTCAATTTTAAAATTTGAAGGTTAGTAAAAAATATTCTATTTTGTCCTTTTTTTTTTTACAAATGTTTATTTGATGCTTTATAAATTATATACATTTTTTAACAATCGTGCATATATAAAACAAATGGGAAAAACACTTTTACTCTAACCGGCGTAATTATGAGTTGTATTGGACCCCGCCGGGTCTTCTTTACAACACCTTGACTCAATTCTATTTTATGTTTTCTATTTTGTCCTATGGTGTTTTATATTTTGATGTTACATACGAATTTTGTGTTACAGCTTTTGTACAGTGAAGGACTATTTTTAAAAAAATATGCCTTAAAAACTTCACTTATTAATATCCTCTTCAAAACTATTAAAAGAATAATTGATGAATTATAATAAAAAAATATGCATTGATCAAGAAATCATTCAAAATGCGTCTAATTTAATAACTGAACTTTTATAGGTTTTTCTGTGATCATCACCTACTTTGGAGTCAAGATATATGTCGTTGGGTTTGCACGAGCTATTCTCTACTTCTGAGGAAAATGTTAAGCCGACATAGAGCCCCGGCGGTGATCTCCGATAGTCCGAGGAGCATCCTAAACCAGGCTCTTCGGTTGGCCTGTGTTTTTTCTTCTCTATCTCTTTGACCCTCAGAGATCCGGCGTCCAGCTTACTAAATCCTCTTTACCCTTTGTAGGCACCTACACAGCTCGCGCGAGCGGCTCAAACTCCGCTCTTTATGGCCCGTTAAATGAACTGCTTGCTCTCTTTTATTGTTCGCAAAGGGTCATCGGGCCAAATCTTACCGGACGCGATTTACGAGCCGAGCGTGGATTTCCTCCCCCGGCGACTTCTCGTCTTCGGCCTTCTCAACTTGTTATTATGCTCATCTCCGGCTAATAGACGAAACAATTCGCTATTTATTACCGAGTAGCCGATTGCAATAAAGATTGGGCAAAATTATGATTCACAGGTAGACTGTGGAATGCGGCTTTATTGGATGAAAGTAATATTCCAACAAAAAGAAGAGCTGGGGCATTCAGGAAAAGGAAAAAGGGAGCAAAGCAAACGCCAACGAGTTGCGGGAGAGCAAGCGAGATAAAGGAAATGAGTCGGTTAAGTGTTTGAGGTAAGGATAGAAAGAGAAAATAATTGAGAGTCGGACGGGGCGATAGCAAAAGGCGAGAGGAGAGCTGCCCGGTAGCAGTTTCCCAAACCATCGCCATTAATAACTACCGAGATTATACGCTGCCGTTGCCGGAGAGACCGTCCGACGCAGCAGTATGAAACAGAGCACGAAGCGGCGAGTAACCAGGATGCCATTTAATATCGCTCGCCCTGCCAGACCTAACGGCCAACCGACTATTTGCTAATTTCTTTGGAATGCCGTTATGGACCCACGTCTCCACAAAAATCCATTTTAGTTGCATCAAAAATCAACTCACCAAGATGAATCGCTTAGATTTTTATCGCCGACAGTTTTGCGCGCAATCCTTTCATTATAACTGGAATGCCACATATTGTGCGCCCAAACGCCCATCGTAATTGGCCCACAAGAATTTCGTCAATACACCTGCTCTGATGACAGAGTAGCTTTACTTGCAACAAATTGATGTATTAGGTCGTCTTCTCTGTGTCGGAATTTGCACATTTCAGCACATTTTAAGTATTTTGGCTTTCCGAAAATTGTACTCTCCTCATTTTTATTTTACATTTACAAAATTACAAATCTGTTAACAATTTCACCAAGTAAATATAAAAAACGAAAGAAAATAAGATTCAACTGCAAATCCCTCGGCACTTCATAACACCGGTAAACTGGGACGCGACAGAGGATAACAAGTGTGGTATGTGCGTACGTAGTCGTTTCGGTGGCGGCATTTGGACAGCCTGTCGAGTACGACGGCCATGGAACACAAACAGTACAATACGATATTACAATTCAGCCAACGGCAGCATCCCAGCAGGTACATCGCAGTGACAGCACAACATATCAACCGCATTGCACCCGACTCTCTACGTTCGTCTTTTTCTGCCAGCCGTTTTACCGCTGTCTCTCTCGTGGCCTCTTCGTATACGCTCACCGGGTTATGTCCAATTGGTTCCGCCATTAATCAATGCGGATCTTTAACAGCCTCGCTGCTTAACTACTGGATTTATCATACCGATTGTGTGACCAATTATTGATATCCTCTGATAAACACTTGTCTCAGAAAGTTGACCGGATGTATCTCAGACATAGAAGGCATCAACAACTGTCCATCTTTTCTTTTTGCAAGTGCAAAAGTTGTTCTATAAGTGTGAACAAAAAAAAATTGATCTTTCAAGATTTGGTCAATTTATTTCTATGAGAGAAACAAAAATAAAACAGATCATTAGTTCAGAGGTCAACATTCGTTCTCAGCAATTCGTTAAATCGTATCCAAATGGTCAATCAGCGTGATTTACTTCGGACAATCAGAATGAGCAAACGTAGAGCTTTTCTGGTCTGAAGAACGACTTACTATAAGGAGATGAAGAAGGAACGTGTCGGTCGCCTGTTAGGACAAATTGGGGTCAGTACTCGGGCTAACCCATTTGAACGACCTAGCCTCCCGCGACTTCATCGACGGACGAATTCGATCTATTGGCCCGGCGTCCCCTGAAATCTCTCGAGGACACCTCTAATAGCCGGATTATCTCTTTCCGTGATTCTTTTCTTCGAACCGATGGGGATAACGAGACAGCACTGTTTTTATACACTCTGTTTTGACAGCAGGTGGATATTCTTCCATACATATTGTCGCGTACATCAAATTGAATACAAGAATTTCACTCCTGTTAATGAACTCGTAATCTGAAGAAACACGGCGATGCAAAAAAAGGAAACAAAAGAAAAAAAACGAAAGGAACACTATTTATGAATGGAAGCACATTGATTTATCGGTCGCTAGATACATAACAGGCTTATTGATTAACGACAGACGTGTACAACTTCGACGTTGTTTCATTTTACTTCTTCTCACATATTTATTTTTCTATTCCTGTTCGGGGAACGTACGCGTCATGTAAGTTATTTGTGCGCGAAGCGTTGTTGCACGCCATTGACGTTTTACTGTTTTGTCAACCACGCCGAACGTCGGTTTGTCAGCTCGGTGGAATTCATCATTTCGCTTCTGTCTCGCACGCTTCATTGAGCCTGCCAAGAGAAAGAGAAGAAGTAATTTTTGCATCCAGTGAGACACATTGTTATCCTTGTTAAAAAGTTAATCATTTCCGTTTTCAGGTAAAACGAAAGTCGTCCTTTTTTGAACAGAATAAAAATGCGAACAAATTGACATTCCACGACGACAATTATTGATACGATTTGAGCATTACGAAACGCGCTAGAATTTATGCTCGTGTTCGTTCGGAAAAAAGATAATAGGTAGAACTCATTATAAAGCGGTTTTACTACGTCGGTATAATTGTACCTGACATTCTTATCTGCAATGTCAAAGCGAAGAGAGAGAAAAACATTGAACACCAGCGTCTTAAACGAAACTCGCTTTTCCATACGCTCATTAATTTGTTAAGAATCACCACTTTGAATTTTTTTTTTGTTTGTTCGTCTAGTTCAAAAACATTGCGAATCAAATTTGTAGGTTGATTGGGTCAATTACCATGAGTGTGCCTTCCGGCATTCGGGTCCCGAAAATGAGCTCAAGATTCTGCTGAACAATATTCCCATTTAAGAGATGAAAAAAAAAAATGACAAATAAAAAATAAGTGAGAGAGAAATGGAATGAGCGAAGGGTCTCCTGGCGGCACAAAAAGATGCGAGGCTTGCGTCTGGACTCGTGAGCTCCCTCGCGTATGATATTAAACACTATAATTATTATTTAAATTCCAGTAGGATGGCTCCCGGTATTGCGGCTCCGTCAGCCCGGCTTCATCTTTCTCGTATCGGTGCGACTGGTTCGTTTACCTTCTCCCTTCCACCGCGTACGTGTGTGTACGCGCGTGCACCTACTTGCAAAGTCGCATTTATGTGCGTGTGCGTACCACCGTCCTCCGCAACTGACACGCTCGCGCTTTTTTGCTTTTTTTTTATGATTTCGCTTTTTTTTTTCAACTCTGGCAAGCTGCGCCGCCAGCGTCATGGTCCTTTTAACTTTTAGAATTCGCTTTGCTTTTGCAGCAGTTGCGACTCGCGTAGGCGATACGTTGCCCGGCGCTGGGCCTGCAGCACCGATCGTAGTCATGGCCACCACGGCATGGTTTATTGCCGAGACCTGACCCCGTGTAATCACTATAAACTATACCTTCTTCTTGTACGTACGTGCCCGTATTAGGTGCCATTACCGCGCACAGGAGGCCGCCTCTACTCATCCTCACGCTATTCTTCCTGACCGTTTTACGCGCCTTCAAAGTCAATACGCTCTCGATATTTCTCGTTGATTCATTGTTGGTTTATGAATTTGATTAACCCTTATAATCGTGATTATTAAAACAGGCAATTCATTCGGAACAAGTGATTTATCGTCAAGACTATAATTTGCTAAGTTTGATTCTTAACACGTTCAAATTATTTTAATATAACAATTCTTGTCCCACATAAACAATTTATAATCAAAATAAAGTGATTGAGAAAATATTGATAACAATATGTAATGATGCGATTAATTATAGTGACACAAAAAAGTTGAAATTTAACGTTTGACAGTTCTGACTGACAGTTCTGTGATTATAAAACGATGATATTTGGAGAACAAAAAATATTCAACTCAAATAGTTTGAACACTCGCAGCAATAATAAGATGTGAAACACTGTAAACGTTGCGAGAAATATATAGCTGTTTGACAGGTATATCATAATACAAGTCAGGGAACGGAACTATTCGAACCTGCCAATATGCTAGCCTACATACATCCTAGCGTAGAGAGAAATAGGAACGTAGAATTACCTATTTAAAAATGTCGAGTCATGTCTTGTTTGTCCGACAGTAACGCGTCGTATTCCTTAGCACCTCATAACAAAGAGAAAGGCTTACACTGATTGAAACGGCGACGTGTTACTTAAATTATCTCAGTCGAAGCATTTTTGATTTAAATTACTAGTTTCTTTCGAATCGAGGAACAAGTCACTGCATGTTTTATTTTACCAGTTGGATGATTCGGACTGATAAATTGCTCTCGATCGCAACGAAACAAAAGATAAAAGAATGAAAGAACAAAAAAGGGTTCCTCCCATTTCGCAATGTTTACATGGTTTGCTTTCCCTTTATAGCGAGTTTAGTAAATTTGCTTTGAGCAAAACGTTGACAATCTACGAGAAAATTTTAGCATGCGAATTCGCGATGTAAATAATATTCTGTTTCTCATGACCGGAGAAAAACAATGTACCGGATTCAATACCGGTAGCGAAGAGTAGCTCTCGGAGATCGTGCGTTGTGGGTGGGCCCAACCGAAGCACACGATAGCAGTTGCATAGTCTTATGGTTAACATCCATATAGCAACCTTTATGGCAATGTGAAACACTAAATAAAGTTTTACGTACACCGATGTCACCTGAAAAGACAAATGCGACCGATACAAAAATCAATTCGACGGAGCTTCCGATAACTCATCGGTGACTGTTACGATTGCGTTTTCAAATTGAATACCAGTGCACCTACAAGAACATTTATTGTTGCTCCGAAACGTCTTACGCGAAAAATCATATCCAAAATAAAAGATTTGTATAATTAGAACACATTGCATCACGGATTACAAAATTTCCGCAGTTGAATATCTCGTTTTGTTCGTCAACCCGCTAGTTTAATAAAATGATCGTAAATGTAACGTTAAACCTTGATAGATGATAATAAACGGCCGGTGTAAATGTTCGAAGAATCGAAATATTATTCAAATTTTACGCCTCGCATATAAGCGTACATTTTTGCGTGCACTAAACCAACATAATTCACACTTTAAATTTAATATTATGTATACTTTTTACACACTGAAGCCAATCACCTTATCTCCCGATTTTTACGGACGTTCCGATCAGCTTTCAAGTCTTTCCTGTCGCATAAACATCGACACGATTTTAACGTTAAGATGCATCTTGGTTATTGATAATTTTAATTCCCAATATACTCGTTTTTATATCTGAAAATATAAAAAAAATTGTTCTCTATAAATATCAAATCAACTCTGAATTATACAACATCATGTTAATAACTAACTTTCATTCATAAAAAATGCATAAAATGTTGCTGATCAAATTGAATCTTTTTTCTTTTATTTTTTAATCATGTATAATGATGCTGAAAAATTAAGTGTGTCACATTGAGACACTTTCATTACATTTTTCAGCCATTTAAACAATATTTTTCTCATCAAGTTTTTTTTTAAACTTTATGAAGAGTAGTGTAGTAGCAACTCCCACCCCTTTCGTCCTCCTCATTTAAAAGATACATCGAAAAACCTTGAGCTTGGACTTGTTATTATTTGAACTATTGTTAACTCGTGACTTGCAGATCAGACTCGAGTCTGTGGCCCAAGCCCGCCCACCAGAAGACAAATATAATGCTCGATGAAACCGTGTTCCTTAGAGCAACCTCTCAGATGATTCCTCGACTTCTGTCTTCATCCCGGCATCCTGTAGACGAAAAAACACTTACATTGTGCCAGAAATTCGAGAGGAAGGGAAACAACGCTCTTTGAACGCAGTCTTATTAATATTTGTTCACTCAAATTGTTCCCAGAAACTGAACTTATGATGAAACTGACGAGATTCGCTGAAGGCGAATTACGTTTGCGTAACAAATTAAAATTCTGAAATCAGAGTAACAGCAAATTCCTTTTTTTTGCAACATTTAATGAATCTTTCAAGTTTTATACGAACTAAAAATTATTATTCAAAAAAATTCGTTCAATCATTCGTATCATTGAGTCATATAAATTGAACCGATTACTGAAATTTTCTAAAGACAGGTGTATAAATGGCGTCAAGTCGAGAGACAGTTTCCAGTATGCGAGATAGTGAATCCTTGTTAAGTGATAAGCAAAACTCGTCGTTCTTGGAAAGCTGTCGTCGTAAGGAAGATCAACTGGTATTTTTCAAATCCATTTTTCAATCTCAATCGGTGCGTTGCGTAACTGGCCCGTTTCCTGGACATAGTCCGATAAACACCGTGCGAGAAACAAACTCCGAACACACCAAGATAGACACGCACCAGTTGCTGGAGAACCCGCGGAAACCCACGCAATCTCCTCTCTTAGAATCAGGTGCGCTCAGGTGTTGCCACGAGGTATATATTCAACTCAGCACAGTTCTGAGTGTGAAGAAAATTATCTTTATTTCTTTCTCCCAAATTCTTCAGTTCGAGGAAATCATCAAATGAAATCAACTTTAAAATAATAAAAACAGAAGTAACAAAATATTTTGAAGAAACATTTATTATGAAACTGTACTACTAGAATAAATCGTTTATAGACTGATGGTTATATAGAAATAAATTCACACCAGTTCGATTCAGAATCGTTCATAAAATAGATGTAGTCTTCTTTTTATTCGAATCAATTTTAAACATATTTTTGTAATTTGTAGAAAGAAAATTCATACAAATTTAATTTTGTATGAATTGTGTATGGTTCTACTTTCATTTTGTCTTATACTTTAACCGATTTTAAATTTTATTTTTTTACTGCATTTATTTTGTCTGATACATTTTAATGTTATATTTTAAATTGAGATTGATTTTTATTTAATATCATTGTAAAATTCTTGTCCGACTAAAAAATATAAAATATTTCGTCTTCAACAAAATTAAAGTTTAAAAAGTGCAACACTATGGTTTACAGCATTTAATCTTTATGAAAAGGGATCCTAAACCAATTTTGTGTTTTTTGGAAAACATTTATTTTGTATTTGTTTTTTTAATTGCCAATTTAAATTATCATACTGCCATCTATCAAAGTGAAATGTTTCCTCAGACTGCAAATTTCTTTCAATATTTATTCACCTTAAATCACGGGTGTTTCAACATTTTTTTCGAATTCAATTTGATCTTAAAAATTTTCGTCAAAGTAAACGGACATCAATCAGCCGTCTTTCACATAAATCGTCAGTAGCCGCGTGAATTTCACCAATTCATCTCGAATCCTTCTTAATAAATCTGTAGGACTGCGAAGACTATCTAAGGATCACCTAATAGAAGAGCGAGGACGGACGCAAAGCGATAACCGCGCGCGCACCTTTCGCAACTGAAATTCCGCGAATGCTTCGCGTCGCTTTTCACCATTACCTTAGATGGCCTCTGTTATTTGACGCAGGTGCAAGCGGTTGTTTATCGAACGTCAATGTTAAGTTTGGCTGTGCCAACCAAGCGGTCCATTACGTGTCGCTGGCCCTTAATTCCACGATTATCTCCTCATCCTGGGCGGGGAGGACAATGTTCCCGGAGGCGTGTACCGAGACACTCGCAGTCGTCCTCCATCTGCATGTATGAAGCATGCGTCTACCCAGACGTCGAGCTAGAGCTCGAAGCGTCATTATGTTCACGTCACTCATAGAAGCCCCTTGCCCCTCGAAGGTTCAGACTTATGAGAAACACAGGCCGCGAGCCACACAACCGACGCCTCCGCGACGTTCACTTTTTTTTCCTACCCAGAGGTGGAAAAAGTCCCACCTTTGTCGCCTAGGACCATCATTCATAATAACACTGTTTACGGCGACTCGAAACCCAAACAAAGGGGGCCCACTCGAGAGACAGATCTGTTTGATTTCTCCCGGGCTCACTTTTGCCCACCTAGTCTGAATTTGTTTTCTTTTATCCTCGATCAACGCTTATCTAATAAAGAATAGTCCAATCTACCACTGTCTCTAAACTCATCATTGACATGCGATTAATGGTAAGATTTCATTTTCAATCCAGAAAAACGTTTAAGGGTCCATTGTACTCATAACTTGGTGGGGTTCATCGATGATGAAGATCTACTTACATCCGTCGTTTTTTTTTTTTTTTTTTTTTTTTTTTTTTTTTTTTTTTTTTTTTTTTTTTTTTTTTTTTTTTTTTTTTTTTTTTTTATTCTACAATTAAAGTTCGGGGATGTAACTGGGGAAATAAAAGAGACGAGTCGTTGCTAATGATAATGCGCGAGAGAACAAGCCGGCTTTGACGCGTAGGCGAAAGAATAAAAGAGACGAGAGAAAGACGCTTGGATTCGGCCTCACCCTTTACATCGGTACCTTCTAACGCTGTTCTTCGCCTCCAAGACTTCGTCTGTGCGTACCACTAACCTATAATTAGAGGCTTTTGCAAATTATATGCGCGGACGTGTGTCCCCTTGGTAAAATATCGGCTTAATAATAACAGTTGAAGAGCACGGCAATTATCAGGACCCCCGAGATGCAAGAAGACTGTGTCTTGCGCATCGGTTTTAGAACTCGACATACACCCCCTCATTTGTTTCATTCTTGCCAAATAGACGTTGAAAATAAAAAAAAAGGTGTCTTGTATACTAAAGCTAAAAGTTAGTTAGCGTCTTCTAATTCGTTGGTTGAACATTTTTTATGGAACGTCCTTCTTAGAGTTGGAGACGAGTTCTGAAATTGAAAGTTCCCGAAAGTTTTTTTACAAATTAGAGGCACAAATTTTAAGCTTATTTCTATAAATGTTTGTGAACATTTTTTTTTTTGATTTTGAAATCATTTCGTCTGTTCAGATTAGAATTGACGAACCGTCAATGTTTTTGAATTTCGAAAAGTCGGTAATTGAATTTCTACTTGATAATAATGACTCAGCTGAAAGTGTCAATATAAACCTTTGAAATTTGTAAACATCGCACCGTAGGCGTCATGACGGCACGTTTGTTCTGTTTATCCTGACTGATTCAATTTCTCTGGGTCAGTGACGTAGGAAATTTGGACGCCCAAGCGATGAGTACGTGAGATGTCATCGCTTTCTGGCGAGTTGTGGCTAGAAAAATCAGCGACTGGGAGAATGTAAATGTACATTAAAAAATTAATACAGAAATCAAAACATTTGCATTGGGGTCTAATGCAAAAACCAACATCGATTTTTATATTTAAAATCGTGTGATAATACTATGTAAGAATTAATGGGGCAGATTTCAAGATTTTCGAATATAAAAATTAATTTTTAATTGCGTTATTAGAAATGCATTTTGACAGATATTCGAAATGGTTTTGTGAAAAGTGAAATTTACATTTATTAATTTTGATAACTAAGATTTGAACAAGGGAAAATTGATATTATAATTGTTTAAAATAAATAGCATGTTTTCTACAAACAAAACATTTTTCTGAGTGCCTTTCAGCGGATGTTCATTCACACCTTCGCAAACGCGTTCATTGTGAAAGCTATTAATCAGCCAAAAATCAAGGCGGTTGTTTTTTGGGCTCCTATGGCCTTGATATTTTTATCGTCTATTTTATTGTATTCAGATTGCTTGCAGTGTAGGGCAGGACACATGCTTCAGGTTATCCATGAGGGCGTCACCTCAGGCTTGATTGTCTCTCGCATGACGTCTCGGGTGGACATATTGGGTTTTTGCTGCCCACGCGAAGAGTCACCCCCTTTTTGATTCATTCACGCTGCCTCTTTCTGTCATGAGACCATAAAAGTGTTCATTGAATGAAACAATCTCTTTTTTATCGCAACTCGCACAAAGAGATGTTAATTAATCTTTCTCCAAGTCAATGATACAAAATATATGTATACTCTTATCCTCATACCGATTTCGATCTCAATTCCGTGTATAATGATCTGTTTCCTTGACGTCTCACTTTGTTGGGACGCGCGCGTTTCATAAACGTAAACCAATTTTTTGTAATCAGCGTGTTGTGTACAAGATATCACACGATTCTTTAGGCTCTTAGCACGTCGATCTGAACTGTGATTGATGATCCGAGGTCCACAGAGGTCGAGGAGGCGCCTGTCAAAATAGTCTGTCTACTCCTCCTACGGAAAATGTACCTTCTTCGATTGTACTCGATCTCGGACCGTTCACGAAGCCACGATAATTGACGGTGATGGTTTTACCATTTATCGGAGTTCATTTTATTTTAAGCTTGTTTTTTGAGTCATCCATCAGTTCAGTTTAAACGTTTTCGAATCGTTTTGCTCTGCTTGAGGCAGTCGTAAGTTTTCAAGCTCAACGGTAATTTTTCATTTTGATCTTCAAATTTATTTAAAATTTTTCTTTTTTTAAACAGACCAAAAACAAATCCGAGAACAAAAAATAAAAAGAAATTAGTAAGGCGACGAACTGAAGGTAACAAAAAAGTCAGATTAATTTGTATCGCGGGTTGGGCAACGGCGCACCGTTACTTCGTTAGGCTTAGCCCAGCTGGTGCCTCTGCAAAGACAATAGAGATGTCCGAATGTAAGCAGATGCGTGGGCACGGATACACGTTGGATCCCTCTATTCAGTCTCGGATTCGCGACCTACGCTCATTGCAATCAATCTTTGCATTCGCAAGAGCGAATGAAAACCTTGAAAATCATGTGTGTACAGGAATTCCACTTATGTCACACTCACGTCCGACTCACGGCGGGTGTTGCGTCAAAAAAATTTAATTGCATAAGTTTATTGGTGAACGATTTCTCGGGCGATTTAATCGGATTCCGATGCAGGGCTATCGATCCTCGCGTAACTTGGGATTGTTTTTAACTTTGTCGGGGATGGGAGCACGCCATGCACGAGTGCCGATCCCGATGGAAAAATTAATAGAATCATTTCGTTGAACTGCTGCCTTCGCCCTCGCGCATTACAACTTGCCCGGACCAAGACGGGAAATAAAATGTAGGGTCGCTGGCATTTCAAAAGAGGGAGAGAGGGGTTCGTTTCGACTCTTCAAAAACGACGGATAAGAAGAGCTTTATGCGCTTAAGCAACCGGGCTAAGATTTGTCACGAGCTATTTTGTTGGATCGTGCTGAAGCCACACGAACTTCTTGATGATAAAGTTAAGGAATGCGCTTTGGCTGCAAAACTTCCTGATGATTATCTTTGTAAGGTGATCAAAATGAATAATGAATCTTTTTCTGTCTTCACAAAACATACTCTAGAAAAAATAATATCATACTATTTTGAACAAATTATATCTTGATATATTTACGCTAAATATTCTTAAATCGAGCATTCATCTAGAAGATTGTCTATAGCGTTAATATAGGAAAGGACGACTGAATGATCAGCATTTAAATTATATAATTTCAAATAACGATTATTTCATTAACAAAAGTTGGAGCTTAATAAATAAAAGAATGCTTAAAGGTTAAAAAAATGTATAACAATTGGTCTTTTAAATTAACTTTTTTTCAAAAATTCATAAAAATTGTCAAAGCGGATATAAGAATAAGATTCAGTCGAAAGTGCATTGCTTCTGTCAAAATCAACCGAGTATACTATACCGAGCAGTTATCAGGAATATTAATGGCGGTTGTAGGTGATAAGGTTTGAATCCAGTTTGAACCCATTCTAACGGTGACGTGATAATTAGGTATAATGATCTTTAGAACGCCTTATTTTTTTCTGTACGTTATATCACCTTTTCAAAATTCATCTTAATGTATACCATTTAATTATTTTCCATTATCCATATAAGTTCAAAGATGGATCTAATTACTTAATCTTTAAATTTTTGATACCTTAATGAGGTTGTTGTACTTGTTTTCAGAATATACTGTACATATTAACTTGATGTGTTTTTCTACTGAAGAATTGCAATCTATTGCGTAATAAGCGAATTTAAATTATTTATTTATCTATTTTTATTTTTTGTACACTTTTTTAGTAACAAATTATTTAAGGATATAACACTATATATGGACAATATATGACCACTGTATGCTCAATTTATTATTTGAAATGATACATTGTCATCAGTATGTTTTATGTGAATTGTGTGAAAAAAAAATTTTTTTTTTAATTTGTTGATATATTGATACAGCTATGATCATTTCAACGTTTCATGTTAAACGATTTTCGTGTTGGATGTTTTTTGCAATTTCTGTACGTTTGGTCACAATGGTTCTCAATCGATCTTAACCCTGAGGTTTATTATTTGTGTGTACATTTGAATGATCAACGTGCAAGCATCAGACGGAATTGCAAAGTCATCAGAGTCATCTTGAGGCAATACATCAACGTTTTATGATTTATAGAATGTGGACAGAGAAGAACAAACTATTTATTAATCATCCGGCAATCTATCGGCGGTGTGGCTTTATAAATTGTCGAGCACGCCCTTTCAAATTGCGCGCCGACACATCACACGAAAACTGTAATTAAATTATGATTAGTGTTCAACAACGGGCAGCCACAAAAATTGTTCATTGTCAATGAAAAGTGAGATGGGTTTTCACGTACTTTTTTTTTTCGACAGCGCTTTGAATGTGTTTCCATAATAACCTGAATGTACCGGTCGTTCGAAAAGTTATGCAATCCCCTGCGTTTTATTGTATTGTGTGAGAATATAAATGTTTGAAAATGCATAATTGATGACGAAAGATTTTTTATTGACAGATTCTGAATTTCTATGTTGTGAAAAATAACTTCAATCAAACGTGTGGGAAATGACAATTAGAAAAATTTTTTTTGCAATTCTATTGGCAATTCTTTGTTAATTACGAATGCTTAAATTTGTCATGTTATTGTTGCGAAAGGTTACAAAATGTTATTTTGATGTCAAAGTTGTACAACAAAAATGAACAAACATGGCAACTCGAATCGAGCAGGCGTTCCCAGTTTTTTGAACCAAAAAAAAAAACACAATCAGACGCTAATTCATAAATTGTATTTACGTTTATACAACTGTGCAAAAAAAAGCTGCTAACAAATACGTTTGAGCAAATATTTTTCGCAGCCATGTCTACAACCATGTTCTTTTTCTGAAAATCACCGATATAAGTCCGTGTAGTGCCTTTTAAGATAAAGCCGGAACAATTGAAAAAAAAAAAAAAAAAAAGAACACCGGGGATCGAACGGAACGAGGAACGTGTCGACTAGCAAATATCGACAGAACCGAGGAAGCGATCAGAATGAATGCCCAACTTGGCCAAAAGCGTCGGCGAAAAGATTTGTAGCCTTCGTAACGCGTAGGTAGCTCGTGGCAGGCCGTAAAACTAAGCTCGAAACGAGAATGATGATGCATCGAGGTTTGCAACTTCTATTTCGAGGCGTGACCCCGGAAACGAGCAGACTGGCAGGAGGCACGTATTCTTTCATCTTCGTCATTTTCTACCTTATTTTTCTTGACAGACCTTACTGAGAAATTCGTTTTGTCCGGCACAAAGCTGTTACAAGTGTGACGAAAAACGAAAACACAAAACTGCGACGAGGACAAACAAGACGTAATCATCTGCGGTTGTCTGCCAGAAGAACAAATTAAGATACTCGACTCATTGAAATTCTTAAGCTTGCACCTTGTGGGCACTTTTTCATTTCAGTTATTATTTTTTTTTTTTAATATAAAAAAATATATATAATCTGTATCATTATCTTAGGAGAACTCTTTTAACGTCATCTTCGCAGACTTTTATCAAAAATTTAGAAACCGAGTCAAAATGATTGGTTCGGGAGAAGAGACGAGCTCTCCTTATGATTTATTAAGATCCAGAGTTCGCAGTACAATTACACCATTACGACAAATGTTTGCATTCATGCGAGCAGTTAATAAGTTACAACCTATACTTAAACCTTAATCAATCACCTTGAGCGGAGATTTCTCTTCTATCTCTTCAACGTGGTGGGCATTGCGGAGCTTCCGTTAAACGATCATTTTGCCAGCAATTTATTCGCTGGAACATGAATCCAAATTTCGTCGGTTATTAAATATTCTGGCAACACCTTATCAACCCAGCCGCTGTTTCTCGTCGCGACGAATGGCCTTCTATTTTTTTTCCACCCTGACAAGAAAAAATAAGTCCTGACACAGGGCTTACATTTTTTTAAACGATCTCTGGGGTAAGGCTCTATTGGAGGGACGACCCCGGACGAATCATCAGGAATGTCAGCTCCCAGTTTTTGAAAAGCTATCACCGATCGACAAATGCCCCTGCGAAAACTCATTACAAGTAATTTTGCCATCGGTGGTTTCACCCCAGTTAAAAAAGAGCCTAAGACCGTTTCATTTAAATGCTCCGCTGTCGCGGGTGATTTATCACACACAAGGCTCATGAACGTGTATAACCCTAAGCACGATCTCTTGCTCCCGATTCTCGCCATTTTTGTACTCTCGTTTTGCTCACTGCTCACTGTGGAAACTGATACGTAATGGACCGTCCAGACACAGATACGACGTGGAATGAAGTAATGAAGAGAGCTCTATCCCGTCCATTGGGAATCACGCTTTAGCGATTCCTTTTATTCTTTCTTTCCTCTTCTTCGTTGGTTTTTTTTTATACGTCCGCAGGATTTTTATTATGTAGAGTCTGCGCTCCACCTTATTCTGGAACATGTTTTACGGCTTGGCAAAGACTAGTCATAATGCGAGCAATTGCTCCAAATTTTAGACTAACATTTTGAAGTTGACTATCAGATGTTTTGATTAAATCAAATGATATCGAATCGAGTGATCTTTAAAAAACATGATAGTTGATACAAAAGCCCCCTCATATAAGACACTGGATCAGTTACACTGGATGTATATTATGTGATCCTATATCTTAAGGTGCTCAAAATATGTTCTGTTATATTTTTTATCCGTTCGGGTAATAACTCCACTTATATTATTTGCAATGGTTGGTACAAAAATGGGATTCAAACAATTAAAAAAAATGTTACAATAATTAAATATCAATTTTGACGGCATAAGACGTAATAAAAATCCAAATTTAATTCACAAGAGATTTACATGTTTTACTAGGGAAATATAGCACTGGTAGTAGTCATCCCTTAGACTCGACTTGACAATCCTACGAGGAATATTATTTATTTTGGTCGATCGTCCAAGGATCGACAATATGGGATCGCGTTGCATTCTTACGAGGCGTCACGTATCACGGCGGTGGCCGAGGGGTGTGAATGGTAGTCAATATATTGGCATACCTAGCCAAAAAGAATTTCCTCGTCGTCCGCCCTCTATTTATATTCTTATATCTATGTCCCTCTCTTGTTTCCAGTGCTCGCTCATTTTCCCGCATCCTTCTCGCGCGCCGCATTCCCCATTTCAAAGGCACGTCTACCCGTCTGTCTGTTTGGCTGTCGCGGATGTCGTGCCTTCGTTTCTGTTCGATGGTCAGGGCTCGCGTGCAATGCAGTTCTCAATTGCGAAGAAAGCGCCACCAGGGTTGATAGATGTCCTTCCAATGCTGGAATGCCAAGAGGTCCCGGCACGAGGAGACGCACTGGCATCCCTCTGGACTTGTTTCTTGTACCAACGATGGTGGAAAAGAAACGATCAATCTCTTGAAAATGTTAGAACGATTTCAATTTTTGACCTCTCTCGCGCATCACTGACGTTAGGCCATTTTTCCATCATCTAATTAACTTGAATTCTTTCCTTCAACCCTCATAGTTTTGGTTTTCAACAACATTTGCAAAATATACCGCAACAACCAAAATTGTTCTTACACGGAAAAAAAAGTTGCAATAATTTTTATCAAAACTGTTTTACCAAACTGTTTTATAAATAAGTAACAGAAGGCATCTTTGAGAATAAGAACCAAACTTTTTGTTAAAAATTATTAACTGTTTAGTAAAAATTACTAAACATTGAATAAAAATTATTAAATTTTTCGGTACTTTTTATCAACCAGTTTAATAATTTATATCAAAAATGGATTCTGTCCTCCAGTTATTAAATGTTTAGTAAAAATTATTGTATCTTTTC
>JAQQRF010000130.1:0-176222 GCA_030523145.1 Trissolcus brochymenae
CACCGACGTCGAGCCTAATTATAACATTCATATCTTTTATTACGCTTGGTACCGGTCGCAGAATTTTGATGGTACTTGGAAGCATTGGAATCACGAGTACCTACCGAACTGGAAGAAAAATGATCGGAGAGTATATCCTGAGGGGATCCATCAGCCGCCAGCAGACATTGGGGCTAATTTCTATCCGGTTTTGGGATGTTACAGCTCGAAAGATCCAAAAGTAAGATCCTATAGTTTTTTTGGTTTATATTGTAGCTGTAGTGATTATTAGTAAAGATTTGGGTTTGGGAGGCAAAGTTGAACAGCGTCGTCCAGAAAATTAGACTTTTTTTATATTCTAGGTTTTGGATTTGCACATGAGACAACTGAGAGACATAGGCGTAGGGGTGGTAATAGTTTCATGGTCGCCACTGACTCCAGACGACGATACGGATGCCATGATGCCAGATTTGTTGGACACAGCTCATAGATATCAACTTAAAGTTTCTCCGCATATCATTTCCTATGAAGGAAGGAACCCTATCAATTTATTAGAACATATAAGATATTTGTTCAATCAGTACGGGTCGCATCCCGCGCTTTATAGAATGAAGAAAACCGAGTACGTTGAAAAAAATTGTTCAGTTAACAAATATTTGTTTGAAAATGGATGCGATTGTAAAAGAGAATAACTAAACAAATGTTTTGCATTTATAGTGACACTGTTCTGCCCGTCATTTATATCTACGATTCGTATGTTTTCCCATCAAACGCATGGTACGAACTTTTGTCAGAAGGTGGAAACCTGACTCTCCGCGGAACGGAAATGGATGCCATCTATATCGGACTTCTAGTGGAGCCTCAGCACAAGAATCATATCAAAAAATCGCACTTCGATGGCTTCTACACATATTTTGCCATCAACAACTTCAGTTATGGCAGCACCTGGAAAAATTGGAGGGATCTGAACAAATTCGCTGAACAAAATGGATTGCTCTTTATTCCTAGTGTGGGACCTGGATATATTGATACTAGAGTGAGGATTATTTATATTTATTAGAAATTTGGTATCGTTGCATGTTAACAAAATGAACTTGAAATTATTATGAATTGATGTGATTAAGATACAAGGAACGAATCAGCGCCACCTAGATAAGGTTGTTTAAAAAGTACTTCTTAGTTACATTACTTGAATTAGCGTCAGTTAGGTAAGTTTGTTCAAACAGCGTCATCTAGATGTTTTCTTGGCATAGCGTTACCTGGATGAATTTCTTAAAAATCACCGTTAGTGCAGACTGGCCATGTAGAAACACCATCAAAATAATTTCTTCGAAATAATGCCACCTAGGTAGATTTGTTTAAAAATCTATGCAAGTTTTGTATAACAGCGCCATCTAAAGAAGTGTTCTATTCGGTGGCCACAGAAGATCACACAGAAGGAGCTAAATTATTCAATTTGGTGTAAAGTGATTTCACTTTCTTCATAATCTTAGAAAGTTTACTGGCTTTATCACAAGCCAGAAAAATATTTTTAAACAATTAACAATTATTAAAAAAAAAATGATCCCTCACTCAGTTCTGTCTGAATATGGTGATTATTTATAGATCCGGCCTTGGAACAAAGAAAATTCAAAGCATAGACGTCATGGACAATACTACGAATCAGCTTGGAGGAATGCTTTTAACAGCGGGACAAGTATGGTATCAATAACGAGTTTCAATCAATGGCACGAGGGCACACAGATAGAACCTGCGAAACCAGCGAGTAATAAGGATTTTACATATCTAGACTACGAGCCCGAAGGGCCTAATTATTTCTTGAATCTTACCAAGTGGTGGGTCAAACAGTTTAATGACAAATTGGAAAAAGAAATTTCAATTGACTGAATCTCACACTTTTATCTAAAAAATCTTCAAGGCAAAATGTTGAAAACGAAATTTTAATCTTAATTGTTGAACTGTTTTTTTAATGTTCAAATAAATTTCAAAAATATTTTTTTATTAAATTTTCAAACTAATGTTACACTGTTTAATTTTTTTTAATTTTGTGACTGATTAATTTTAAGAATTTTGTTGAAAATTTGTTGAAAATTTGTTGTTCTTGTTGATTCCATTTGTTGGATATGTAAATATTATATCTGAAAACAACATTTTTATTTACACTTTATATAAAGTATTCTTATAATTTTTTTTTAATTTTCAGTTGTTTAATTATTTAATTATTTATTACATTAAACGAATTAAATATTTCGTCAGTAATCCAATTGTATTTTTCAATTGGATTTCAATTCAATTTTTCATAAACAGAAAAAAATTATACAAAAAAAAAAGAAGTTGAATCTTGGTACCTTACGAGTATCGTTGCATGTATTATATAGACAATAAAAAACCATGTTACTGTCATTTTTGAAATATCCATAGAATAACGCTATGACACACGTCCTTGTGAAAGTAAGGTTTAACTATTAAGATAATTAATTGTGTTTTTGAATATAAAAGAGTTTTTAAATTTTTTACTATAAACTGCATTTCTTTTATACACTATAAGATACGATGGTAATTACAAAAAAAAAAAAACAATAAATAAATTAAATAATAAATTGTATTAGTAACGATGTTACATATGTCTGAATATCAACAGATTCAACTTGTCACAATTGATAAACTCAAATTTTCAAATATTCAATATTCAATAAAAATAACCAACAAATTGTTACACGGAATGAAACAATTTATGAATTAAACAAATGTTAACATCAAATCAATAATTTTCAAGCACTTTTTTCAATTTCAATTAAGACATGTTAAGAATTCAGAAAATCTTGAGAAATTGTATGTAAAAATGTACTCTTCCAATTTAAACCAATGGACATATTATAAAATTGACGAATTTGAAAGAAAAGAAATGTTAGCATTATAAAAAATCATAAAATAATAAAAAACACTTGATGATTAGATGATGGTAGTGAAAGAACAAAATTTTTTGAACGATGAAAAAAATTGACTTGTAAATTTGTACCACGGCGATGAGTGTCATCGCTTTTGTATTTTTTACTTGAGCATTGTATGTGGATGAAATTTCAAAAGCGTGACTTGAATTGGTGGAACATCGTTGAGAAAGATGTAAGATTGATATAAAATTGGGATATAATATAGAAACTGTATTTTGCAATTTAAAAATCTTCAGGCCTCATTCAGAGGAAACAATTATCAAATATAAAAAGTATATAGTTCAAAACAAGACTACTTCAAAGAATTGATTGAGAATTTTCTTAAAATGGATGTAGTTTGTTGAATTCCCTATTATTTCGAAAATCCGGCAATAATTTATAAACCGGAACTGATATCGTTAAAAAATGTCATATACAAAGGGATGTACGTTCACATATCTTTTGCAATCATTAAAGCAAAATCGATCTATTAATTTGTCATTTTTATTCCTCGATCCTATGATTCTACAATTTTTTCTACAATATTTGTTTCATCTGTTGAATTCGATAAATTGGAAGAATAATTTTTCAATAAGCTTGATCAAGAAATATTCTTTTTTTCAAACAACCATTCAGGGTTGGTTCTCTTTATTTTTTCCTTTCTCTCTTGTAAATAGTGTAAAAAGTACTACAAGTATGTTGAAAAGTTTTATATTACAATGAAACGATGGCATAAAAAAATTGAGACTTACAAATCTATTTACAGGGTTTTATTCTTGTAATGTTTTTGGTGGTCAAGTTACTTGACCATCAAAAATCCTTTCAAGTTGATGATAAACTTATCGAAATTGTTTTCGAATTTTACGGCGGAGATTTTTTCGGCGTTCATAGGGAGATGATGGATGAGTTCAGTGAATGCGGCCATGAGACGGTCGGCGTAGTTTGGATTCGCTTGAATGAGCTTCTGGGCGAACTCCTCATATTTGTCCGGGTAACAGCAGATCAAAAAAAATATCGGAGTGCTCATGTGGGGTATCACGTCCATGTTCACTTGCTGGTCAAGAACAATTTGGAACATAAGCTGAAAAATAGATCGACGAAGATCAATAATTAATTCTCTTAAATTTTGCTATTTGCATAGAAAGTTACTACATGTTTAACTATATGTATGCTCACAGGTAAAAATGGCGCCAGCATCTCATTCCGTTGTTGAGACTTTTTATTTTCATGATAGATGTGACGAGCTAAGTCGTGTATAAAATCACAGCACGAGATAGTCACTTTGTGGCTGTAAGCGTACAGACCAACGCTTAGCGACACCAGGACTAGTTCCAATACATTTGGTTCCATCGAGACCACTTTTTGTGGATAAACGTCGCAGAAAGATGATAACATTGCGTAATACCTGCAATTACAGATTGTTTAACCTTATAGAAAATTTCAATTTCAAACCAAAGCTAGACTGTTATTAAAAACCAAAAGTAAAAAGAACGAAAAAGTGTAGATATAAGTACTGTTGGCAAAGCGTAGGAAACTTCATCAGATCTTCGTTCATCAATGGCATGATTATGCTAAGTCCGTAAAGAAACACACTCGCTGGATTCGGCTCTGTTTCTTCTTTATCAGACCCGGACAAGTCAAACAAAGTTTTGTTTGGTAATTTGGTCAACATCTTCATAAATAATAGGATATCTTGAAAAGCGTCCTCCTCGGCAGTCGCGTCCGTCGTTATCCGTTTGGTGTTGTAATAAGCGTAGGTCTTCATCATATCCATACAAATATGATAGATCTGTGCACTTTGATTCTGAAAATTCAATATGAATATTAGAATTTATTTTATTATTTTATTTTTGGTCAATCTATTTGAATGCTTTTACCTCGTCCAAGTAACACAACATCTCTTTTATACATTCATACATCACTTCCAAAACTAACTGGACCATTTGTTGGTAATTATGGTAGAACTGGAGTACTCTTGGTAAATAAATAAGGAGGTCTAAAATTAAAGGGAATATTTCCACTGAGGCCATCCCCAGTCCTCTCGTCACATCATCGAAAATACCTAAAATAAAATTTGTTTATTATAAAATAAGTTAATTCAAAGTTAAAATCATTTTTGGCATTATTTCGAGACAGATTCTTCACCGATTACAGATTCGAAGATGCTCGCGATCTGCATCCTAATTGGCTCCTCGCCATGAATCTTATTAAAGTTCTCATCGTTTATGATCTTGAGAAAATTGTCCTTCAAGGGTCCGAGAAGGTGTAACCAAAATCTGACCCTATCTTCTGCATTCGGATATGTCAGACCAATATTAACTCCAACTCTCATCAGGCTGCGTTTTGTCATGGGAGTAAAATCAGTTTGCGTTTTAGTGGTCAGTTCGAGCAAATTTGTCAGACGATCAGATTTGATTATGTATCGACCTCTGAAACAAAAAATATATTATTTTAATATTTAACATTATTTTTTATTTTAAAAGAAAATTGTTATTTTTTTTAATTAAAATTTTTACTAACTTTTCTTTATTTTTGACTAACGTCATTAGGAGGTCAATGGTTTCTTTAATGAGGGAAGATTCGCACTTAAAAGTATTGACATTATTCTGAATTTTTTCTAACAAAAAATTGATAGTCCACATGGCACCATTGCTATCGGCGCCAAAAGCCTCGAGTAACGTCGTCGAGATCGCAGAATAGTTTTGCTCCTTCGGGAGCAGAAAACTTAACGACCACCTGTGCAGGAACCAGACAATTGTGCTGCTCAGTTCCGGGCTCAGCATGCCAGCGCAATTCGAAAGAATCGCTACTTTCTCAATCTCGCATAACCGAAACACGCTAGCTATCAGTCTTATCACGTGGTCGGCTTTTTGTTCTGCTTCTGCAATTTCGGTGGTGTTGCTCTGCGGCGAGGCCAGCAACTGCATTGAGACGTTGACGTCCACCTGACCTTTTTGTGCCTGAAAAAGTTAAAATGGAAATAAAAACTGTTTACTATTCGTATACATTGAATTGTGAAAACTTTTAATTAATTTGTTTTCAAGTACCTGGTCAAGGCAGTATTGCATAATTTCTGACGGAATCAAAGGTTCTTCGCCGTCGGATTCCATACACAGAACGTGGCCTGAGATGAGAATCAACCAGTGCAAATCTTCATACAAGTTGCTAATTGATGCTGAATTAGAAGAATTTAAAGTAGCGTTTAAATCGGTCGATGCTAATGTGTTTAGCTGGTCTCGCAATTTTATAGTCCTGTCTTCTATCAGTTTTGATAACAATGGCAAAACATGGCCCAGAATTTGTCTTCCTAACGTACCTAAAATCATTAACTTATTTATAATGCTGCAAACACATTTTTAATCGATTTTTAAACATTATTCCTGTTTTATTCAGTTTTTAACCAACCGATGACTTGCAACTGTTGCAAAAATCTTGTTCTATCGTCTTCCTCCGAGGCGTCGATCTCCTCGTTGCTCAGATCGTTTGACTCAACTCTCTGAAATCCATCCGGAGCAAACAGGTGGCACTGCAAATAAGTATTAAACAGTCTGGTCACACTCGCTTTGTAAATGTCTTTCGGAAAAATGTTTTCCACTGACATGACTTTAATCCAAGTTCTTAATATACATTCGAATGCTTTTGTAAATGAGCTGTCTTCAGAAAACCCCTGAAATAGAAAACAAAATTTTCATTTTAAAACCTGTGATTTAAGAGAAATTAATTACGATAATAAATGAAATGAAATATAATAAATAATAAAATTGAATGAATAACCAACCAACTGAGCGGAATTTTGTGCAAGGAAGCAGCTCTGATTTGTTAGCTGTTCCAAAAATACGAGCAACAAATTTTTATCAATCTCATGAACTATCTTTGAATTCGGATTGAGTAGCAGTAGAGCAGGTTTTGTGAACATGGTGGCCATGGCCAGGGCCTCTTGGTCGCTGACGTTCATCACCGAAACGAGGCGAAGAATGTTCTGCATATAATTCTGCATGTAAGCTTTTTTGTCCTCATCATTTGCAAGTATCTTGCCTCGCAGAGTACCAAACTGCACAAGACAGCGCAATCCGTGCTCGGATGCGTCCGAGTTTCGAATCTTCCAGTAGACGTTGAAGTAGAGGTTCATAACCGCGGGGTCCAGGATGATCCCCTTCCAGGACTCGTCCAGAACCAGGATCGGAAAGTTCGCTGATGCATTGATGTAACCAAACGCGTCGTCAAAATGTTTCGATGGTGCAACGGAGTTAAGGACAAAGATTTTTCATCATCTTCAATTAGATAACATCATTACATAACAACAGCAATCTCTTGCTGTTGCAACTTATTACAACTTGCTAAACAGCAAGTTATAAATTACATCAATTACAAATTTTGAATTTTTTTTACTTCTTCTACCCTCCATCGTCTCAGAATTGTAATTTAAAAAGGATATTATTATGCACGAAACTCCAGCGCAGAATATTCTCAGATATCTCCAAGAGCTTTTTGATCAGCGGTATTTGCCCTGGTTGAACGTCTCCCTTAGTCAATGCATCCAAAGCTCGATAACAAAACTGAAAGATCCTCTTGAGATCGCTGGTCTGAAACTGCATCTTTGCCTGTGTATGAACTTCCCAAGTTAGACCCACGTCTGCAGACTTGACTGTAGTCGCATATTCTTGCAGAATTGAGAGCATTATACTGCATGATAAAAGTTGCTGAAAAAATCCCCCATAAAATTTAATCAATTAGAAACAATCAAATGGCATGAATTTAAAATTATTTTAGTTTAAAGAGTGATTTAGAATTCAAATAGAGTTAGATATATTTTTTAAACCTTTGGCAAATCTCCACTGGAAACAATATTTTCCAGTTCGTCTAAAATCTGTTTCCTTTCAACACCAGGCGTGTTTATGTTTCCACGTTTGACCATTATTGCTATGATCTGTACCATTCGTTCTCTGATAAATGGTGCGAGTGACGGCCTGTTTAACATATACTGTATCAAATATTGTCGCAAGGAGATGATATCGTCGACTGGTAGCGATGACCATTCCCTGATCAGGGCCGATTTGATCACCCCGGCGGTCTCGAACAACACATAGTCCACTTGGCTCCTTTCCAATAATGCGCAGCATATCTTGTAGGGCATCGAGGTTTTTCGGAAGTTCAAAACAATGGCCTCCGCTGCACGTCGTTGGTCCGGTGTCACAACATTTGGCAGCGCCTTTGGAAGCGAAAACAACAAATTAGAAAACGTCAAAATTATTTAATGCAATTTAGAAAATTAAAATAAAACGTAAAAACAGGTACACATTTTTTGGTATCTTTTTTGTGATTCACAAAATGAAAGAAAAGTGTTATTTTCAAAATAAAAAAAAGGTTACAATATATTTTTGTTTAATTACCAAAATAAGTTGAGCAGCATTTTCCAAATCCTGTTGGATTTTTTGTATCTCCTCGGCCATCGTGGTTTGTTTGTTTATTTTACTTTTTGTCAAAAATCAAACCTCATCGTCTGTATACCAAAAGTCAGCAAATCGGCATTGTTTTTAAACTCAACAATTCACATCACATTTGTGATGAGAAACAAAAAAAACAGTGATGGGTGTAAAAATAACATGTGGACGAGACATAAAAATAGCGCGGGCTGCGCGCACAGGGAAAGGTTATGTGTAATGTCTTCGGTTTATTCATGAGCCCTTTTTCTTCTCTCTCTTTTATCAGCACGAAACTACATGTTAAAGAGAGACGAAAAAACCCTAGATCAAACAAACCACCTTGAAAAAAAGAAAATAAAAAATAAACAAGTGTACACATGTACAATACCTTAAAAATGAAACAGAAAAATAATATTAACTTTCAAGAACCAAAATTGTTATTCCCAAATTCAATAAACAACTAAATAAACAAAACATGTGAAAAGTCCCTAGATGAATCAGGGTTGCTAATAATAAACAAAAGCATAAATAAAAAAACATTCAACAATTCTAAAAAAACGCAAGAATGACCTTCAAAAAATATTGTTTATTTATTAAAAAACATTGTACAAAAACAAAACAAAAGCAGTCCAACGTTTGAAAGATCTAGTAACTTTTCGTAATCTGAGCAGTTGTCATCTTTGTCAGTTGAATTTTGTAGGTTAGGTTAGGTTTTTGGTGGTTTGCACTATAAAACACATAGAGCGCGAGATGGGAAACATAAATATCTACCAGCACTTGCGGACGGAAGAATGATAAACAAAAGTTAACAATCAAAAGACGTTGATTGTTGTTGTTTCGCAATCGTCGAAAGGTTGACAAAAAGTTTGGCGTTCAGTTGAGGACCAATGGGGAGGCACCGGGTTCGTGGTTACAGTGTGACGTCATAACACACGCGCCGCGTTGCACTAACACTCTTCTGGGTAAAAGTGAGATCTCCGCCATTTTGGTTGGCATGGATCAGATGAGATAATGCTGAACGATGTGAAGAATCGACGGTTGATCGTCAGTTTCGCGGGATAAAATCGTTCGCTCGGATGCTATCAGTTGGCTCGACGTTGTTTTGATTGTGCTCGCGTTCAAACCCGGCGCCTAGAGCCATGGACGCCGTCAAAGCTTTCAACGCGGAGGTAACTGTCTCGTTTGGTGCATCTTCCGTTGCTCGCCGCCACGATTTTGTCAACCCCAAAAACTTCATTTTTCGCATCTCCAAACATTCCTTGACATTTTCGAACAAATTGATCTGTCAATTTTGTTTGACTCCGAAATAAACTTCCAACCAACGCTCTAATTTAGGGGTTAATTTTCAACAAAAAAAAAAAAAAAAGTTGAACTATGTTGATTTGTAAACTGAAAAAGGTGTTTTTGAAATGTTGGTGTTTTATTTTTCGGATCAGAGTTTTGTTTACATTTTTAAACAGTTTTACTTTTTACTAAAAGATGGTTTCTTTGCAGCTTTCCGCGCTCTACGAGGTGAAGCCGCCGATCTCAAAGGCTAAAATGAACTCGTTGACAAGAGGAGCAATTAAAGCAATTAAATTTTATAAACACGTTGTACAGAGTGTAGAAAAATTTATACAAAAGGTGAGCTTGTAAATTGATAAAATTAACAATTTTTAATTAACCATAAAAATAAATTTCATTTCAATGAAATGTTATTCTTTCAGTGTAAGCCAGAATACAAGGTTCCAGGATTATACGTGATTGATTCAATAGTACGGCAATCGAGGCACCAATTCGGCATCGACAAGGACGTCTTTGCTCCGCGGTTCGCTAAAAACATGCAGATGACTTTTCTTAACCTTTTGAAATGCCCGCCTGAAGATAAAAGTAAGGTCATTCGAGTCCTAAATTTGTGGCAAAAGAATTCCGTTTTCCCGTCGGAAGTCATACAGCCTTTATTCGATCTGGTTGATCCTAATCATCCGATTCACAAGGAACAAACCAACTCTAATGGTAAGAAAAAAAGATAATAAAATAAGAAAAAATAAAAAATAGATTTGAATTTGTGGAAAAAAAAAACAAGAAGATTGAATTGTTTAATCGGAATGATGTTTTACAGCCAAACCAATTGATCCGGCCTGGCTTGCTCAAACAATGGAGTGTACTAACAATATGGTACGAAAAATATCAGCAACTTTTGGATTTTTGAAATGGTAGTTTGAAAATTAAAATAAAGAATATAAATTGATCGATGTTGGGTTTGCAGGTTCAGTCGAACGTGAACCAAGTCGATGCCTCCTTTTTGGACCAGCTGCAACATCTGCAACAAATATTACTGAAAAACAAAGAGGCTACGAACGACGCTCAAAGTTCTGTTAAATTTGATAAAAAGCTATTGGATTTTGATTACGGCGAGGAGGAGGAAGATGACAGCATTCGAGCCACATCTCCCACCTCTGCGACTCCACTCAACCAGTACAATCAGGCTGCGGGTAGCCTTGAGAGTCTTGGTCTCTTGCTTACAAATCCAGAAGTACGTCAAGATTTGTGACATAAAAAATGTTGTCCCCTCGTGATGTTTGTAATTTCGAACTGAATTTGTTATTGATCTCGTAGGTTTTGAGGCAACTGCAAACGTTGCAACAAACAATGCAAGGAGGCTCAGTTACGAATCAACACGAGATGGAGGAGAAGATGCGCAAACTTCAGCAAATGAAACAGCAAGAAGAAGAGTTTGATAAGCACTTGGCCCAAACTGTGCCGGTTAGATCTTGATTCAATAAATGTTTTTGATTGTTCAAATATTATCATAAACTTATTGGTATCTTTTTTTGTCTTTCTATTCTCTTACAAGTTTTTATTTCTTTAATGAAAACTTAATTTGTCGAATGAAAAGAAAAATTTCATTTAATTCAAACTCATTTGGTTTAAGATGATGTTTGGTTGCTTTTTGATAAAATTAGGATGTTAAGATACATTGATAAGGGATGAAAACGTTTTCAGAACTTGCCGTTTGCATCTGAATGTGAATTGAATTCTTCCGATCTTTTGAAACAGAGTCAGCAAAATGTGTATAGTACAAATATGAACGCAGCAGTTATACCTCCGGACATGAGTCAACCACCGCCTGGGTATCCGGTAACGTTACCTTTTGCGTCGCAGCCGGCAGTCATGATGAGATCCATGGGTCATGACTGCATTCAAGACCAAAAAAGTCCTCTCATGGACGAAGTGCAGGATTTAGAATATCAAGGGTAACTTTTTATAACTTATTTTTGAATTAATGTTCGACAGTGAATAAAATATGACAAAATATGAATGAAATTAGAAACAACGAAAAATAGATTATGTTAATAACAATTTGCCTTTTTCAGGAACAATACCAATAGGCGAGATAGCAGTAGTGTTGAAATTGTGAACTGTGAGAATATGAGGTCACAAAGTCGGTCTCTTGATAGATTTCGAAGACATAGTCGGTCGAAATCTCCCCGTCACCGTGACAGAGACAGGGGTCGTGATCGAGATCGCGATAGGGATAGAAAATCGAGATCCAGATCACGATCTAGACGACGAAGGTATTGTTTTTTATGATCTAAAGAAACCTCATGGTCAACTAATTAAAGCATCGAATATATTTTTCCTAACAAATCTTTCATTCAAGGTCAAGATCCAGGGATCGAGACAGAGATCGGAAACGAGATGATAGTCGGGATAAAATGACGGAAGAAGAACGCGAAAGGCAGAGGGAACGTAAAAAACGTGGGCTTCCACCCATTATGAGAGATAAACTAAGTGGTTGGTTTTCATTTATGAGTAATTTGAAAACATTAATTAAGTGAATAAAACTGATAAATAATTGGTTTATTTTTTACAGTCTGCAGTACTACACTATGGGTAGGACATTTATCCAAACTGGTGCACCAAGAAGAACTGTCAGATACGTTCGGAGAATTTGGGGACATTGTCAGTATAGATTTAATTTCACCCAGAGGGTGTGCTTTTATATGTATGAACCGCAGACAAGACGCTTACAGAGCTCTAACCAAGCTGAAAAATCACAAGATGCAAGGCAAAGCCATAACGGTACACTTTTTCGAATTTCCCATAAGCAAGAAAACCAATTAAATATTTGTATTTTGTATTATATTAAAATGTTTATTATAGCTGGCTTGGGCACCTGGAAAAGGAGTAAAAGGCAAAGAATGGAAAGATTATTGGGAAGTCGAATCCGGAGTCAGTTACATCCCCTGGAGCAAACTCAATGATATCACAGATACTGAACTTGAACTTCTCGAGGAAGGAGGAATGATTGACGATGAAACGTTGCCTCCAAAATTGAAAGGTCTAGGAGTACACAATGTTTAACTTGAGAAACAAATAATTAAATATTCAATTGTTAAATTGAATTAATTAAAGAAAATTGAAACAACATTTAAATGTAAAACTAATAAATTTAATTTAAAATTGAATTTTGAAAACGTTTGAATTCTTTTTAGGGAGATTGAAGCTTAGTTCAAACAACCAACACCTGTTGCAACAAAACGCAACAGGACTGCAAGCCTTGGGAGACAACCTGGTCAGTGTAATGCCACCATCAGGCACACCTCTGGTCGACACAAGTCAGCCTCCTCCTATCAGGCCACCCACCTCAGCTCCACTACTGCCTACGAACCCTCAACTTCAAATGATTCCTCCAGGCTTCACGATGTCTGGCGTACCTCGTAAGTTCAAACAAAATTAAAAAATAAGACATTTTTATTTTTAAAACTTTTAATTTGATATTTTATTTTTAATAAAAATGTATCAACTTCAGGCATGTTGGGACCAATGGGTTTGTCAATGGCACACGGTCTAATGCCAAACGTTCCAATCGGAGTACCTCCACCTAATATGCAGAGTCTCCTTGGACCACCTGGTATGATGCAGTCCATGCTGACTTCTTCAGTCAACTCACCCTTTGGTACAGGAGTTGGCGTTGGAGCTCTCCTAACTCAAATTCCATTACCAACTCCAACTGCACCCTCTGACAAATCTAACTCTGGTAAATATCCTTCACGGATATCATCATCATTCGAATGTTTATTTCTGACTTATCTATGTTTAATTTCCTTCTTGATTCTTTTTACTAAAATGTTCAATTGCATCCATCTAAAAGACATGTTTTTTCGTCAGATTCAAATCTACCTCCTGCCTTGTCGCTTATGCGCCAAGCATACAACGTCGGTACACCGATGCAGATGTCAGTGGCGTCGCAGCAGTCAAGTCACGGGGACGACATGGACGTGGAGATGGAAGACGCGATGCCTCAGTCCAACAACAGTTCCCTGATGCCAAAAGAGAAGCAGAACCTGAGCGACCAGTTGCTGGCCGCGATGAAAAGCGACAACGACCGGGAGTACCGTGACCGGGAGAGGGACCGCGACCGGGACCACGAGCGTGACCGCGACCGCGACAGGAGAGATAGGGATGAGCGAGGTCGGGAGCGCGGACGCCGCGATAGGGGCGGTCGTGACCGTAGGAGAGACCGCGATGATCGGCGGGACCGTGACAGAGACAGCCGCGAGTCTTCGTCGATTCGCCACCAAGATGCTGCCGAGCTCGATGCGAAGAAGGATGTCAACAAGATGAGCCTCACTGAACGGCTGAGACAGCTGGCCGACGGCACCCTGCCGGTCGACGACCGCAGAAACGCCCGCAATGATCGCAGCTCCGAACGACACGAGCGCAACTTTGAAGACTCGGCCATAAGGCGAATCAATGATGCACCGCCTGCGCTGATGGATCTGCCCAAGTTTGGCGGAGTCCCTGATAGGCAGAGACCGCCCGACTTCAGACCAAATTCTCAGGTTTGAACCTGATATGTAATATGATGTTAAAAAGATTACATTTTTGTTTCAACAGTGGATGTAAAGTACATGTTTTCAAGTTATTTATTAAGTTAAACAAATGTGAAATGTTGTTTAGGATCTGGTTCGAGACTTTGCACAAAGAGAGAGAGAGAGGGCGAATTTCGGCCGCGGTGCAAGCGGCGGTCCGAGAGGTCCCCTGTCCTTGGAAGATTTCAGCGATCCCAGGATGCTTGGCGGAAGATTTCCGGACGATCGGATCGACGGTCGCCATGGCCCTAAGGGAGTCAGGCCCGATGATTTCGATCCGCGCCTAGCCCACCCGCCGAGGGACGACTTCGACCGGCCGGACATCAGAGCGCGCCACCCGTCGCAGGAAGATTACGAGCGCGAGCGCTTCGAATTCGAGATGCGCCAGCGGGACGGGGTGTTCGATCCGCGGGTCCACGTTGACCACCCAGATTTCGAACCTAGGAGGCGAGATTTCTTCCGTGGTTCGTTGGACTCTGCGTTCGGAGGCCCTATGCCCATGATGGGCCCCAGGGGACCGAGGGGACCCATGGGCCCAGACTCGTTTGGCTCTCAGCGACCTCCTGGCCCTCGTAGCCATGGTAATTAATTATTCTAAATTTGTTCTTCAACTGAAAATAAATCAAATTCAATTAAAAGGGTTCAGAGTTAAACCTTGTGGTTAGTTTTTTTGAATTGATTTTTTTTATTTCTTTATCTTTATCTTCTATATTTTACATTAGTATTACAAATTGTTCGAAATGTAATATTAATGATTATTCAGGTTTATTACTATACTATTACGATAATAAAAAATTATCATAATTGTGATTTCAACGATTGTACACTATTTTATGTAAGTGAAAAAAAGGTGGTAATTTTATCGTTCAGGTGGCAGTTATCGTTCAGTCATGATAAATAAAATTTCTTGCATTATTATATAAATATAACTTATTTTGGAAAATTAAATCAAAATTTTTACGAAACAAATTCACTCTGTAAAAGCTTGTTTCTCGTTATAATTAGTTACTAAAACTGCTTTGAAATATTTCAGGTCCGCCAATGTTCCATCCAAGAGGCATGGGTCCTAGGGGGATGCGGCCCGGGATGCGTCCAATGTTCGGACCTCGAGGAATGGGAGGCCAGTTTGATCCGCGAGAGAGCGAAGCGTTCTACCGGGCGCAGTTTGACGACGCCCGTGGGCCACCTGGGCACCTGCGATTGCCGTTCGGGGCGCGGATGGGAGCGCCGTCCCTGATGTCCGGCCCGAGGGACGAGAACTGGAGCCAACGCAAACAGTTGCAACAAGAGAACGGACCTCCGGGTGTTTGGGAAGCACCCCCTGGCGGTCCCGAGGAGAAGCTCAAGTCCGGCTCGGACCGCAACCGAAACCGCAAGTCAAGGTGGGGCAACGCCAGTCCGCACGCGAGCAAGGAAGAAAATTGGGACGTCGAAGAAAAAGAAGACGAGTCGAAGGAAGAGAAATCCGAGCAGCCGCCCGAGTCTCAGGACGACGACAAAAAGGAAACTGACAATTGGACGGAGAACGAGAACAGAAAAGATGAAAATTGGGAGGAGAGCGAGGAGAAGGTTGAACATCAACAGGTCGAGGAGATTTCAACTAAGGAGATCTTCCAGGAGGAAAATTTCGTGGACCAAAGTTTTCCGGAGCAAAGCTTCCCTGTGGAGGATTTCGTTGAGGAGCAACCGGTCGAGTGCACGGTGAAAGAGGACAGTGAGCCAGTTGTAACTGAGGAGCCGACGATGGAACCGGTGGACAATGTTGAAAACGATTTAGTCACGGGGGGACAGGAGTCGTAAAATATTTGTGACGATGAATCTTTGGGACGTGTAAATAGATTGACAGTGGGATAAGTTTGACATCGGAGTGGTGAGGGTGCCTGTGGTTTCAGTGCGTATCGTCCTTTTTTTTGCATCTTTCCATTTTTATTAAATGAGACTACAATTTTTTTGCGATTTTCTTTTATGTTTTTTTCTTTTTTTTTGGTACTTTATTTTGACTTTTTGTTCATAAATTCATTGCCATTATTTTGTGCATTCGTTTGAGTCGTTTAAGCTATAGAGTTCCTTCCTCCGGTACATACTCGGCTGCTATGTATTACGAAAGGTGAACACAGGACCTGATTATGAAATAGGTCATAAAAAAGTAGGAAATCAAATATAGGATGTATGTCGGATTTGCGAAAAAAAAAAAAAAATTGTGCCCGATAATTTTGGGCAACCTATGGAGATATCGCACGTTAAAGACACGTGTTCCGTCGTTTTTTATCATGTTCCCGCGCAATGCGAGGAAAACGCGCACTTCTTATCAAGACTTGACACAATTGAAACTGAATAGATTTTATTTTTTCATTCAAACGTTTCAATATGTATTACATTTGTATATATACCAACTAGATATATTTATGACTTTGCCCGCAACACCCACGCCCGGTGTTCGAAACGAATTGATTTATTTATATTGAAAGGACAAAAAATTGTAAATACTTTTATATTTTGCATAAAATTAAGTTGTTCAAGTCACCTCAGAGACCAATAAATATTTTATACGAAATTCATCGTCAACTCCATTGTGGCCTTTATAATTTTGAAAACGTTTTGAATCTCGCATCGACTTTGTTCTCAACTGCCGAGTCATCAATCTTTTTTTTTTTGTTTCTTGTCTTTTGTCAGTTGTTTAGAGGGCATCCTTGTAAGTTTAGTAGATTGAAAAAAAGAAGTTTCTATGTTAAAGTTTGTTATAACTGATTGTAAAAAAAAATAATAAAAATAGGAGCCCACAATGTTTGCGGCATGGTCATCTCTTGGTTCCTGTGTTCACGCAAAAACATCTTTCTGTACAACGATGGAGGACTCGCGCTTGCGCTCAAACTGAGTGACAAGTGCAAGGTACTGTTTATCATACATTTATCAAATTAGCGTCGCGTTGAAAGAATTGACTTTTATGTTAGGCCCCTGAAACAAAAAATTGAGAACGAACCAACGATCACCACAATGATCTCGCACCACTCCACAATTGACACTTGAAATTTGTATGTAACGGGACGACAACAATCCTGCACTCACCAATCTCAATATTCGACTTTCTTTTTTTGTCTCGTTTCAAATTCAATTCGAGAGTTTAGAATTTTTCGGAGCTTCGTTCATCTGATTATTTTTGCCCCCATGAAAATAATCAAAAATTTCACCGCTCTTGTTAACCCCCCTTTGTTCTCTTTTTCTATCGTATAATTGTGTGTTGTAAAATAATTACCACTTTTTTTTCTCTCCTATTGTATAAATTTAAAGTTGTAGAAATTGTATTCCGGTAAAGATGTTATATAACGTGCACGTGAATCGAATTCACGTGATTGCAAAAATGAGACAGCCACAAAATCGTTTCATTGATGAATCAACTTTTTGCAACGAAATTATACTTAGAATGTTGTTTGTTTTTATTTTCTTTATTGAACATTTCGTTGAAGAAAAGTACGCATCGTTAAGTGATGTCCTAGTGCGTTTGGATTTTTTGTTCGATCCGCATTGAAAGATGTGACAAACGTTTTGGTGTAAAAAGTTTTTTTTTGTTCGTCGAACGAGTGGTATCAAAGTGGACATTATTTATTGATGGGGAAAAAAGATTCTTCGCGAGATTGACATGCCAATGAATTTCTATCAATTTATGCCTAAGAATTATTGCAAAGTGAATTTTTTTAATTAATTTTGATTCAATTCCCCAAAATGAGTTGCGCTTAAAAAACATTGTTACAAATCTTATTTATCATGATTAAACGAAAATTGATAACAATTTGCCACCATTTTTTTCTCACGTAAAATAGTGTACAATCGTCGAAATCACAATTATGATAATTTTTTATTTGTATTTGTATGTAGTAACGATCATTAATAAACATTAATATTACATTTCGAACGATTTGTAATAATATTTTCCCAGGAGTATACAAAATAAAACTCATTCGAAAGATAGGAAACTTCAAATGTTGTACGTAATATTAATGAAAAAAAGAATATTCATTGTATGACGTGAAGTGTTGTGTGGTATTGTGGTGTAAAATACAGAAGATGTTCAAAGATAAAGAAATAAAACACAATTCAAATAAAATTAACAGCAAGGTTTAACTCAAACCCTTTCAATGTTCAACAAAGCTCAAAATTTGGATCTTCAACCGTTTTTGTGTCACATCAAATAAATTTTATGCAACATTGTAATTTTGCATGCTGACTGTAACTTTTACAGGATATTTTCGCAACGTTTTGTGTCATATCGTGATATGTCGCAACTTTTCCGCCGTTAGTTTTTATTTTGTAGAAGAATATCGAATATCAGACTCATTTTTATTTTTCAAGTACAATTTCAAGTATGTGAAGCGAGATATTAGCTGCGAGGACAAAGATTCACGTTTAGGCGGACTTGCTTACTTCACTCGTTAGGACGGTTTTTCTTATATCATCCCTCAAAAGTTCAATTGCCTTCGCTATCAGCAGTCACGTTTATAAAAAAAAAAGAAACAATCCATATCTTTTATGTTGTAAATCGATTATATTATTCTAGGTACATATTTTTTGGTTTTTGAAATTTGCGAAAACTTCAACTTCATCTATGTTTAAATTGTTAAATGGTTGACAACATGGCCGACCTCTGATCATGACAAAATGGTAGAGTTTGCAATCTAAAAAATCAATTAAATTCCGTAATGTTGTTTAAAATTATTTCATAATTGTATAATAATAAATCTGTATATGAAAATGAAATGAAGAAAAAGGGTTGAGAAATTGATTAATTATTTTCTTTTTGTGTTTGGTGACAATAAGTTGAACTGAGTCATAATAAATTCATTGACCATAAAATGGTAAAGACGAACCAATTATATTTCAATTTGCTTTGTAAATGCTTAATCGATAAAAAAAGCTGGTATGGAATTAATTATATAGGTAGCAGGGATAGTCGAGAGGCGCATCTGTTTTAGACAGATTCCATACTAGACTGCAAACGGAACAGACTGAGTGGTACATAGCTGTTAACAGTGCACAATGAACAAACTTGGCGATTTCATCGAGTACCCGCAGCTCAAAATCTATGTTTTTATACACCCACGCCATAGTTCAATGTAAATTTGAAGACAAACACTTTTGTTTTATCTTCTATGCAACAAGTGAGATAACTCAAATTTCGACAAAAAAACTTGTCTGACTTTTGTTTCATTATCTTTATCAATTAATATTTTTAAACACCATACTTTTTTACTGCGTATTATTTTTTCAATATAATGTAAAAAATTAATAACAGCTTTATGGTAATATATTTCGATGACAAATTGTGATTCGAAGATTCCTTCTTCTAGGGTCGCCGCGTAGAGAGACGAAAAAATGCTTTCCAAATCCTCGCATTGAATAGTCAGCGCACGAAATAATAATCGGATTGTTTCATGCTGTGCTCTGCCTGAAAATGTGATCAGATTAAAAGTGAACATTTTTTAACAATGCCATGCTCTAAATGCACTGAAAGTCAAACAACCAAATTAGAAATAATAATCTTACTCGTTAAATCATGAAAAAGAAATTAGGCTCAGTATTTGATAGTGACTTCTGGAAAATTTTTAGTAACTTACTATTTTAACTAACTTCTATTGATTTTTTTACTAACTGCTAGTGAGTTTCTAGTATTTTTTAGTAATATTCAATGCAAATATAGTACCTTGGAGAAAATTACTAGTTACTTTTACAATTTTCTAGTGACTTCTAGTGATTTTTAAAAAAACTTTCCATGAATTAAATTTCTATGAATTTTTATTTTTTCAACAAAAATATTTCGACAAAACAGGAATTAAGATGACTGAAAATAACAAAAGAAATGCAAGTGACATGTTTTTTTCAGATTCGATGAGATGTAAAAATTGGATGTCTAAAAATATAGGTAATAATGATCATTGAAAAAGGTCATCATGACGTAAGAGAAAGTGGGTGTCTGAAGGACAGTCGGAAGAAGCGAAAATGACGCCCTAATTCTTTGAAGTATGACAAAAGATGCTTTAATAAAGACTTGCTATGAGTCCGACGGATCTCATATAATGAATTCTTCGCGGGGTTAACATTCCTCGGGGTAAAATGCTCCACTTGAAAACATTCTTGGCACCTCGACGGTTTATTGATAAAACACAAACGGCTTCCTACCCGCGCTAAGATGAACTCTTCTCGATATCCCTGCTTATATCCATGCGACTATTTATTTTTAAAAATAATCAGTTGTAAATTGAATTTATTTTTCTTTCAACCAACAAATTATTCGTTGTAACAAGTTCCACAAATCTGTCCTCAAAAATGCAAAATTTTTCCTCACGAAGTTCAAATTATTAACATGTTTGTTCCTCTTTTTAAATATGAATAAATTAAAAAAGTGCGGAGGTATTCGCAAAACAAAAAGTTGTTAAAAATTCTAAATTGAAAAAAGGTATGAACAAAAAGAAACAAAGTAGCTTTGAGGAAGTATCAGTTCACTTTTCATCAAACCGATCCATTGTTCAGAGTTGCACACAATTATGAAAATTGCTAAAGTGCAGATGTTTAATCTCTCAAGAAATAAATTATCGAGTCCATTGACGATCGAATCGTCACACAGTTACATAAGTTACATAAAAAACGTAGTAATTTATGTTATATAAGTCTTTTCTTTTTTTTCTTTTTTCTTGCGTTGTTCAGTTGATCTTGCAGAATTATAACTCAAAATCAAGAGATTTTAGAAAATGCTCAATTATTTGAATAATTCTTTTATAACGTCTTTCGCCACTTGAAAGACGGCTTCTGGATTAACCCATATTAACTCACGTAAAAACATGCTTAATTCATTATTCATATATAGTCGCTGCATGAATAAAAGATTAGAGGAAAAATACAAATAAACAAATTAGGAGAATTAGGGGACACCGGGCCTAAAATATTTGTCCTTTAATCAGATACAACGGAGGGTCCTTGATCACGTTAACCATATGTTCTTTTTTCATTTTCTTTCGAACCGTTATTTTTTCATCGGAAGGTATTCTGAATTCATCATAAAACAATTTTTCACACAATTTTTAATTGAATTTTATGAATTTCAATATTAATCAAATTATTTAATGTATTGAATTGTGTTAAATATATAAAAAATATTACTTAGTTTTGTTTAATTCGAATTTGATTTTTTGTTTCGAATAAATTTAAAAATGAAAATAAACAATTGTTTCATATGAAAATTGCTTACGATTGTATTTTAAAAATAAATTATTCAATTATGTTATCGTAAATATATTTTTCATAAAAATTATGTAAATACAACTATTATTTTTATTTTATTTTTTATATTAATCTATATAAAAAACTAAATATAAATAATAAAAAAAGGTTCGACGCCAACAATGTCGTAAAATTATGATATTAGATTGGGAGGTACTTTTCCTACTTGTTGCACACACTCTGAGCACAGTAGTACAAGTTCGCATAGTAGTGGACCGCCTCTCAGTTGATTCGGCAAAGTCGCGTCTTCCGCATAAAAAAAGTTTTTAAATTCAAATGGAATCAAATAGTTTAACTAAAAAGTAACTAAAATAGTATTCAAAAACGTTGTTCAATTTATTAAATTATTTGTGGTTTAGTTCAAATTTTGAATTCACTTCATGCATTTGTTTATCAAAAATTATAGTGCAACATATACAGTGAAAATTTGAAAAATACGAAAAAATGTTTGTTCCTATTTTTTTCAATTTTTTTATAAGAACCTATTAAAGCCATTAAACTGTGACAAAAAATGCGGTGATACGATTTTCCAGTCATAAAATTTTTACTACATGGCCAATAGAATAATAATAAAATACGGTTCTAATAATATTTATTGTTCCGAAAGAAAATTAGTAAAAAAATGATCAGATGAAACTAAAACTTGTTTTAAATATTTTAAAAATAGAAAGATTTAGGTTTTAGAAAGTCTATATTTAGTTTTAATTTTTAAATTGTGATGAAATGAAAAAAAAATAAATAAATAAATAAATAAAATAGTACACAGAGGTATTCCACAAATATTTCAAAAAAGATGAAAAAAGACTAGTTTAAAATATAATAGATTTTATAAATGGAAAAAATAATCGATTTAATTATATCATTTTATATATTATATTATATTATTCAAATGACCAATATAAAATTTAATTTGTTATGTTAATTTTAGTGTCTGGTTCGTATTTTTTTGACTTTTTCGTGTTTGTTTCTAAATTAATTTGTTTATATTTGGTTCATTTTAATCTATTTGTTTTGTTTTCTTTGTATTTTGATTGATTTCGATTCGGGTTTGTTTTGTTTATATTTGGTTTTTGATTTGCTTATATTCGGTTTGTGTTTTGTTTATATGTGTTTTTTTTTGTTTACGTTGAATTTGTTTGTGAATGTGCTTGTTTATGTTTGTATATTGGTTGATTTCGATTCGGGTTTGTTTTATTTCTTTGTTGTGTTTGAAATTAGTTTTATTTTTTGATGCTTTGTTATTTTTTCATTCAGTTGATTTTTGATTTTGTGTTTTTTAGTGATTAATTTGTTTTTGATTTCGTTGTTTATTTTGGTTTTTATTTACATTTTTTTGTTTACGTTTGTGTCTTTTTCAATATAAAAAAGTAAACAATTGTAATATTGCAAAATAAGTTGCTAAAATCTTTAATATAATTAAAAGAAATAAATTGTTGAAATGTTTTTTATTTGCAAAAATGGTACAGATGAATCAGTATAATGGTTAGAACAAATTGAGGCCTTTACAAATGAAAATGGAAAAAGAACTAATGAAAGCGTGAATTAGGGATAAATCGAGCAGACACTCTTGATGTGGAGGATAGAAAAATAGGGTGTTAAAAGTGATTCGGAAGGGGGGTGCGCAACAAAGGGGCATGCGCCTGAACGATACGGATGCTGGGGTCCGCCGAGATCGGACGAGAAAGCCAAAGAAGCACGAAAGACGCAGACCACGGCGGGCAGCGACGGCCCTGAGCCGGATACAAGGGTGAAATGCACCTCCGTCGTTTGCATCAATCGGCCGCGGCATTTTCACTGGCGAGCACTCGCCAGCGCGTTAAAAAATACGATTAACCTTCCGAACCATTCAAAATCGGCGGGACCACCCAATTCTCTCTTAGATTTTCTTCTGCACTTCCAATTGCGTAAGTAACTTTTAGCGATACCAATCTCAACCAACGATTTAATCAATTTTTTTTCTTCCACAATGATTTTTCCTTAGTTCTGTTTTGATTAATTTTTTTAATCTCCCGCCTTTCGTCAGGTGTTATTTGTTTATAATTTTATAATATTTATAGAAATTAGCCTGATATGAACAAAATTTTTATTTTTGAGTTATAACAAAATGAAAAATAACAATTTTTTAAGTTTTAAATTAGTAAAGATTGTTCTTGTATTCTATTTTCAAATATCATCTACTTTTTTTTTATTATTTTGGGCTGGGAATTAGACGTTTTGAAATTTTAATTTGTGCAAATAAACATATTTAAAAATTTATACATTAGTATGGTGCTTTTATTCAAAACAGTTTGTTCACTTTTTTGTTTAAATTTCGAGCTTGGAAGTTTTTGCTATTGAAAAACGCGATATTCTTGCAAGATAAAAGATTCGATTCGCGTGTCGTAAATTCGTTTTGGTTGCCAGTTTTTTCAATTCTCTATAATTTCAAATTTAAATATTTTAAATTATTCAAACAAGTTTGGTTTTATTCAAAAAAATTTTGGAAAATGTATCAAAACAATTTTCTTAACTGGATTTTTAAAAAGAAATAAAAATAGAAGATAATTTATTGAATCGAATGTGAGGATGTATTGCAACATTGTATATTATTAGGATAAAAAAATGTTAATTCACTATGATAATAACAGATTAAAAGTCAATGTCACAAATGATGTCAGTCGCACAAAAGAAATGTGATAAATAAATATCGCAAGTTTATCATAACGTAATACAAAACTTTAGTACTCGCAATGTATTAACAGTAAATATGTTGAAGACTAGGCAATATCATATTAAAATTAATTAAATTCAAAGCAGCGTTATTCAAGTTTTTATAAAATATACTTTTTCTTATATTAAATCCTCAGCTTGCACCGGTTTCAACGTATCACAAAAACCAAAAATCGTTTACTCACAAATGACATTAACATTAAATTTTTCAATTTTCTCAACAAAACTTATTTATTATTATAAAAAATATTTAATATTCTTACAGAAAAAATGTTATATGCGATAAACTCTGAAAGATAAAAAACGTTTAAACATTTTAATTTGTTCAAACTTGTTAAACTTTATTTTGATTTCTTAGATTTTATATCCGAAGGTTTAGATGTTCTTCTTTTTTCTTTTTTTCATAAGAGATGTGAGATAAATTTGTTATTCTTGTTCTTGCCTAGTTTATGTAAGATTGTGCTTTAAATAAAAAATATAAAGCAAGTTGAAGTAAGACTCACGCACAATTGACAGAAATGCGAATACACGAATGGGGGGTAAGTGAATCAATTGCCCTCGTTATATCGAGCTGACTGTAGATGATTAGATTTTGCATGTATCAATATACAATGTTAAAAAAAATCGGTTTACCGGAGTTCAAGAAAATATCCGTGAATGCCACGGAGAAGAAGAAGTTATTTTTAAATCCTCGACGGTTCAGTCATTCCGATATAGTTGTGATTGCTAATCAGCTTTGCAGTGATCGGTCTCAGGTTGAGACGTTTCATCTGATAAAAAAAGATTTTTCAATTGTAATTTTACAATTTTTTCATTCCTGATATTTTTTCTCTCATTCTTTCATACATATTTTATATAAGAATGTCCTTTTCTTTAGGTACCTTCAAAAAATGGAAATCTTTCTGTTTCCATGATTACAGTAAGAAGATTGAGGATGTAATTTTTTAAACTAAATATTGAAACAAGTAAAAAAATGATTTTACACAATTATGTCCTCTGATATTTGTCTTATCAATTCAGTGCTATACGCAGTAGTTGGGGGATCATTTCCACAGATTCCGGTATCTCTCTATGATATCTACCCTCATAGTATTTCAGCAGGAAATAGTTTCGTAACCACCAAGTGGCAGCATTTTCATTTCCTCTTCGGTTTAGAACCACTTGAACGAAAAATTGACTCGATTAACAATTTAAATTTTGCATCCTGTTTAAAATGATTATAAACAATATTTTTGACAATTATTTGGCTATATTTATAATTGCAATAATTAACTAATGAATTCATGTCATTGATTTATTTCATAATCAGTTAATTTTGAAATAATTAATTATTTTCAAATAATTAAGAATTAAAATTTTTGTTTCTTGTAATTCTTTGTTTAGTAGAAGATGAAGGATTCATTTTTTTCAATTTATGTTCATTAATGATGATCATCTGATTTTTTATGTTTCACTTCTCTGTAATCTTGAGAGAGTTAATAGTGTGATCGGTAATACGGTTATAAAGCAATCTGCATAACCCAGCTCTGTATCTTACTGTCCGCGCAAATTCGATGTCTAGCTTCGTGTGGTAATTACTTGCAATAATCCTATTAGAAATATCGTTATAAGCTCTCTGCAACTATGAATAATATGAGACCGACTAATCGTTAAGATAACATTATGACACGCATCGCATACAAGTGTCATCAAAAATAAAAAGTTGAATTAAATATAATATATGTTTAACTCTTTATTTTTTCATATATTTTTATCTTCATCTTTTTTATATTTTTTTCGAAAGTTACTTTAATATAAATGAGATGAAAAAAAATGTTTCAACAGAAATTGAGTTGAATTCAATTTTTTTTGTTGATTTAAAATAAAATGTTAAAATACAAATCGAAAATATATATGAAAAAATTGGATCAAAAATGATTTGCTTATGAAAATAAATATTATGTTAATATGTGTGTTTGTTAATTGGTCATTAAATAATGGGAGGCATTAAAATTGTATGTAATAATAAATAATAATGTTTGAGATATAAATCCATCTTGTGACTTGCGTCGTTCGATATAGTGAACATTTTCTGAAGTTAATGAAATTTCACGGAGGTAATTCGTTTAACCAGCAATATCGTGCAACAGAGTAGAGTGTAGAGAGAATCTGCCTTTGACAATATAGTTATCACTAAAAGATAGAAACATCAAACAGAGATTTTTGGCTGAAATAATTTAATTCGTTTTAGGATCATATATTATTTTACATCATCCGCTCCGGCTAAAAGCCAAACGTTCGATAAAATTCATATTTTATCAATTTGATTAACAAATTTCGACATTTTTAACATTTTCTTATATTTAAATCAAATTTATTGTCTAAATTGTGGTGTTTGAATAATTTATATATTGTTTAAACGCAAAAGTTTTTTTAAAATCAATTTAACATTATTATTTTTAGAATGATTTTTGATTTAATTTAAATTAATAATATTAAATGTTAGTCTGCTTGAAAAATATGTTTTTATGAAATGTTGTCATAATTATTTATTAGATTTTGAATTTGAATTGAAAGTTTTTGTTGACAGCCAAAATACTGTCAATTTACATGTCTATTTGTACCTAAGCCTTCAACGCTTTTACTCCACCGTAAAGAAGAACGATCGATAAAACGGCAACTAGTCAACCAACTTGTTGAAACTAGAAGCAACAGTTGCTTTTCAAACTCGCAGCAGCAATTATTCCATCGTGAACTGTAACTTCTCCGACAGATTGTCCAAATATGAAAGAACTAAATGGCAATTTCTTTTTCAATAAAACGATTCATTAAGAAGACAATTTTGGAAAAATAAAAAACAATTTACTGTTGCAAAAAAGAAAGTAGTTTTATAATCCAACAGGTGGCGCTCTGTAAAACTTGCATTTACAATTCTGTTTTGTCCTTTTTTATGTAAATTTTTAATATAAAAATGTGCAGATGGTAAACCAGTAATTATTTACAAAAAACTCGCAAAGTTGTTTTCTAAGCAACCAGGTGGCGCTTTGTAAAATTTTTGTTCAAATTGCCAATTTGTATTATTTAAAAGTAATTTATGAATATATGAAAATTTTACAGTTTAATTTGATAAAAAATTAGATTATTTATTTATAAACAAGTTGAACAAGCAAAAAATTTGAAACAATTTGGAATTTCTAATAGGTATTAGTTTCAATGACATTGAATTTACTGCCGCCTAGTGTTAAATATATAATCGTTTTATGTGAAGTTCTTCATGCATGATAAAATTAATTATCTTGTAATCGTCTTCATCTTGATCGAGATCAACATATTTTCATGTAAATTTTTGTTTCGAACAAAAAAAGATTTTTAGACCGATTATTGAAGGAGCGGAATTTTTTATAATCTTTTTTTTTAATTCTAGCTCTATGTCCAATTAAAAATTTTTTTAATCAAATTTATATAATTTTTAAAATAAAAATTTATTCAAGTATTTTTAACTTTTGTAAATTATACTGAATGACTGGTAGGAAAGTTTTTGCCTCATTGTCAATATCACTTTTTTTTCAAGATAATTTTAAAGGTTGATAGACAGAATTAGAACCGTTTCCGAGACATTTAAAAATCCAAGTATTCCTTAATAAATAATTTATAAGATTGTTACTTATGATCGGTTATATCTTTATTCGATTACCCTAAGTGAAAAATAGTCAGTCAGTATTCCTCGACCGTTGATAGAAGTAGTTAATGTGAATGTGAAAATATGAATGCTTGAATTTAAGTTTAAATATAATAAATTGTCAAGGCTAGTGAAATGATTATGATTTTTAACAAGTAAATTAATTGGTGAGGTTAAATTAATTGAACACGTTTTTTAATATTAAACAAGACAGATTTATATAAACGAAACAATTAAATTAAAAAAAAAGATTTTTTTATTAACATGTTAATTTTCATTAAAAAAATGTATCAAATGCAATTGGTTTGATTTGTACTCATTTTTTTTATTGAAATAGGAAAAATCGAGATGATGAAAAAAAAGATGCCAAATTGGCATAATTGTTAAGGAAAAAAATTAACGTCAAGGTTTGAGACAGGTAAAATAGTCTTATGAGTTTCCTAGTGCCTTAAATCAAAGTTCACCCGAGATCTGATTAAGCTATTCATCAGACTGAACTACATTACAGTTTTGCTCAGACAGAACTAATTTCTCTCTAACGACGTCAAAACTCGCCTCTGTACACACGTACAGTATTGATTGCAGACTTGAAGAAAAATCTATTATAATTCAAAATACAATTCCCTTCCACGCACATTCAACGTTCAAACTTTTTTACATTTTTACCACGACGATCTATTTGAAAAATCATTCTCAATCTAAAAGTTCGTTTTTGTCTTCATTTTGTTTAAAAACAATAATTTTGTAAAAAATTTTTTTAGATTAAATTTTTAGATTCAGTTTCCTCACTGAAGAGTTACTTTTCGAGCCGTCAGGTGGCGCTACGTAAAATTTTTTATATTTTTTTATTTTTAAACAAAAAGGTTTTTTTTTTAATCTGTCCATTCGACTTTAAAATTAGGGTACTTTACTTCACTGAAGAGTTTCTATTCTATCCAATACATGGCGCTTTTTAAAATTTTCAACAATTATTGCACAAAAGTGACATTTTGTCATAAAAAATTCCTGGATATCATATATTTCAACACTTTTTCATGGAATTAAATTGGAATGAAGAATAGACTATAAACGGGTACAAAAGATGTATCACAGTTGAAATAATGTGATATAATCCATTTTGGGCGCAAGATCTGAAAAATAAATTGTCAAAATGACATTTTACAATAAATTTCGCTAGTTGACAGGGTACACGATTTTTCTATTAGCTGTACCGCGACACTTCACCTCTTTCTTTTATACCACATGCGCACACAATCTCTGATTGGACGACTGAGCGTGTGTAAGCGTCGGGTCGTAGTGAAACGTTCAGTTCGATAATGAGATCAGATGAATTGGCAAATCTGTAGCCACTTTATCAACTTGCGTTGACCAGTATGTCATATGCAAACCAACAGACATCCTGGCATCGAGTGTTGATTGATATCAACTCGTAAAACCAGCAGTGACAAAGCAAACATTTTTTGGGACAAATTAAAGATTTTTTCTTCACAATTTTAAATCAATATTTTATTTGATTGTTTTTTTAAATTGATATTTTAATAAAAACAAAACAAGTTTTTATTTCGATTGATTTTGTTGTTTGTTAATTTCAAACGGTTTTAAAAATTGGTCCGACTGGTTTTCTTCATTTAAACAATTTTGTTTGTTAAATTTTTTTTTCTATAATTGTATGTGTTTAAAATATGAAAAAAGCAAAGGACGTCGAAGCTTACTTGAAGTGCTGAAACGAGAATGCAAGTGCTTTGGAGAATAATGGACTGTCTGTTCTTCTCTTACTTCGTCCCCCGAGACACCGAAGCTTCCCAAGAAAATGCTGATTGCTTCTCCCGCCAATCTATTCTACTTTACTGTCTGGTTCCAATAATTTTTGCTTGCAAAAGATTAAACTTTCCGTGGTTAACCTGAAACCAGAAAAGCGTAATCGAAACATCATTGAAAATTGAATAGAAAAAAAATCATCTGCAATCCTGGGCGATTAACTTTTTATCATTTACTCTAAATTTTTTTAAAAAGGTCCTTCTTGGTGATCAAAAAGAAGTTGAACACTGATTAAAAATGAATCTGAAAGTTTAGAATTTGTTAAAAATTGTTTAATCTCTTAACAAAAAAAGAGTGCAAAAATAAAAAAATTGAGAATCATAAGTATAAATAAAAAAAAGTGTGTATAATTGAATTCGCATTAATGGAAGCATGAAGAGTAAATGGCAAGTCCGACTGACCCTAAAAGCTTCTTATTAATACAGCTAATTGCTCTCTAGTTCCCTGCTGAGCATGACAAAGAGAAGGACGCCTTAATGCTTAATTGAATTAAAACTATTATGATAATATCCTTCTTACTATTTTATTTAATTCATTTACATTTATTTTTATTTAATTTTTCACTTTAATAACAAAACTTTTTGTTGTTAAATTATTTTATTTTCAATTTTGTTTATTTTTCATTATGGTATTGATTTTTGTTAGTGTCAAATTACATTTGTCGAAGTTCAAAAATGTTTCAAGAAAAAAAAACCTTTTGTTCAAACTCCCTTCTAATTATTCGCAGCTGAATGAAAAAAGTGAAAATTCGTACCAGGTCGTGAAAAATTGTACGCCACTTAAACTTTTTTCCCCCTTTTCTTCGGTGTGAAAGAAATAGAAAATCGAAAATGAGTGCCGGAAACAAGAGCAAGAACATTAGAAAATTGATAGAGGAAATGTACGACCGAACCTCTTTTTCAAACCCTTCGAGTATAATGTGGCCTGTAAGATTTGCCCGAGCAGTTGGTGCGAAAACGTTATTGTGCCACACTTGTTGAAGGTTTCTAAAAATATCCTATGAAAAAAAAAATTTTTTTTCTTATAAAAATAATTATCTGTCATCTCTAATATCGATTAATTGAATGTTTCAGAGGAGGAAAAGGGTAGCTGCGGTGATGGGTGTCGTACAATGGAGTGGTGGTTGGCTTCAACGATGCCGAGAATCACGAAGGCTAGTTCTCGTGATTGTCGCCATTGCTTTATTGTTAGACAATATGTTATTAACTACCGTAGGTGAGTACTCAACAAATATCTCAACAAATACTCAATTAAGTACTTTGTTTCATAAAATGTTCCACAATTGAATAATCAAATAATTTTTGTATCATTGGTAACACTGTTTTAATTTGGACTTTCCTATTTTATAAATTCTTATTTCTAACAAACAGAAACAGTTTGTTTCTGTTTGTTAGAAAGATTGTTTCTGTTCAAAATTCATGAAAGATTAAAAAAAAATTCAGTGATTGGTAACACTGCTTTGATTTGGATTTCCCGTTTTTTAATTCAATGTGAATTTTCAAAACTAAAAACTATCAAAAATATTATGTAAAAAAAACTTTGTTGTATGGTTGGAAACGCTGTTTGTATTGGAATCTGGCCTTTTAGCAACAATGCCTTTATCCGAAATCTCCTTTGTAATGATTTTTAAAAATATCGTTTTTGCGAGATCAAAATTTAATAGCTACCTTGATGTAAATGACAATAATTAATTACGTTCGTCGATTGCGTAAAAATTCATTGAACTAAGCGTCATACAGATGTATTGAATGTATCTTTCACGCGTTATATAGCGTTCCATAAATGCATGACCACTTATCTGGATTAGCGACGTGACATACGGTAGTCCATACGTTTTCTACAATCTTACACTTACAGGGGAGTCCGCAGTTTGAGAGTGCTCATTGAATTAAACATTTTCACAGCTATAAGGGAAGAAAATCTAAGAGCTCGAGAAAGCATCAAAAATGTTCGCTAAATTGTTGTGCGATTGAATTGATAAAAATTAATAATTCCGCGATTTATCATCGCTTTGAACGATTTATTACTTTTTTTCATTACAAAAAAAAAATTACAACATGCTTAAGATTTATTTCTATTGTGAAATGAAGAATTAATAAGTATGACAAACTTAGTTGGAATTTCGTTTTTTATTTGAAAAAAAGGGGAATCCCATGATAAAATCAGTTTGACCAACCATGTAAAAAGTTCTTCGAAAAATCTTTCGATCCAAATAATGGATCGAATTAAAAAACGTAAACCGTAATTGCATCCAACAGAGGTGCCAAAAAAGCCTCTGCTTTAAAACTGTTTTTTACTTTTGACTTGGTTTCTTTTGTAGTTCCGATCATTCCTGAATTCTTATACGACATCCAACATCCAAACGCAACACTAGAAAACTTAGGTAGTTCTCAGAAATTGACGCCAACGACTGAAGTACCATTAACTACAACGAAATGTACCTGCGAATCGACTACCCATGCTCATAACAATAATTCAAACTTGGAATTCATTTCACCTTTTTCTACCACAGCAACCAGCATCGGTAAATAAATAGTCAAAACATTATTAAACATCACAAACGAAAAATTTATGAGTTTTCACGATTATGATCCAAAACATTATTTGTTAACTCTAGAATCGACAACGATTAACGCATCAGTTTTCGAGCAACATGACAAAGAAGAAAGGCACCAGGAATTATTAAAAGAAACAGTTGCGGTGGGGGTGATGTTTGCTTCAAAGGCTTTTGTTCAATTACTGGTAAACCCAATTGTTGGACCGTTAACACACAAGTTAGTACAAATAATTAAGTAATTAAGTTGGTATAAATAACCAAGTTTTGGTCCATTCAAAGTTTTGGTTTAAATAATGCTGTTGTTAAGAACAAACAAGTAAGTCTGAAAAAATATAATTACGTTGGTATAGATGGTATGTAAAATTACCATTCAAAATGAGGAGAACAGTTGAGTTTAGAACAAATGTACTAATGACTATTTATGGGAAGTACTAAACGTTGACTTGTACTACTGATTTTTATCATCCTCAAAATGATTTGTTTCAGAATCGGATACAGTATTCCTATGTTTACCGGTTTTGTCATAATGTTCGTCTCGACCATTATATTTGCTTTTGGCCGCAGTTATGGTGTCCTGTTTTTAGCCAGGGCTTTACAAGGAATAGGTTCATCTTGTTCAAGCGTTTCAGGTACAACGTTTTCTTCTTATTTTTATTTATTAATAGTTTCCTTGAATTTAAATTTAATTCAAATTTGAATTGAAAATGTTTTATATGTAGTATTTATTTAAATTGTGGTTGCATTTTAGGAATGGGTATGCTCGCTGAAAGGTATCAAGACGATAAAGAAAGAGGTAACGCCATGGGAATTGCACTTGGTGGATTGGCACTCGGAGTTTTAATTGGACCACCATTTGGAGGAGTGATGTATGAATTCGTTGGCAAATCCTCTCCTTTCCTGGTTCTTTCAGCCCTGGCACTTGGCGATGGATGTTAGTAGAACACAAATTTCAGTTGGTCTAAATTCCAGTTTTGTTTCCATATTTTATTCCTTAATTTTATTTTACTTTTTCCATCTTATTTCTCATTTATTATATTAATTATTGGATCAGTATTACAGTTACTGATGCTTCAGCCGTCGGTCGTTTACACGGAAGCAGAACCACCTTCGTTAAAAGCATTGATAAGTGATCCGTACATCATTTTGGCAGCTGGTAAGTGAAAACTCATGATGAAAAGTCATGAAATAATTGTAGATTTGTAGATCATTGCTTTTAACAAATTTGAAAAATATTTCCTCTTACATAACTATGTTTCTTTTTTGTAGGAGCTATCACGTTTGCCAATATGGGCATTGCCATGTTGGAGCCTAGTTTGCCCCTTTGGATGATGGACAAGATGAACGCGAGCAGATGGAAACAAGGGGCAACCTTTTTACCAGCAAGTATTAGTTATCTCATTGGGACGAATCTTTTTGGACCACTTGGTCACAGAATAGGAAGGTAATAATTAAACTAATAATAATAATTGCAAACTTATTAACCGATTGTTATCCTGATACTTTGGAACTAACTACAACATTTCTCATTTCGTTTAGGTGGTTATCCTGTTTGATAGGATTGGTTGTGATTGGTATTTGTTTGATGTGTGTAAGTACCACTTTCTAAATTGCTGAAAAATTTTCTGTAGCATGAATATGTTTGGTTACTTTTGTTCTAAATAATTATTAGTCGTTAAATTGCTGAATGTCTATTTGTTTAGATACCTTTGGCAACAAATATAAACCACTTGATTGTCCCCAATGCCGGATTGGGTTTCGCCATTGGGATGGTAGACAGCTCGATGATGCCAGAATTGGGCTACTTGGTTGACATCCGACACTCCGCAGTCTACGGCAGCGTCTATGCAATCGGAGACGTCGCGTTTTGTTTAGGATTTGCAATTGGTAATTATAGGCTCCAATTTTTACTGACAATTATTAGGATTATACAAGACTTGTTCTACCCCATTATTTTATTTAATTTATCAAATCTCAAACTATACTTTTCGTGTCCTCTTGTTCATTTGTGTTAAAAATGAATATCAATTTATGCTAGTTGAATAAAATCAAATTCTGATTATCCGTATCAGGTCCTGCAATAAGTGGAACTTTGGTCAATACCATAGGATTCGAGTGGATGCTTTTTATAATTGCAATTTTGTGTTTCTGTTATGCACCACTTATGTACTTTTTGAAATCCCCACCGACGAAAGAAGAAACGAAGGTAAGTCAGATGAAACGGACCTTTTTGGTTCTATTTGAATTCAATTTTTTGGAAAATTATCTTGTGTTGAAACTATTTTTCTGTGCATGATATAGTGGGGAAGATTATTGAAACATTTTGTTGTTCAAATTAATCCATAATTATTATACCAATTTTTTAAATTAATATTTAATTGGTTGTTTGAAAATTGAAAAATTTTTTTAATCTTCTATTTTTTTAATTGTTGTATATTTTTGATTGGAAAGGAGTTTCTCAAACTCCAAATAAAATTTCCCAGTGCATGAGCATGGCCTAAAGGACGATGAATTTTGCCTTCTCTTACAGAGTTTGATGTCAAGAAAGACATCTGAGCAGTTGAAAAAAAAATGAATTTTTTTTTCAGTCTTTGATAATTGGCGAAAAGTCGTCGGTCCGTTACGTTACTTACCAAAATGACGAAGAAGAACAATAGCTCCAACTGAAAACGAAATTATTAAATTAAAAACAGCAACAACAATTGTAAATTATAACTATTCTACGAATTTCAAGTTTACTTGTCTTAGATCAGTTTCCGTCCTATATCAAAAAAAGAATACTATTGGCTGAAACTTTTTCTCTTTCCGTAAAATCTCTGCTCGTCGGAAGATTAGGAAACGGCACCATTTTTTAATAAAACTAGAACAATACCAACAGAACAATAATTTACCAATGTGTAATTAAAAAGAATAGGAATTGTTTTTTAATGACATTTTTTCTGTTTTTTTTTTTCCGAAAATATAATCTTTGTTAGATTTTAGTTATATAAGTTCCTTCTTTTTATTATTTATTTCTTACTATAAAAATACTCAGTTTCATAGTACAATAAATGTTTTAGAAGACAAAAAAAGAATCATGCATAATCAAATTGAAGTTTTTGTTTTTTTTTTTTTTTTCAATATTTCAAACGTTGTGTAAATGATATTTTATGTTTCCACTTTTACTAGGCCTATCTGAAAGTGTATACAAAACATTCGAACATGTTGAACGTTATAGAGCAAATATAGAAAACAAAATAATGATAATAAAATGAAAAAAAAAAACAGAGCGTACTGAGTGAAACTAAAAGATTCGGGCAAAAACAATTTAGATGAATGCAATTGAGTATGATCCCCATGGTACTAAGAAAAAACTTTAGTATACATATATGAACTGCTGTGTACTGATGTGTTCGATTGATATCGTGAAACTGAATATAATACATACAATTAATATATTGAGATTCATCTATATCCAATAAAACTGCTCAAAAAGTTAATGCGCTGGTGAAATCCAAACAAATTTTCGCACCTCTTACTTTTTCTTTTTATTTTTTACAATTTTTTGTCTCGTTTGAAAAAAAAATCTTTCTTTCACTTCTTTTCTCAACTTTTAATCAATAAAAAAATGTATTTAATTTTTTTTTTTTTTCAAATAATTTTATTATATTAATTGTTCATAATTTTAATATGAACATACATGTATCCATTTGAATGAAATTAAAAAATGGTAATTTCATCCATGCATTAACATTTTTTGAAAATTAGATTTCAATTAGAGTTACAAAACATTTACATGCTAATATAATATATGTACGAAAACGCTAGTATAAAACGAGGGGTCACTTTGTTGAATTAAAAATATTGTTCATTAACAATTTTCATTTTTATTCATTTTGTTTGAATAGTGTAACGAACAACATTAGGACAAAATATTGAAATTTTTTAACTGACGGATTCTCTTGTCTTTAAAATAAAAAACAATAATGCTATTGACTAATAATAGTTACAATTCCGACCACCGGTGTCACTGTAATCACCGAGAAGTTTAATCCGCCATCTTGTTTTTATTTTTTTTATTAAATATAATATTGAAACTCGGCTGGTTTGAAAATAAAAATTAAACAATTCGATTCTAACTTGAACCAGAGACACAAACAAAATTTCAAAAAAAAAAAAAATTGTAAGAGAGAATCACCTGGTGTAGACTCTCTGAATGGCTGCAGGGAAGCTTAGCAAAATGGCGATCAGGTTAAATGAAGCATTCTCTTTTCGGCTGAACAAATTTCGAAAACTTTTAATTGTCTCCTGGTAACGAAAATGTAATACAATTCGATGGTCTGTGGTAACTGAAAAAAAAGATTAAAAATCCAGTCGGGTTCTGTCACCAATTAATTTTCTAAATATCGAAACAAACGAAATAAATTACTTTTGTTGACAAGTAATAAAATTTGTCGAATAAAAAATTGTATGCAACAAAAACTGTATCCAAAAAAGTTGTGTGCAACACTCAGCGATCGTTCAAGTATATCCAGTAAAACGAAAATGAGGATCTGCAGTTGAAAACTTGAATTCTAACGTGTTAAAAAATTATGTTGAGTTGAAATAATAGAGGCAATCGTTCTAAAAAAAATAAATAAATAAATAAATAAAATTCAATGTACCGTAGAAGTAGACAGTAGTAGGCTTTCCTCGGTGTCGAAACAAAACCAATAGATGTGAGCGAGCTAGACAAATTTATTCTCGTTTATGTGTCTAAACGCGCTCGGAACAATTTTGTTAACGTTAAGTGAAACACGATGTTAGCTTGGTATTCTAAAAGTAACTTCAGATTGATGCATATGTAGCTCTAAAAGAAATTAATGACAGTTGTATTTATCGTAGGCAAAAATTGTCTTTAAGTGTTCAACAAAAGAAAAAAAAGTTAAAAAAAATGTTTTATGTCAAATGTTTGAAAAAAAATGTTATAATCGTAGGTGTGTTTGGAAAGTAGTGAAATGTCGTATAAACGTTATATAAACATATTATCATAGTGATATTATAATAGAGAAAAAAAAATAAAGCAAAAGAAACGAGAAACCAAAACAAAACTAATATGTAACAAATTAAAAAAAGAATAATACAAAATAAAAAAAGTCAAGACAAAACAAAATATAAATAAATAAAAGCACCTCACTTGCAGTTTGTTTGAATCAAAACTGTCCAATGATGTTCGCGTTGATTAGAAAAAAGCTTTTTATTGCAGATCTTTTAAATAATAGGGTTTTATAGCCCTACTCCCGGAACGTATCGTGAGTCAATTCGATATACTTGGGATCGTCGGGTAGTTGCACAAAAATACTCAATCATTTCCACAGAAAAAAAAGTAAGCAAAATAAATAAACAAAAAAAAGTTGAAAGAGTTGAAAAAGAGATTTAAATCTCAAAACTATATAACTTATAGATCAACAAGGATCGTTTCAAAAAAAAAGTAAAAATAATATGTGTGTAAATATCAAAGATATCAAAGTAGAATAAAAATTAGATGGAAAGTTATATCGTAACGAAATGGTTCAGTTTCGACCGTCAGAGATGAATTGCTCCAGCAATCAAAACGATGGAATATAATAAATGACAAAATGATCATAAATTTAATCATTAATTAATGAATCTAATAAATTAATCAATCGTTAGCGTGTGAATAAAAAAACTGTTTGATGTTTAACATAAGTGTTTATGAAAACTACTCGATTTTTTGTGTTTCGTGAAAAAAAAAACATTCTTAGTAGTGAAGATGTATCAACTGAATAGAATTCTGCTGTATAAACAATAAAACTATACGATCTTTATATTAGACAAATAAGAGGCAAAGTATATAAATTGCCAGATGTTGAAAAAAAAAATTTTTTTTAAATTGAGAAATATTTAAAAGGAAGAAGAAAAAATATATTAGTTGGTTTTTGATTGCTCTTTTTTGTAGATTGAAGAATACGTTATTGAATATATATTGTTACGAATGTTAATTATATCGAACGTCCTGTGAAAAATAAAAAATTTTTTGTTTAATTAGAAAACTTTTTTTCAAATAAAAATGAGAAACAATGGTTTAGTTATATTATTAAAATTCATGGGATGTTTGTTATCAGCTGGTGAAGGGTCCGATTTTTAATGTGTGTTCAAAAGGTAACACACAACTTTAATTTGTTTTGGGGAGACAGAAATCGTTAAAGGTTTAACGAGAGGATTTCGAACAAAATATTTTTTTGCATTTATGAAGATATCAAAGAGGATCCAGAGCAGTTTAAGAGTGTCAATATTTTGCCTAGTTTGAAAAATGAAAAATAAGGTTCTTAAATTATTACACACTTATTCATAACATTTTGCCAAAGAAACTGAAAATATTTTTTTCAACTAATTTTGGTTTGTACTAATCCTTTGTTACTTAAGAAATATTTTCTTTGAGACGCACAGGATTTTTTTTTAAATCAAAGATGAAAAAAGGTTCCAATTTTCCAAAACCGGAAAAAGTTTTAAAGAACATTAATTTTTTTCCAAATAATTTTCATCTTTAAAAAAATATCAAATGAATATTATAGTACAGAAAAAAAGTGTTACGATTAAAAATGTAAAAATTGGTGTTTAAAAAAAATAGAAATAGACAAATTATAAAAATACTTGAACTGAACTTGAAGTAGTCTTGAAAAACAAAATACAACAAGGAAACAAAGTTTCGATCAGAAAAATTTAGCATGCATAATGCGAACTAAAAACATTTTCTTTAAATAAAAATTAAAACTAAAATTTTATGTTTTTTTAAAAAATTACTTGTATAAAAGTTCTTTTCAAGGCTACTTTTTCGAGACAAAATTTTGAATTAATAATTATAATTATAATATAATAATAATTATGATTAATAATTATTCAATTGAGTAATTATATTTTTAAATGTACCTTATCTGAATGTAAACTTCTCAAAACTAGGTTTCAATGTGATAAGCAAGATTTATTCTCTCTCGGACCTTTTGTTTCCATTTCACAATATATGTTACGGCGTGTGAGACAAATGTCAGACAAGATGTTTGGATATATTAGGCATGTGATAAATATCTCTGTGCGTCGACGTGCGGCCATCCCGGATTATAAAATCGTGGATCTCAAATAATGTATCAATCAAGGACCCTGAAACAGAACAAAAAAACATTTTACCAACGACAACAAAATTGTACAATTATTATATCACACGACATTTCTTCCAAATATATATACCTTCGAACCTTCAAATTTTCAAAATGAAATTTCAATCTCTGCAAAATAAAAATAATAAGCTTTTTATTGTCGTTCGCCTTTGGCGCCTGATACATCTTTTGACCTTGACCCTATGACCTCTTATTTTTGCACTTTTTTTTTTAATTTGAACATTTTTTAATTTCATTGATCTAAGTTTTTTTGTTTTTCATTTCGTTATGTTATGCTCTTGTTGTGTTGTTAGTTTTTTCTAAGTTTAGTTGTTTTTTTATTTTGTATGCATTTTTTTGGGCGTTGAAGGGTTTTTAAAATGCAATAAATAACAATTGTAACGAATAAAAATGAAGGTAAACAAAATTTCAGAGACTTTGTGAAATATTAGAAAATGTAACTATGCAAAAAAATCAACTGTTTATATTCGAATTGTCATCAGCGTGTGCACTTTAAAGATATAAATAAAAAAATTCAAAATACATTTCAGATGTATGTATTCTGAACATAGATGTATGTGATACGTGTCTCATGTTGTATTTAATAAAGTACGGTGATTAATTATTGAAATTGTGATTTTCTTAATCGAGACAAATTTCTTTTCTACCTTTCCTTCCTTCCTTGTCTCCAAAAACTTTCTTACGATTAATTATTTTAATTTTTGTATTTGTTTTACTACATTTTTTTTTAAATTTGACTGTTTCAAAAATATATAGAAAATTATTATATAAAAAAACGTTATCAATAATTTTACACGACAGTCTAAAAACAAAACCCTAACTCACATTTATGTTTTGGATGTGTATTTTTGTTTTGTTTTTGCTTATGTTACAGCTTTCGTTTTATTTTTTATATTTATGTTTGAATTATAACATAAAAAAATATTTTTTATGTTTATCATGCATTTTAAACATGTTTTTGTTATCCAGCAGTAAGTACACCAGTGAATGACTTTTGAGCAGATACCATCAGTGAGTATGACCTTCAGACACTAGCAGGGAATATCAACTACTTTAATTATTTTCAATTTTACAATGAAAGTGTTTATAAACATTTGTAACATTTTTTCGTCTTATGATTGTATGTCTGTAAAATGTTTTAACTGTTATTCACTTTGGCTCTTTTTTTATTCCCGAATAAAAATATGTGTATAAATTCTCGCGCAAGCGCAATTCAAATCGAATCTGGCGAATTTCGTTTAAAGAGAAAGAGAGAAGGAAAGGAAAATAACTCCATCTCATTCTCGCTTCTCTAAAACTCCTGGCGAGTTTACAACGAAACGTGACGTATCAAACTGTGCAGAAGTGAATTTGTTATGAGGGCACCCTAACCTTCCACAGCCATTTCCGGGAGAAAAAAATATGCAGAAGTGAACAACAGTGAGTCAGTGCCAATTTCGTGCGATAGAATTCCTGTACCGAGCTACAAATATCTACGAACGCTTGACTGTTGACATAATTACCCACGTTATCCGCACAATTTCGACATAATTCCCAGCACGATCAAAGTTCGCTCGTTTTTGTTTATTTATTTTTAAAGCACTAAACTCAGGTAAGATTTATTTTTCATCCTTTTCCATCGTCATTTCTATGTTATCTTTTTCAATTTTTAACTTTTCCACCGACTGATTCTTCGTGATTGGAAATAGACTGTTATTATAATCATATTATTTGTGTTTCAACCTTTGACTTGTCAATTATGGTGTTGTCAAACGTTGATGAATATAGCATTTAAATGACACGTCATGTTATACTGAGATTTCTACTAATCAAAAAATGCTGATGTAATCTGCAAGTTCAAAAGTACACACACTATTTTGAAAAAGCAAAAAGTACATAAACAAAACAAAATACAAATTTAAAAAATGAATATCATTTCTAAGAGGTTATTTTTGTTCATTTACAGAAACCGAACGAGTAGAATCGTCTGGAAGATGAGTCTGCAATGGACGTTGATAGCCGGGTTTCTATACGCTGAAACGGCGATAGTCTTGCTGCTGGTTCTGCCAATATTTTCACCACAAAAATGGCAGAAATTTTTCAAATCCAGATTCCTCCAATCACTGAGAAACCAGGCGAGGTTTTACTTTTTAGTCCTGCTTGGCATCTTGGTATTGTTTTTGCTCGACGCGCTCAGGGAGATGCGTAAATATGGCATGGAACCTGCTGATCATCAACATTTGGACGCGGAGATGCAAGGTACAAATAGTAACAAAACAAATTTAAAAATTAGTCAAATATCAAAATAATTTACATTTACATTTTTCAGGCAACATGCGACTCTTCCGAGCACAGAGAAACTTTTATATCTCTGGTTACGCATTATTTTTGTACTTGGTGATCCACCGTCTGGTAACTCTCATTTCAACTCAAGCTTCTCTTTTGGCCCAACACGAGGCAGCGATGCGCCAAGCCCAATCCGCGACATCGACAGCAAAAAGTTTGCTGTCCCAAAAATCGGCTGGTGAAAGTGCTCAGAACAACTCCAACGAGGCCTACGACAAGACCGTGTCTGAGTTGGAAGCAGCCAAGGCGAAAATCAAGGACCTCGAGACGGAACTTAAAAGGGAGAAGAAAGACAAGGAGGCGATGAAATCCCAAGCGGAGTCACTTAACAAGGAGTACGATAGACTCAGCCTGGAGCACAACAAGCTGCTGCAATCATCAGACAAGAAAACTGACTGAATTTAATAGTTCGTGTTTTATAGTGTTTGATTTCATTTTTAGTCCTGTTATTGTTTCAGTTTTCATTTCAGCACTTTGATTTTAGATTAAGAATGGTTCTCTTTTTATTACTTCAAACAAGTTAAACAACGTTTTAGCTTCCTTCCGAGTTGTCATTTAGTTTTCTGAAAAGAAACAAAAATCATAACGCAAAAATTAACCATGATTAGTAAGAACTTTCATTGTGATAAGTTTAGCTTAATTTTGTTTCCGAGGGTCCTGTATAATTTTTTTAATAAAAAAACTTAACTGAAAAGAAGAAACCCCTCTCTGTATTCTATATTTACAAGCTCGTTTTATTTTAAACTTTGTTCGACTCGATCCACACGTTTGAACAATTCATCCGCCAGGATAAACAAATTTCCATCTTCACTTTTCTTTTGTCTGATTTAAAAGAAAGATTGAACATCTCAACTTGCTTTATTTGCCTTAAGGAACATAAGAAGAAAGTGTAACTAATTAACGCGCCGCAACAACGTTTGCGCGCCGCTGATCAACACAACTGGAAAACTTTTCTACGACGTCAGCGCACTTTAAAATTTCTCTAGGATGATCCTGGTAACATTTTATGACTTGCTGACTGTTTTCGAGGCAAGGGGTCATCGAACCTTCTATAGATCCTAAAACAATAAAAAAAATTTTATTCAAACAAACAAATTTAAAAGTTAACAAGGTCAAACAAGAGATAAACAAACTGAATATGAGACAAAAAAAAAACAAAAAATATCAAAACATAAATAAACAAGGTCAAAGGGATATGAAACAATAACAAATGAGATCCAAACATAAACAAACATGAAAACAAAAAGCTTGTAAACAAAAACATATAAATGTAAACGAACTGATTCCAAAAATTCACCTTTCTTGTTGACAAATTCATCAACGGCTTTTTTGTGCTCAGCATCAAAAATCTGGTTGATCAAAACATGGTTTTTTTCCATGTTCTGCAATCGCCTTTGCCAATATAGTTCTTGATCCTGCAACTCGAGTTCTTTTTGCTGTTGCATCTGGAGGGCCGAGAGGGTGAATTCTGGCGAGTGACTTGAAAAAGTTTCCGACCTTGGTTTGACCGGCGAAGAGTTATAAGCGGGGGCAGAGGTCACAGGAACTGTCGTGTTCGCAGGGACAGGTCGGGTCACAGGGCTGGTGTCATCCGTCGTTCCCTGCGCCAACCGTTCCACCAAGGCCGTGGAGAGTGTTATCAACTTGGTGTCATCATTTGTGATGGTTATTTTCCGCGAACTCTGTGTCAATCCCATGTTGTCGAGGTTATGCCACTTGCTTAGCAATTTTCATCTGTCAACATTTCACACGACCGGGAAATTAATTCGCCACATTGCTATTTTATATTTTTTTTTTGCCGCACGTCTAGATGCTCAGTTTGTATATTTACCTGCAAGTTTATTTACAAGGTCCTTTCATTCGACATTCAACTATTTTTTTACAACTAAAGAAGTAGTTTAGAAAACAAAAATCGACTCAAATTATATTCTTACATAAACGTCATTTTCGACCAGGGGGTGAGGGCATGTCACGTGAACGGTCTGCTAACTTGGTTATAAGTGTTCTCAAAACATTTTGCAGACATTTTAGAACACTCGAAGGTTTTGGAACACATGGGACATTCAGGTTGGCAACAATGGATAATGAAAAATTGATTTAAAATTTATAGGGGAATGTTTATTAAGATTTTTTGTTGAAAAAAAGTTCAGTGTATGCTATTTGTTTATGGAACTTTTATAATTATTGATCTTGGTACGTTCAAGGTTGAAAAATTTTCAGAATAATCTAAATTAAACAAAAAAAAAAAATAAAAATTGCCTTTTTTTGTTCACAAATTCCTCTGTTATTGTTAACATTCACGATAAACAAACAAAAAAAAACAACAAACATCAACAGAGTCAAAACAATGAAATTAACCAATGTAAACAAATAAACTAGAAGATGACCTTGAAAACGCATCAACTATTTCTATTATGAAAAACAAATTTGTTTTTCAAAATATGAAATAAATTATTATTGTTTTTATTCTGTTATTCGAGATAAATGTGAACATTCATTTTATATGAATTTTTATTTACAAATAATTTTCATAACTAAAAATTCGTTATCTGTAATGGTTTCTTTGGTTTCTCTTATTTCAATGTTTTATAACCATAAAAAATGTATCTGAATTCTCCTAACATCGTTTCACAAATACATTTGAACACAAAATCAATACACCCCAAATACCCTTTTTCTTAAAGAATATTTGTTTACATGTTTTATATTACACACATTTTAGAACAAAAATAAACAACTAAAAAATATCATTATTATTCAGAAAATAATTTGTTTGCAATTGCATCCTCTTCTTCATTTTCTTGACTGTTTACGATCGCAACTTACAGTTCAACTTTCACATTTCCAAAAGGAGAAAAAAAGCTCACATGAGAAATGCGCAGAAACTACCCCCTCAGCGAGATAAGACATGTTTATAGCTACGCGCACGCGCAACTCTTTCTATTCCGAGAAATGCGTGACAATGAAAGAAAAAGAAAAAACATTTTTTGTCTCCAGTCGAATAATAATAATAATAATAATAATTTTTGCAACTTTCAAATATGCTACTTTGTAAATCATCAGAATTGTTACAAAAATGTAAACAATAACTAAAATTGAATAAACAAAACGAAGTCGAAGTTCGAATAATGAATCAGAGATTTGATCCCGAGAGGGACGGGGCATGCGCAATGGAGGGGTTGTTGTAACGCAGGGATGGTCTTCGTTCCAAAACCGCCGTTTGTGCAAAAACTCGCGATTTAGGTGTAACCAGGTGCGATTATGATGAGACGCAAACACCCGACGCGAGGGTAAGGTCACCTTGGCGCAAGAATGATGAAGGACGCCGACGGGACCCGCTCATAAGGTGGTTATTTCGAACTTAAAAGCAGGGTCGAAAAGTGCATATCGATCGCTCGGATCTGTCGCCATGAACGTGAGTTTTCAACCAACACATCTATCTCTAAGCCAACATCTAATACATTTTTTGTTATCCTTTGTTTATCTTTGTTCGATCATCGATTGTTTATTTGTTTTTTCTTTATTGTTGTTGCTTTTTTCTTTGTTGTCATCTTAAGTTTGGTCATCCAGATGAGAAAGCGAATTTCAAGGAAAATATTATCAATTTACTTTTTTCTTTTCGATATAATTTCGATGTATCGACAGATCAAAATATTTTGACACCTCGAATGTTTTTATGTTTCATGAAATTTTAATTTGTCGGACGACTTTTGGGTGTCGGTGATCAATCATTTGTCTTCCATATTTTTCAGGTGATTGCCACGGATGTGCTATGTGGAAATACTGATCGGACGAGTGAGTATATATATGATAGCAAATTTCAAATCCAATCAGCACATGTTTTGATTTCCCGAAAATAATGAGGTCGCGTTTCTTCAATGTCATTTTGAAAAATGGCTTTGTTATTGTTATATTTTATTTTGTTAGTTGATTTATTGAACAAAAAAAAAGATATCTAAACTAGTGTCATTGAAATATAATTAAACAAGGTCGGTAAAAAAGTAAACAAAACAATCATTAATCGAAACTGTACAACATTAAAAACACAATGAAAAATCAAACAAAAAATAAACAAAATCAAAACAATAACATTAAAAACACATAATAAACAATATTCAAAACTAAACTGTGAATTGTCAATAATTCTGACATTTTTGTTTTGCTCTTTGTTAATAATATTGTTTATTTTTTTTATTAAAAAATGGACCTTTTTTGTTTTGCAATTATTCTAATCCCATAAATCGGTGGGTTTTAATACAAGAACGAAAAGTGCAGCCAATACTTTGAGAACGTAACTGATGCGAGCACGAGAGAAAGCACGAAGATCCAACTACTCTATTCTGGCCGGAGACATTTATTAATAGAGATTAAAGCGCGGATCGTGTCGTGTGCAAAGCGTGCTCTCCCGCACTGCATCAGTTCATTGAAACAAAAGCTACGCGTAACTCACATCGGCTCAACCTCAATTTTTTCGAAAAAACCTCAACAGCCATCTTGTTTAAACAAAAACAAAAACAAAAGCTTTTTCAAAAGTTGCATCTTTTCAACTGTTTTGTGAGATGGAAGATAATGATCCGTCGTTGAAAAGTGAACTTGATTGTTTATGAGATTGAAAATCAATCTTGTTTTCATAAAAAAGATTTTTTTTTTGTTGAAAAAAGAAAACTGCTTCTTCAATAGTGAAATAAAAAGTGATGCCGAGTGATGGTCCCAAGGAGATTTTTGTGAAGGTGTAGAAAAAAAAAATTAAACTGATGCCCCAATATGAAACTTGACGAGTCGTAATTAACAGCATCTGGCCTGGCTGTGAATGGTGCCATTGAGCTAACCAAGCGTGTAACATATCCACTTATTATATTTCGTCTCAATGTTCAATTAGAGTTGATGCAACAATCAAAAACAACTCCGATCTATAAATAAGTCTAGAAGTTTCAGAGAACGTTTTCACTTTTGTTTTTCTTTTTTTTTTTTGCGTTTCTTCGCCATCTTATTTTCAATTTTTGTTACTCTATTAATTGCTCATCTCATTGAACAAAAAAAAATGGGTTCTGTCACCTGGCCAAGTTGTGTCCTAAATTAAGATTTCGATTTTTCAAACGATTAAATTATTCAAACAAATTTGTTTGTACTCGATTTCTTTATTTGGATTTTTTGTTTCTTTCAAATTGTTTTTTTATTCGATCAAGTTTCATGTTTTGACATAAACAATATTTGTGTCTGCCAAAAAACGGTTTTCTGTTCTTTGCAGTGTTGAAAGTTTTGTCATTATAAAACAAAATTTTAAGCTTGAAAAAATAAATAGTTTGAGGTGAACTAAAAAATATAAAAAAAAAGAAGTTAGTGTGTTAAAAAGTGTTCGAAAAAGTGTGATGTGATATAACAGTGAACGAGAGATGTTATGTGCAATAACACCAATAAACAAAAGTGAATGATGTTAGTCCTCCTTCTGTGCATCATAATGAAGGTCGCTGAGTTGTCCATGCATAAGAGCTTTTCGTTAGTCGGTCCCCCTGAGCAACCGGCGTGCAAATGCAATAACAGGAAGAGAAGCAAATTTAACAGACAAATTAAAAAATTGAACAACAAACGTAAGCAGTTTTGCAAGTTTTGTTTTTAAATTCATATGTCTAGTTTACAATAATGTGTAAATGAAAAACAATAAACAAAATGTTCAAGGAGAAATTGGAATTATTAGAACGTAAATAAACAATTTATTGGTTTTTACTCTTTTTTGTTATTTATTACTTTTTTATACAAACAAATAAACAATTTACAATTTGTTTGTTTATATTCTTCAAATGTAAACAATGACAATTCATTCATTCAATTTTTTATACCAACAACAAACAATTGGCAATTTTTTATTTACGTTCTACAAATTTCAATTTTCTAAATATTTGTTGATTATAAACAATTGTCAATTGTTAAAACAATTACAAATGTTTTTAAAAAAATTAATCTAAACAAATCATGATTTGATACAAATTTCAATTGGATGAAATGTTCAAAGATAAATAAATGTTTGATTAATTAAAAAGAAGGTAAAATGATTAAAAAAAAAGGAAAAATTTGTAAAAGTTGTGATATACATTTGTAGCGGATTTTCCTACATGAAAACGAGACCTGAATCCCCTGACAACTCCCACTCAGAAATATCTGAGCTACATCGCTCATTGTATATAGAAGTGTGGAATTTAGATGTGACTGAAGTCATAAATACGCAATGAGAAAATGATTCAGACAAAAACGCAAAAACAACATTTTCCGAACGATCAGTCGCGTTTCAAAACATGAGGATCGCGGAGCAGATATTGTTATTGTACATGTAGTGCCTTGTTTATTTATGGGTAATTTCATTACGACCAGATAAAATGTGGGATCGTAGTTGAAAGTTTTCATAACAATCGTACTATATATATCCCTTCTATATCTGTGTGGGTTCTAACCTAACGAGTGTTCTGTCAAATTCATAAACTTGATTCATTTCCATTTCATCTAATCTGAAATTGCGCTTTAAGTTTTTTAAGCAACAAAATTCAACTTAATTAAAAAAAAGATACCAAACATAAAAAAAAATTAAGCAATGAAATTGAAAGTAAAATTAAAAGTGAAAGTGATATTTTTGTTTTACTTATATTAAAATTAAGGAAAATGTAAAAATAAAAACATTGATACTGCTAAAAATAAATTTAAACAAATATCAAGTGTAGGGAATGAATTAAACAAAAATGTACCAAATTTTGTTTTAGGTTCTAACAAAGCAGTCTCAACAATGGAGGAACCTCAGACTCCAGGTTCTGACTGCAATTCGAACCCAGCTACTGATCCAATTGTACAAGATCTCATTAATTCGGAATTCATTCAAGATAATTCGGAATATCAGTGGTTCATTGATTACAAGTAAGTTTCAACCTTCAAATTCAATCCTTCACTTCGCAACAAGTTTGTTATTCATTCAAAATCTTATTTTTATTCAACATTATTAACTTAACTGTTTTTTAGTTACAGAGATGGAGGATTGCACGTGCACCCCAGTGTCCTTTCATCTCTCTCAGCTTCCTACTCTCAGGACGATTTGGGATACTACGACGACCTGGCACGAAACTTGGATGCAAATCTCGCCGAAGTGGATATGGAAAATTTTCGTACCTCTGACATTCATACTCTTCTCACTACTTTACCCGCAGCTTATACGGATCAACAACAACGTTCTGAGGTATAAACTATGTTTCCCATAATTTTCCACAAACATATATCAAGTTCAAATTGTTGTAGATTTTTAATTGTTCTGTTTTGTTATTTTCAGGGAGAAGATTCGGCTTGTTCAACAACTGACACAATATCAATCTGTAAATCATCCCTGTTATTTTCCCCTGTAAAAGAAACGCCGGTTTTGCCACCTGGGGGTAGTTACAGTGTAGACTCGTTGGACTGCGAAGACATGCTTCTTACTTGTCAGACGAACAACAAAAATAATTACACCATTGCTTTTGAGGGTAGCGTGGCAATGTATCCCGATGGCTCACAAGATTTCGATGGACATGGTACAATTCATTTTGATCAAATATTTAATTTGTACATTTGTCGAAAGTTTAGAATGATGGCTTTTGTTTTTTTTTTAGACAAACAGAAGAAATACGAAGCCCTCAACTATGACAAAGCCTTGGAGATGGCCAACATGCTGGACCTGTCCATGGCCTGTTCCGATTCCAAGATCTACACGACCTGGAGTAACTTGAAACATACGTCCATCAACAAAACCATGTCCAGGCACCCATCGGGCAACAACAACACAATCTCAAATCTGTCCCAGTCAACCGGGAGCAGCACTGCGCTAAGAAAAGTTAAGAGGAGTCAAAGCTTGCCCGATCTCGCGAAAAAGCAACAAGTTGACCAGATCGTCATACCTCTGAACTTTTCTGTAAGTCCCACAGAAAAATCTCTATCTTGATGTAACTTCAGTGAATTGTTATATTCTTCAATTGTCAATTGTACTTTTCTGTTGAATCCTTTAGGTTGATCTAGTCGAATCGAGCAACCCAACGAGCCAAGAATCAAATTCAGTATCCGACTCGAACACCGAGAGCAACTCGTCGTCAAAGAAGATGCACAACATGAGCCTGGTGAAATTGTTTATGAAGCAAAAAAGCATGAGCATAGAAGGCATGAGTCTGACTCAGTCAGATTCCGACGGCTGGCCGGTCAGCTGCAGCGACAGCAGCTCCAACACCAACACGCAAATCCCCAATCAGAAGACCCCCTTCGCTAACGATTTCTCCATCAACTGGCTAAAACCAGAAGACAACCAGGCCCTCCAACACAGTTCCGAAAAAACTCCAAAGAGCAACAGTCCAACGCTGAACAAATTTTCCGACCAGATCATGGACTCATCATTGTCAATCGAGGAGCTAACTGAAACCTCGAGGTCGATCTTTGACCCAGCCTCGAGCCACAAAAAATCGTGGAACGGATTTTTGGAAAAGGTCACGACCCTGACGACCGGGACCCAGGCCAAAGTCGAGGTCGAGGACAACGCGGTGCAGACCTCGTTGATCTACGACGTTGAGAAGGCCAGAAGTCCGATTTTCAAGGAGACTCTGATGGACAGGAAGCCCGTGTATGTGGTCTATCCAAACTACGCGCTGCCGGACCTCTCTTTTATAAACGCCACGAGGAACAAATTTGAGAACGTCGCACTCAAGCCGCAGAATCTGAACCGACAAAATGTACTTTGGAAGAGGTTCTCTAAGGGGCGGCCATTCTCCTGTAACGATATTGATGCTTTAAGACAACGCGGTTTTTCCCACGTTAAAGACTGGGAATCCCTCACGTTCCTTTTACCTTCAGAGTATAAGAAAATTTTGCACGACGTGCCCGAGTTGTCGAAACACGTCAAGCTGGGCGAAGAGGTGTCTATTCGATTGATTAATTTGAAAATTATCTTTTTGAATTGTAGTTTCTAGTTGTGACTGTGTTCTTTGTTTGTTTGTCTTTCGCAGATTAAAAAGCCGATATTTTGTCTGTCACCACCGACGCAGTACCGAAGAAGAAACTTGAGCGACTACGTGCCAAACAATGTCTCGTCATCGAGCAGCACAACTACCCAGCCTTCGTCCGGCTACCGAGGCTCATCAACAATCTTGTCGGATTCGTCCTCCACCAACCAACAGATTTCTAACAACACCACGAACCCACTGTACCTCTACCGTTACGATAGCATCAGCTCGGAGACGGCGTTCACCGGGCAGGACAAAACGCGGAACAAGAACCAGGACAAAGCCACCCATCCCCCTCTGCCAAGGAGCATCCTGCGGAAAAACAAAGCGGCCCCCGGTAAACGGTACAGCATGTTCGAGATGGGCGAGGTCAACGAGGTCGAGAACAAACCTTTGAGTGCCAGCAAACAAACTTCGTTGCAGGAGCTTTATTGTTTGAATAACGATCATCTGGTTAGGCAGATCCACGAAGATTCTGATAAGGACGTCGATGAGGTCGAGGAGAAAATACGTGCTGGTATGGTGAAATTTTATTGCAAATCTTGTAAGTTTATTTGTAAAATTACAATAATTTCAATGAGGGGATGATATTTTGTAGGTTTACAATTCGGTCAGACTGAAAACGAGCCTTTGGATAGCAGCGAGGAGGATATCAGGCAACTGGAAGAGTTCATGAAACGAAGCGGGATCTCGTCAAGCAGCGATGCCGATGACGAAAATTCGGAGATGAAGCTGCGTTCGTGTGTGCGCAGGTTCCTGAACCTCAGGATGAACAGGGACATCTGCAAGACCATCGACCTGGTTGACTCGCAGAAAAAGACTGTCAGTTTTGCGATGAATCAGAATCGTAACAAGGAATTAAATGTTAGTGATTGAAAAATGTTAATGAGATAATGATTATTGATTTTGGACAATTGAATTAACTTTTGATCTTGGTCAACAGGAGCAGGACAAACTGAACAGAATGGAGAATTTCACGCAGACTAAATTACCTGACATGGACGTCAAGAGAAGTATATTAATCAAGAGAGTTTAATAAACAAAATTTGTTTGAAGAATATAAAACATTTATAAGAGATTTTTTCAGAGGAGATGATCTGGTCGGTGAACAAAGCAGTCAACATTCTGCTCAAATACTGGCACACGGAACCAGCGCACGACCGTCCGAGTTACAGCGAAACTAACGAGTGTGCCCAGCTGTGCATAAGCAACTTGTGTCCGGCTCTCTACGCCGTCATGTCCGACGGACTGAAACCATATCTAGAGTCGACCTTTGGTCCAATAACAAACAGCGTTTGGCAAGTCGTGGAAGCCTCGTCTCAGCAGGGGCCTCTGACCAAAACTCTCAACGACCTTGTCCAAAAGATCAACGGTGAAGATTTCATGACCGAGGGGATGCTCAAATTCCACGCTTTTATTTTTGGTTTGCTGAAGTAAGCATAATTCTGAACGAGAATTCAATACAATGAGCTTTTCAAGACTGACATTTCAAATTGAATATTATTTGTTTTTAGTTTGAAAGCACTTGATGCCTGGTTTGCGTACCTTTGTACCCGAGAATCCATTCTTCGCAAGCATTATAACGGTAGCAGTTTGTTCGTCAGCGCACTGGCTTGTGTCAATACTCGAGACGTGGTGGACACACTCCTGGAGACTTTGCATCCGTTGTCGCTTTGTCCATTCCAGCTGGACCTTTTGTATCAGTACAAACAACTGCACAACAGTTTCGGGAATACTAATCATGTACGAAAGAAAATTTTAACTCTTGTCAGGATAGAAAATTGTCGATATATTAAATATCAACTTGTCAATCTAGGTGGTCAATTTCCGAACCATGGAATCTCCAAAGAAGGAGCGTTCTGAGCGTCACCCCTCAAGTCCAAGGAAGACCCGGGCTCGAAATTCATACATTCCGAGTACGACGCACGACTTGCAGGACGCGGATAGCGCGGTGAAAAAACGGTGGAGTACAAATTTGCCTCTCAGCGTGAAGATGTTCGGGGCGTTTGAGAAGCGGTCGCTGGACGACTCCGAGGACTACACGGACAGTCTGGAGCACACTCCGAGTGCGCGACCAAATGACCCCGTCCACGGGGAGATCAAATTCCGAAAACTGCAGCAAAAGTGGGAGTCCATTGGGAGTGGCAGGGAGGAGGCCAAGGACCAAAATTTGTCACCGGTGTCGCCGAGCAGGTTGTCCTGCAAGTCGAAAATCCCACGACCCCTAACGTCGCCGGTGAAAAGCTGTGCGCAAAAGAGCACCAGGAGTCCGATCTCCGGGATACCCTCGTTGAGGAAACCGGGAACCGCGTTGACTGTACCCAAAGTCCATCCGAGAAATAATAAAGATGTGATCCCACGCAGGACCAGTCGGGTCGATCAGGATGTACCAACGACCAAGACACACCTGACGAGACCGAGCTCCCTGCCCTACAAGGGGTATGGAAATTCTGTCGTTGACAAAAATGCGGCCTCCAATCATCGACGGGCCGCTTCTACTTCGTTGCCTCGACCTAATTCTACCATCACACCTAGAAACGTGCCGCAAAAGCAAACACCGAAGTTGGTTTTCTCGTTTTTGTTTTATATTAACAATAAGAAAAAGTTTGATGTCAAATTAATCTTGAGTTAGTATGTGAACAAAATTATTTGATCAATTTTTGAATGTTTAATTTGTTCTGTTTGATGTTTTAGATTCGTGCGAACTTTGACGCACAGATCGGCATCGAACAATGGGCACCTGTCGTTCAACGAGGGTGACAAACTGAAAATTATCCTGGAGGTCGACAGTAAGTGGCTGTTATGCGCACGAGGAGAACTGAAGGGATTGGTCCCAAGATCGTGCGTCCACTTCGTACAAACCTAACCCATTTTTTAATGCATCAGTTTTTCTCTCCCGTAGTTGTGTGAGCAATCTCCGGACAAACTGAACGAAACGCTTTTACTTCGTTGTTGATAATTATCATTATTCATTTTGTTATATGTTCTTTTTGTTTGTTGTTCGAATAAAAGTTAACTTTTGTAAGATGTTTGAAAAAGTACCATTTTTATATAGAAATATACTGAAACAAATTTGAAACAGTTTTGTATATTTGCACATTTTCTTTTCTATTTTCGTTTTGCAAATTAAATTGTTGCAAATTAAGTTCCGTTACTGTCACGAAATTAATCAAAACTTGGGAAAGTGAATTTTATCATGAATCTGACAATAATCTATGAAATGATTCATCTCATTAGATACAACTTTTATTGTTTTATTTATTTTAATTTGTCGTGTTTTATTTTTTTTTCTACGGTGTTTCTGTACTTTTATAAACGTTCAACTGTTGAAAGCGTTTCTTCAGTTCTAATTTGGGTTTTGTTTAAATGTGTATAGTGTATGAAAGACAGCTTATATCAATCTTTAGAAAGAATTAGTTGTGAGATATCAAAGATAAGCGATCGAGATATGCTAAAAAGTGCTTTGTCGTTAACTTTCGTATTCATTTCGAGTTCATTTTTGTTTTCATCGTGTAAGAATGCTACTAGTCATACCAATTTATCATTGACTTGTTGTCAATATTGTATTTATTTTTTACGTACTAAAATTTATTTAACGATCTGTAAATAAGATTAATTTTTGTCCCTGTCATATGATACATTTACTTTTCTCAGATTTAAAGTTTGCAAACCTTTAAAAATGAAATTTTTGCGATGAAATATTTTTTTCGGTGTAAATTAAAATTCTGTTGTTTTCTTTCTGAGACCTGATTAATTTAATTTCATGCGATTCGAATAGAGAACAAAGTTGGAGTATTTGATTGCAAACTTTAGATTCACGAGATGTTATTTGATATTTTTGATTTCGTATTTTATAGTTATCATATAACTGTGATCATAATTACGTAAGTTGATTAACTAGAATCATCATAGTTATACAAAAGTATATGTTTCTAGAATATCAATATTAAAAAATACTTAAGAAATGAAGGAAAAAAGCGGAAAACCAATGAATTTTAATATTCTAAGTTATATCAACGAGCATATTGAAATGGAAACGTCTATATCAATCAAATTATATTTATTTTTCACAATTTTAAAGAAAGTCTAATGGTTTTTGGGAGAATAATGGGAAAAAATAATAATTTTTGCAAAGATGTATTAAAGTAATCATAAAATTAAAAACTCTATGTCTGAAGTTCAGCAATAAATCACAGTATTATAAAAGGAAAAATATTCGATTTCAGTTTTCAATGATATAAAAAAATAAGGTAATGATAATTAAAAAATTATATGAATAAATTATAATTTTTTTGTAATTAAAAGTGTGTAGCAAACGTAAATTGTTTGATATGATATTCTTGCACTTTTCTCTTGGCACAATATTTTTTCAATTTTTTAAATTTGTTTATAATAAACATTTGTAATTTTATTCTCTATGAAAGATAAAAAGAGTGACCGACGAACAAGCTTCGCAAGATACGTGCAATATTGTACCGCTTGATTAAACATGATTGAAACTAATAAATTAGCTATATATTAATGATTTGCAATCTGTACAAATATTGAAGATAAATTATGTGATCTGTTAAGCGCTGTTGAAATCTATAGAATAGCTTGAATATAAAATTGGTTCCAGGACCGAATATTATTTTTTGTTTTGCTCTTAATCATAAATAAAAGAAACTCTGAAAGTTTTTCCCCATGTTTTGCAAAGATTTAATAAACTGCGATTAATTGTAATTAACAGAATGTATATTAGCACCGAAGATTCTTGGACATTCCTCGTCGATTGTTTTAATGGATGATGTATAAAAAGTGCGAAAGTGCTCGATATATTGTACCCGTGAATTTTTTTAACGATAATTATTACGAAATTAATAAACAAATTATAATTATACATTTGAAAAAAAAGATTATAAATCCAAAACTGTAAAAGGAATCAATTCGCAAACAAGAGTGATTGTGAAAGTGCATTTTTTGTATTTGTTCATCTTCATAGTTCAAATATCAGATCATTGAATGAGAAATACAACTTTTTTTTTTCAATTTTTTTTCGTATGATTCAATTGATACTTCGCATTTAATGAACGAACTTGGTTAAATTTGAGAAACCCGACTTAACAGTATTTGAAAATTAACAAAACCTCGCGAGTGATCTGTACCTACTGTGCAATGTTACAAGCTTTATAATATTTTCCACGAAAGTTCGTTATGTTTCAATTTTGAGATGTCGGTGAAGAGAACGGACAACTTTTGATACGTTCCTTATAATTGATTGTCAATCGTGAGATATCAGTTACGAAGATCTTAAAAACTCATGTCACGTCGATGGTGAAAAATTACAGATATATCCCAAGACATTCTTATTTATAAGAAATGGAAAACTGCGTTGGAAAGGACAAAAATAAGAGAAATATTATATCGCTAAACATGCCTTGGATCGTATTTAATAAAATTGCAAATTTAGCATATGAGCGTATGATGTAAATGTTTACATAAATAAATATCAAAGGCTAAAAATAAATTTACTCACCTTGCGTATTTATTACCAATTCGAATTCATTTTGAAAATAGTCGATATGAATTTAAATAAAAAAATCATCAATTCCACATCTTTTTTCTAACTTGAAAGGAAATAAAGAAGTAGAAATGATTGGAAACCAATTTTATTAATATATAAGTTTATTGTTTCCATCTTACGATCCCAAAAATTTAATTTGAATGCAAGATTGTTTGCGCTATTCTTATATAATTTCTCGGAATGTATAAAAAACTTAATTTTAAATTAAAATGCGCTTCACAAAGTGTTCATTAAAGTTTCGTAAGAAATTCGTTAATGAATTTCTGTTAATTGATCGCACTTTTTTCACTCGGTATCATTGCTTTCCTCAATAACGGTGCAATCAGTGATGACGACTTTTTTGAATGGAGTTTTATAGTAACTAGTTTTTAAGCGAGAAATCTTCTTCACGTAATCCTTAAAATAATCACATTTATTAAATTCTATTCATAGAAGTAAATTTTGTAAAAAAAATTGTAAGAATTTTGTTTATACCATCCCTTTGACGACTTTGCCAAACGCAACATAGCGACCGCTATACTGTTTAGTTTTTTCAACTAAGATGAAAAATATAGAGCTGTTTGTATCTCCTCCAACATTACCCATCGCCACAGTACCAGCTTCTTCGAGCTCCACCTCGAAGTTCTCACTATCAAAATATCTTCCATAAATGCTGTGACCTATAAAATAAAATAAATATATAAGTAATTATAAGTGACCGATCGTTTTTATGAAGAAAAATGAAGACAACAATTTTACCTCCGGTTCCATCTCCTTTAGTAAAATCACCAGCTATGATTTTATCATTGCGGAAGATTCGGTAGAATTCACAGCCTTTGTAACCTTCTCCTTCCGGTTTCTTGCACAATTCGATAAAGTTCTTGACAGTTTTTGGAACGGTCTTCCCGTAAAGTTCAATCTCAATTTTACCCCCCTTTTTGTCCCATTCGATTATGACATCAAGGATGACCTAGAAAGATAAAAGATCCAAAACTGCGTCTTTTAATGTACTCGGTTAAGAAGAAAAACTTTACATGGGTGATTTTTGTGAACTTGAGTGAATCAATAAAAGTTTCGTTGAGTGAAACTACCCAAGAAGAATAATTTCGTTTGATCGAGAAAATGAATAAAACACCACCTTCGCTGTAACTTCCAGTTTTTCGGTTGAAACAACCGAAAAGATTGCGAGCATCGATAACAACAAAAAGTATCTCATTTCTGGATAATTGTTCTTTCATTTATTGTACAGATTGAAGTCAAGGAAAATGAGCGTTGTCTATTAAGTTATTTCAGCGACATTAAATACAGAGCTGGCCAGTTCAATCATTCATTAAATTATTATTAATTTATTCATTCGTTAAATAATGACTTTATAGCAATATTGAAGTTACCTAAGCAAACCTAAGACGGAAAAAGGCAATTATAATAAATATATCAGAGACCAGAGAAGTTTATTATTTTATTTATTCCCGTAATTAAATTGTAATACATCCCAATATATAATCAAAAAGAAAATACATTTTTCAAGATAGAATTTGTAATTTTCATAAATGTTTAACATTAATTAAACTTTAGCATCAAGAGCTCGGGATTACCGATTCCAATAGTTTCTGATCTATGTCTGAAGTAAAAGTGCAACCCCAGCTAAAGTCCACTTAGCTGGTTTATCTTTAGTTTTCAAGTTAAACGTCCAAACGTAAGTCGGACCTCGTGTGCGAGTTTTGTAAACAGGGCACTCATACATGTTTCTCAAATCCTGTTTATCCTGAGTGATAGCTCTAATATTAATAACCGGCATCATGGGAAACAGTTCTTTGGCACGGGAGTCTACAATTATTCCAGCTTGGATGTCCCACCTAGCTCCTTCCATAAAAATTCCATGGACGTAGGCTCCTTCCCTCGGTGCAGTTCTAAAACATCAGATGAAAACAAAAAGTTGTTATAAGATATCATTCCACAAACAATCAGTTCCAATGCATCCTTACGTGAATTCTTCTTTATTCTTTTTCGTTACATCACAATGCAGACACATTTTATCTAAAGGTAGCTCATATCTTCGCGCAGTCGACTGCATTATTGCTGTCAATAAAGATTGAGGATTGAAGAAACCGGCTAGCCAAACTGAGGCTGGTAGCTAAAAACAATTGTTTAATATATTCAACTGTCCAGTTTGAAGTTGATCAATAAGCGACAATTCTCTATTGAAAGGCACTTGCCACAAAATCCGTCGACCATGTTTCTAATTCCCTCAGCCTCAACAGAAGATCTACAAACCAAGCAGTTAAACCTAACAAGGATGGATAAGCTCGTTGGGTCCAAACTGGAGGAACCTGGTCAAGAAACAGAGCGTTTTCTAAATCTTCCATATCTGATGTAATCGTCAGTTCACCCTTCAAGCCCAAATCTAACTCTCGCAAGGACCTCTTGATTTCCCCCGTCAAATAATTCATCCTTTCGCATTCCTGAAAGGCTACTATTACGTAGGGTGTTCTTTCTTCAACCTTGCCCATTATTTCAACCATGTTGAATTCTTCTGGTAGCTTCTCTATAATTTCATCCAAGACTTGCTTTACCTTAAATTCAACATTGGATCAGAAATTTTAGTTATTTAGTTATTTTAATTAGATCACAATAATTTAAATTCTGTATTAAAATTTACTTTGTCTTCTCGAGTAATTGTCTGCCCTCCAGAAGCCCCTGCGTCACGAGGTTGCATCTCAAAAACAGTTCTGAATAAGTTTTCTGACGTGGTTGTTAAAAATCCGATCTCAGCATTTGGATGTAATCCATATAAGTAAGGCGATTCTGGTGGCATTGATTCGTCGATGTAGGTATGGTAGCCTATCAAATCTGTGTTGGGCGGCGCAGCAAAACCTTTTGGATAAATAAAATGAGTAATTTTTCATTCATCATTGAAATTAATTGATTAAGTAGTACACCACAGCAAATTGCATGTCACCTGGTGCAAGTTGCAGCTCCCCATCAACAAGATCTGGTTGCATCAACTCTTCCAAATAAGAGACACACAGTCTCCTGTCCCAATCATCGGTGATGTGTCCACCATACATAATCTCCCCAAACAAGTACCTTAGATCTTCCCAAGGAATCTTAGGACTAGCTTCCAGATAATTGTACAAAACACTGACACTGATGTTGAGATCCCCGACGTTAAAGGGGTAAATTTTGTTCCATCCCTGGGGGCCAAACTTGCGACGTTCAGCAACGACAGCATGGAAGTAACAGAGTGAAAAGAGTATCGCCTTGAATTCTGCTTCTTTGCTGCACATCTCGAGAGTCTCTTGGCTGAAATTTTCTAAAGCCTTGTGCAAATTTGCTTGCATGCCTGTTGGGGGTTCGTTTGTTATTTTTATCGAAGACTCCAAAATACCCTATAATGATGTAATATTTATCAAATTAATCTGAACAAAATTGTTCTTACAATTTTAGATTGTACTAGAATCTTTTTTAGACCTGTGGTATGATGTGACCAGCAGGTGTACTCGCAGGTTCAGCACTCATAAACACTCGGTAATCAGAATGAGACCCATCAGATGCAATTTCTAGTTTTTTCTCCAAAGCAGATAGCCACTTTTTAACAAGGTGTATATTTTGCAGGACCACCCAGTGACCGTTTTTCGACGCAATGTCCATCGCCTGTTCAGCCACAGTTTCCTGGCCCTGTCCAAGAGAAACGTTATGGAAATTCTGAGCCTCAGCCGTGAACCCTAAACGTTTTCCCAAATCTTCAACATCCTGAAACAGAAGTTGAAGTAAACATTTTTCCATACTTAGGTTTTTAAACATTTTGTTGTAATTTTACTGCATTCATGAAAAATACTTTTAATGGATTAACACCAGGTGATAAGATGAAAAATATAGGAGTGGAAGGGCTGGTCTCTTCAAATGATTTTGCGAATTCCACAGTTCTGCTTTCAGTATAACGAGGCCCAAGTTTTTCCTCGATAAAAGCTATGATTGCATAGGTCATTCGGTCAGGTCTCAACGCTCTCAGCATGCACAACCTCTGGAGGGCTGTTTTATTTTTCCACTCCTGGGGAAACTTTTCTCGCTCAGGACAGTCACATTCAACAAATTTCTTCCAACGTTTGGCTGAACTTTCGATGTCCCTGTCTAGGTTTCTGCAAAGATTGAAACAAAATTGCTTTAGACATGACTTCTCGCAATTTAAAAATTAATAATTCACCTAAACTCATCTCTAGTTGCGAGACTTCTAACACCCCCCCAGTTAGAGTTGGTAAGAAAGTCAACAGGCGAGATGACATGAGGAGTAATCGGGAATCGCAGGAGAAAATCAAGTTCCGGGACTGTGATCTCCTTGCGCACCAATAGGATTTGAAAAGTCATCTGCGATGTGAAGATGAGTTTGTCGCACTCGAACAATCCCCGGGTGGTGTACATGAACACCGAATAAGTGATGCACTCAATCAAATTTAGAACTCGTGATGCAACATCCGCTGCAGGGATGGCTTTGGAGATGGCTTTTTGGAAAACCACACTAAAGGCTTTTAATGAGAACTGATAGATTGGATTAATTGTGTTCAGGTCGTTGAGAATGAAGTATAGCAGCGAAGCTCTGGCTGCTGCTTGTCGGTACAGTTCTCGTGCTGCATCAATCTCGCGACTTGTACCTCGAGCCTCGTGGACTTTGCTTTCTATTTCGGCGGCAGTTTTTTTGGTTGTCTCCAAATTTTCTACCAAAGCTGTGTCGCCCAAGACGTTACTACCGGCTGACGATAATCTTAAAATAAAAAAGGTACATTCATTTTCTTTACATCTTACAAAGTGAAATCTACATTTCACTTCGACTACAAAGTATAATCATTAATCAAAAACTGAAACTGATGAAACCTGGACAAAAGTGAATCTTCCAAGCTATTCAGGGTAATTTTAAAATCATTTTGTTGTCTCGTGAGTTCGGCCTTCAGTTCTTCCAGGTCAGGTCTCTCAGCTTTCACAACTTCTGCCAGCAGTTGGTCTTCCAACCCGTCTCTTGTAACGGTAAAGTTGATTAAGGTAGTCTGAGCTTGCATCTCTGGCTTGTAGTGTGGATTTGCCAATTTGGTATGAAGCAGCAGACGAAAACTGCTGTTGTACTCAACTTCCTTATCGCCAATTTTTATTGCCTGGCCTTTCTTTATCAGATTGCGACCCATCAGGGAATCCAAAACTGGATCCACTGTTTCCCCAATATTTTCAAGTAGTACGATTGCTCCGGATGCCAGAGACCTTTCAATCACATCCAGGTATCCTCTCTGACCCAATCTTATCACTTTCAAATCGTCGCCGTATTTTTGTTTTATCCATTTGATACCTTGAAGCTGAAAAAACACCCAAGCTTATTTTCAGATGTCCCAAAAATTATTCATTTTAGATGCAACAAACAAAAAATTCACCTGTGGATCGATCATCAAAGGCCACCTATCCGAATTCGTTAAAATTGTTGCGTTTTCCGTCGACATCCTGTCGTTTGGTAATCCTTCGTTGTTCCACTTAGCTATCTGAGTGTCGTCAGTTAATAGCGATAATGGATCAAGACCCTCTGTGATTGGAACAATTGGTTCCAAATTTCGCAAAAACGGCAACCACGTCTTGTGCAACAAATCTAGTCGGTATTGTTTGGTAAAACAACCCACATAAGATATGAAGGCTGTGATGAGTAAAACATCTCCTGGGAGAGTTGAAGCTTGAAGCATGAAGCTAAAAATTGTCAAGGCAAAATTTGTAAGGAAAGATAAAAAGATACAAATGAATGTATGAATTCCAACTTGCGGTTTACCTTGAAACTGAGTCAGCCCATCGTACATTTTCTGAAGCCAAACCATTGACTAGGCGATTGGCTAAAGCTATAGTCGCATTTGTAGCATCAGCTTCCTGTTGGCACTTCAGCTTTTCAGCTGTAGCTTTTTCGAAGTCTGCAGTCAGCTTTGCTAATTGTTCTTCTAGAGACTGTTGGACACAGAATCGTATGGATAATTAATTCAGTAATTTATCATTTCTATCTATATATTCTTTCCTTTTAACTTACACAAACTTTGCGTTTAATGACACCCAGTTTGTCCTGTGCAGCAGCCAATTCTGCATTGGCTTGGAGCAAAGCCTTCCGTTTTGGCTCAACGTCACAAAAAACTTCATAAAACTTGATGATATTTATAACCCAGGCACATAACCCTGCAGCTGCGGCCGATTTGGATCTCACGAATTCTGGCTCGAATTCAGAGTCCTTCAAGTATGGTTGAATGGCCTTGATAATTTCAGGATGTATGTTTTCTTTGTCATAGTTGATCAAGGCATCAAGAAACGTATCAACTTTTGCCATCGTGATCTGGAGAAATCGATTGATTAATAAAGGCTTAAATTCGTTTTGGGATATATTGAGTATTAAGTACCTTAGCTGCTTTCCAACTTTTGTCTTTTGGTACTTTTCCACCAGGTGCTAGAAGGACCATGACCGCAGCAGTAACATTTGTCACAACACCAGGTGGAGAACCAAACGACTTCAGTTCAGTGAGATTCGCTTTGTTCAAAGTATTCAGAGCTTCTTGTGCTGCCTGGAGCGCAGGTTCGGCTTTCATCAGATCAATCTCGCAGTCTTTCTGTTTTTTCAACACTTCCTCAGCTATGATTGCTACTTTCGACTCTTCTTCGTCAGCTAAATTTAAATATTACATTATAAAATGAATTTCATATTTGAACAAATGTATTTCATATTTTTCTGTTACATGTCTAAAATATTTCACCTAGAGCTTTTTCCTTCTGAACTTTGTCAGTTTCCACGCCAACTATGGCTATCAATTTGTCAGCAGCTTCATTTTTTTGTTGCAACTCTATTTCTTGGACCGCTAACTTTTCTTTCAGTAGATCAACTTGTACAGACGTGGTTTTCAATTTAGCCAAGCCATTTTCCAATCTGACAACTCGACCTTGGAGTTCCTTCGATTTAGCTTTCAGCAATTTTATATACAGATTAATTTGTTCCAAGTATGATTTAGGAGTAGTGTAATTGTATCTTCTATCACTTGCCAAGTACAGACGGCTTGCCAGATTGACACTGGTGTGAGCATGAGCCATAAATTTTGACACAGACTCCCTGAATAGGTATACGATTTTCGAATTAGAAGCATTTTTTCACGATAATTCGAAGGAAGAAAATACTACCTGTAATTTTCTGGCAATTCATCCAACGACTGCAGAAATCGTTTTGAAACTGATATCAAAGCTTCCTGGGGCCATTCATGAAACCAGTTGATAGCCGTACAGTTAATAATGGCTGGGAATTTTCTAGATCTAACTCTCAACGTAGATCCAACTGGGGAAAAACACAAAACAATTCGCAGTTGTCTTCGCACCCTATCGATAAAAAATTTCCAACAGTTTTCACGCGTGTCAAGTATCCCAGCTCCTTTCACTTCATTTCGGACACCTGAAGGAAACAATCAAAATTTAGCTATCAACCTTTACGTGACTCAAAAACTAAATTACCCGCTATAATATTCTCGATCTCATCCTCGGGGAACAAATCCGGAACTTCGCCAGAGGCTAGCATATCATTTACAAGGACCAAAAACTGTTCATTTGGTACTTGAGCGTCGGTCATCAGAAACATGATGCCAATATTCTTCAAACCAGATTTGGTATATAGCGATGCAAGTTCCAATTTGAGGTCCAGTATACCATAACCCTTGCGTAACTGAATCTGGGACACTTCTAGGGAACTTATAAAAGCAGCGAGACGGGACAAGCTCTGTTTTCCCGAGCCCCCTACTCCTACCAGTAAAGCACTCCCGCGTGGAGACTCAAGGATTCTGTTCACTCGACACACGTGCATCATCGCGTCCTCAAAAAGTACCAGGTTCATTGCGGACACCAGATCGTTATAACTTACTAGAGCTTCCGTTAAAAGTCTATGGAGGCAAGACCAGTCTTTGGTTGGCATATATTTTGGCTCTCCGATTCCACCTGGAAAGAATTGTTCAACTCATTATGTGTACAGACTGCACATCTCGACACAAAATTGCATCAACTAGGTCAGTCCTCTAAGACTTAATTGTCTAATGAACTCTTCACCTGCAAAGTGGCAATAAATATTAGGTTTCTCTAAAGCAATGCCTTCATCAATCTCCTCCATGTTCTTCTTCATCATGTCCATCTGCAGCTTTGCAAAAGTTTCGATATCTTTTTCGTCCGTGAGTTTGTCCCCATAAACTCTCTGAGTTTCGTGCAGCCACAACCTCACTAGATCAGTTGGAGCCTGTAAACATTCGTTCCCACTAAAAAGAAGTCCTTGGAAACAGTTGGACAAGTCTCGCAGGTTGAAGATATAGTGAAATTTAGTTGCTGTGGGCAGGAAAACTTGGGTACACCTGTGGTGCAGTTGAAGTGAGGCTTGGACTACGTTGCTGCAGTAGTCAGTAACACTTGTTGGAAACCTGACAAAAAATTAATCCAAATTTTATTTTCATCATCAAATCTCAAATTCTTCCAGCTCTTTGTCTCAGTTAGTTTCAGATGCCGCAACCAACCTGTGCTCAACATTGGCCAGATGTTGTGACAAAATGGAAGCATAGATTTTCGTCAGCGACTCTGCATTAGGAAAGTTAACTGCGAAGACAGCAAAGTGTCTCTGCAGTCTCTGGTTGATAGTAAATGACCCAGCAGTGGGGTTCATACAACTAACGTACTGGCAATTGTGGATGTCTTTCAAACTTAGCTTGGTCCTATCGTACCAGTGGCCATAATCCAAATGTTGCCTTATTAGCGTATGCGGTTGAACGGTGCCATAAGTATCGACTTCTGGCATGTTCATATCGTCGACAAAGTATATCAACGTCTTGTTTCCCGGCGGGCCGTAATTTCTGCCAGCCTTTTTTTCAAGCGGCTTTTCCAATATCTTTTGCAGCATCTCCGATGTCGTGTAAAAGTTAAACGGGACATTTGCTATCGCATAATTCTCCGACAAACGTTGCAGTTTGTCCGAGATTAAGACAGTCTTCCCCGACCCGGCTGTTCCGATTAACATCACCGGATGTTTCGCGTCCATTAAGAGGTCGAGGAAGAATTTGATTCTGATGGATTCCGAGGTATGTACCAACATAGCCTGAAGGGGCATGTCCGGGTCGAGTTCAAATTTGGGCAGTCGTTCCGACCACGACATGAACGTTTTGGTCTCAGCGTCAATATAGTAATCGAAGACTGTCCCTTGCGGTGGAAACTTGACCTGCTTGAACTCATTGATCCACCATTTTGTGAACTCCACTCGGTAGTCGATTGTCTGGTCTTGAAACATGGCCGACCCAAAGGCCCAGACCGCAGCAAACACAAAGTACAATTCGTAGTCATCTTTCGAGAACTCGTTTCCTGTCAATTCCGGTTTCAGGAGACAGTCCAGCAGATGACAAAGCATCTCAACATGAGCCATATCGGCGATTGGTGTTATTTTTTTGAACCTATTAAATTAAATACTATCATTTCACTCAGAACATACAATTTATTGTTAAAAAAACATTTAAAAGAAATTTTGAGAATAAAGTGTTTGTACTAAGCATAGTGAGATTGTGTGAAGAGTGTTTTGAAACTTAAAAGATGTTTCTACATTCATACTAGAATAAATTCAAAATGGAACCTATTTCTCAGAGTTTCCAGACAGAGGGGGATGTATTTGTCGAAAAGAACAACCAAGGTTGACTTCTCGTTAGGGATCGGTCTAGTTTCGATCCAGCTGGAGACGTAGGGATTCCATCCAAGATCCTGAGGGTTGATGTACAAAATGCCTGCTCGAGATACAGTGGCAGGTGTGGCTGTCTTGAGATTAGAAATTTCAAAGAGCAATCTCATGGACGGCGTGAGGGCAATTCTCTCGTTGCTGGCAAGTGTTAGGATCTTGTTATCATCCATCACAGTATTCAACGACTCGATCCACATGGGATCTATGTCCCCATCCAAAATTATCCACTTCGGGTTTTCGCCACCAAGACTCGCTTGATCTCTCATAATGACAGAAAACAACCCGTCCTTCCATTCACGAGTAGCCGGGTTGATGATCCCAAAAAGCTCGTCGTTGGTGACAGCCTTAGGGTTCAGATCATTGAAGATGGGCTTCCTCTTGATGTTCTGGTAGGTCCGAAACAGAGTTTTCCAAACTTGGGTCTTCCCCGACCCTGCCGTGCCGACTATGAAAACCGAATGTCGCACCTCCAGGAGTTCCTCAAGCTGGACCACCTTCAAGACGAAACCGTCCTCTGGTTGGAGTAGCAAGTCGGTTGTAGCTTGTTTGACGGTTTTCTCAAACTCGACATCTCTTTTGCGTGGAACGTCCAAGGCTGGGAACAAGTCAGCTATCAGACCCATAAAAACTGGAAGGTCATCCGATACCACTTTGGGGATATTGAAATCTCGCAGAGCTCTCATCAGAACTTCCTCTTCCGGTCTGTCTGGGTCGCCGCGTTTCAGACTGCCAGCTACAACCAGGACGGATTTGATGGCACGCAATCCCCAGTCGTAGTGGTCCTGTTTGGATAACAGCTCCTTGCAGAGGGTGTACAAGGTTATAAACTTCCTGGCCAGGATTTTAGCCTCCTGGAAACCTTCCGCCACCAGCATGATCTCGCAGATCAATTCGAAGTCAGGGACTACCATAGCGCACGGTCTAAACAAGGCCTTCAAATTTTCCGGCAACTCGGTACGCCCTGCGTAGCCTGGATTCATGGTAATGAAGATCCCAACTGAAGGTACTAGAGCTATCATCTCTCCCATGAAATTGAAGATCTCCTTCTTGTCCCTGATGGCATCCTGAACCGACTTAACCTGAACGGCCACAACTGAAAGGACTTCAACAGAAATCCTGTTGAATTCATCGAAACAGCCCCAGGCACCTGTTTGCGCCAGTCCTTTGTAGATGTTTCCACAGGATTTATAGTCCATCTGTTCAGAACAGTTGAAGACGTAAACCATTATTCCGAGGGCTCTTCCTAGATCTTTTGTGGTTTCAGTTTTTCCGGTACCTGCTGGCCCTGCTGGACCTCCACCCATTACTAAGTGGAGGGACTGGGTTAGGGTAATGTAACATCTATCTGTCAAGGGTGTTATTACCAGTCTGAAAATAAAAACGGATTAAACATCAGATTTTGAAACAAGCCAACATTTGAAAATAAAATGAAAGCTGACAAAGAAATCCAATTTAACAAAGCGAGAGTCCAAACATGTCTGACCTAGGAGTGTTGCCCAGGTACTCATGAGAATATCTAAACTGCGCATCACAAATGTTAGCAAAGCAGTCTTTCTCCTTCTCATCCCATCGGTGTCTCAGTTGACTCTGCCACTGGAAAGCCTGAGCAGTTTCCACTTTCGCTTGGACAAGTTTAGCTACGACGTCTCTGGAATGTACATCCACCGTACAGATAGTCATGATTTTTTGTCTGTTCTGTTTAGTCAGCTCTCCTAGAAGCAAGCTAATCAGGGTACTGAGTTGGGAGATTTGTTTCTTCAGATAATCCTTAAGAGCGTTGTCATAGCCTTCCTCCAAACGCGAGAAGGCCGAGTTTACTTCGGTCGTCCACCAGATCTGGGTCCCACAAAGAGATACCTGAGCCGGGTAGTCGAATAACCATTGTTCTCTGGGTTTTTCTTCGTACACGATCACTGAATCGCTGAAGTAAAATCGAATAGAGGACCTCATTGCCAACTGAAGTTTGTTCAGCCAAACTTCCACTGGACCATCGCAGACCATCTCTATGTTGACGAACTCTATATACTCGCCATCTTTTGCGTACATCCCTGAAACACACAAAGAAAAACAGTATTCCTAAATTTTCGAATTAAAATCAAAACAGGGATCCAAAATGGAAATCTCAGACTTTCATTTCAGGTCCCGTCCAAAAATCTTTTAAAGAACCATACCAACAGCTTTGTCAGTGAAATTTCCATCAACTTCAACAAATTTGAGTCTTGCCAACGAATCAAAAAGCTTCGTCAAGTGTTTGGCAACGTAAAGCGGTTGGTTCCCATTCGAGAGGATGTCCAGCAAATCGCTGGACGAAACGAAATAAAATCTAGGAAAAGCCAGTCGTTTAGTTTCAAGATACTCCGCCAACGCTTTTTCGCACAGAACCAGTTCCTTCTGCAGAGTGTCGAGGGCTCCGACTAGACCTTCCTTGTTGGTGGCCTCGACCACGTTTGGGGTCTCGCTCATGTTGGTTGTCATCAGTTTGAAATCCTTGTCAATCTTATCGAATCGTTTCGCATCGACTGGTAATTGCTTTCTGATGTCTTCCGAAGACATGAAGATGCTCTCAAGGTGCATCCACGTTCGCTGCACTTCAAACCAGACTGTCGTCACTTGGTCTGCGATACTGAGCTTCTTTTGCCAGCTCGACACTTCCTCTAAGAAATGTGCTATGAACTTGGATGTTATCAAGTTTTGTAACTGGACCTGCAATTAATACAATTGATTATGCATTCTTTGAATGAAACTAATTTGTAATCAAGTTTCAAATTTGACTGCCAACCTGATTTTCTTCCAAGGTCTCAATGAGCTCCTCGCTGGCTCTTAACAACTTGCACCCGGTTCGCGAGTGTACTTCCTGCTCGAATTCCATTTTGGACCAAATGATATTCAGTTCTTTCAAATATTTTTCCATCGACATCTCCTTCACTGCCTTGTCGACAATATTTTTCACTTCTTCCTCACACTCGTGCAAATTTAATTCTAGCAGATCCGCTAAAGTCGTCGATTCATCCATTACAAACCGAACCTGATTGAACATTTGATTTATTAATCACACGGGTACATTTTCGGATAATCTCATTGTTAAAACAGAGCAATTAAAAACCTTCCTTTCTCGCCTCCCGATGATAAAGTTGATTTATTTTAAATTAAATGTTACAAATGTGAGAATGTTATTTTTGTAAAAAAAATTGTTAATAAAAATATATACGAATATGAAAGGATGTGTAACAAGTTGTGCATTCCAGAAATGTATTCCAATGTTTGCTACATTAGTACAGGTTCAATTATGATTTCTTGTGATTGTCAATCGGTTAAAACATAATGGATGGGAAACCAGATGAAATGGCGGCCTGTAATGTCATAAAAAATGTGGATGAAAAGTTTGGTTAAATAAAAAATATGATTGAGAACAAAATGACCAAAACCAAATTATAAAAAAATGTGGAGATGTAAAAGCTGTCAATGAGAATCTAAATTTCGTGCTGTTTCAAGAGCAAAATTTGTGACATGCTTATTGTCAAGTTGGTACTTGTGATGGAAGATTTCCTGCTTTAGAAAAAAAAGTTGCAAATAGCAGTAAGAATGATAAAAATTTGAAAGATGTTTGAAAAAAAAAACTTACAGTCATTTCTGGAGTCATGTTGCCCAGTTTCTGAAACATCGAAAGCGGATATATACAGCAGTGCACTAAGGCACAGTCTCAGCACCTAGTGATTATTTTACAATCATTATTTACAACTAAATTTGTACAAAATATCCTGACGTTACCGATTTTTTGCGCGGTTGCAAAAAAATGGCTTCCAACTCTGCAAACACACTTGCATAGCATAAATTTTTAAACACAATTCAAAAAAAAAAAAAAAGAAATGGAACATGTAAAGCAGGCAAACATTCGATTCAAAATTTCGGTACCTTCGTACTGTTCATTAACTGTCTCCAATGTCTCTCTCGAATTGCAGAATTTTGCAGTTCCCCAACAGCTTTCAAGGACGTCAACATGTTCTTCACTGTAGCTTCAAGTGAAATATACGTGTCCCAACTCCTCATCTCTTTATCCAAAGCTGAAACATTAATTTGAAACAATCAGATTCAATAACTTCTAAATATAAATTATTCTCATTTTTCAAGATTGTTTTCTACCTCGAATCTCTTTAGCGAATTTTTTACACTCAATGTCCATGTTCTCCACATCGATTTTGCGCCACGGTGTTGTTTTCCAGCCCTCGATACTGCTTCGAACAATGTTCACATAATCCCACAACTGTTTCAACATCTTCAACTCCTTGCGACACTGTTTGAGTTGTTTGAACTCCGGGACGATAACTTCAAAAAGCGACGCTGATTCTTGTATGTCGTTCATCTGCCTCTCCAGCATTTTTATCTCCTTGTCAGCTTCATCCAACTGTCCATACGCGTTCTCACAGTTGAACTTGAAAAATCCGTAACGACGAAATGCTTCTCTATATTGAACAATCGTCGTGTCAAATGCAAAAATGCGAGCTCGAATTCTAGCAACTTCACCTACAAGTGGCATCATGAATGGTCAGACAGAGAACAATTTTACAAACAATTTGGTAACAATTTCTTTCAATTCACCAGCTTGCAAAGGTGCAACTTGTTGTTTGACCATGACAGCAAACTTTTTGGTATTGGCCCACTGATCGGGTAACTCTTGAAGAAGAACGTTAATTTCCTCAGGGATGTCCTGGTCGTAGAATTTCAACAATTCTATAGTTTCCTCCAAAGGTTGGAACATCTCGTCTGTAATTGGCTGTCGCTCCTTGACCTGCATCAAAAATCCCATCACACTGACAAGCCCCACATAGTCTCCAGGTTGAATTTGTTGCGACAACCCTTCGTCTGCTAATCTAAAAGTCACAATTTCAGCAATTGTTTAATCCTAATTATTCTGCATCATTAAGAGATGAACAGCTTTTCTTTCATTTAAGTGCATATCCACCTGATAAAAGCACTGAGATCTGAAAGACTGTTAGTGACCCTCTCAACCAGATGTTTCTTAAACATACTCGACCATTTGCAAACGGTGTTCAACAGTGACTGACGAAAGGGTTTCAGATCGACTCGAAACCAGCCGCAGAAAATTTTGCACGTCTCCATCTCCTCAATCTCCAGATAGAGATTCTCATAGAGGTCAATTTGTTCGCGGAAGTTTTCCATCTTTGGTGGACAGGCCACTGGACCTTTCGGGTCCAATGCGGCGATCATCTCCATCTCTTCGGGTGTCAACTGACGACTGTATTCTAAAAACTGTTGCATCACCAGGTTTCTGTCATCTAACCACAGGTATGCATAGCCTGGAAACATCATTTGTTTCATAATAGATTAAACTTTATCATAACATGTTATTACAAAATGATGAATAAAAAAAAGAAACCAAAATATTAAATTAATTTAATTTTCGCAATTAGCCACACCTTCAAATATTTCACAAAAATCAGTAGCCAGTTCAATAGCCTTGTTCACACTGGCCATAATTTCTTTTTTCATAGCAACTATATCCTCGTCCTTTTCCAGTTCCTCGACAAATGTCTCCTCTGTTTTTTTAATCCTCGGTATCAATTCTGCCATCTGCATAATGTCCTTGAGCATGCCTTCGACCAAAAACTCCAACCCCTCAGGATCATCCTGTTCCAAGGACGGGACATAATAAAGGTCAGGTTCCCGTAGCTCTAACTGGGCCTCCAAAAGGGGTTCCTTGTCACAAGAAGGGTCCATGTTTTCAGCCAAGTAACTCAACGAACAGCCAATAATCTTGCGCAGATAGTTAGTCACAATCTTGTCGAAAAATTTCACATAATCCTCCCAGGCTGATGAGTCTGTAGCAATTTGACAAAGCTTCTTATTTTCCTCCAGCAGCTTGAAGATCTCAACAGCTGCGTTTTTCAGACTTGCATATCGTTTGGCAACTTTTTCCGAACGTTCTTCCAGCGAGAGAAGCTTGTCTTTGCGAGAATCTTTTCGTTCTATTAGAGGCATTTTCGTCCAAGGTTCAAGGATCACTAAAAATAACAAAATTATATATCACCGTTGAAGTAGCTTTGTTACGAAAGAAGTAGGAAAAATGATTGATTCAACCTTGGATCTTGTCGATGTTAAGCTGGGACTTTTTCACGCGGGTCCACAGGTCTTTTACCAAGGACGATAACTCGTCGATGTAACGTTCAAGACCGGGCGAATTCCAGCGAAATTCTTTTTCACCCTGAGAAACGAGAGCGTCGATTTGCACCATCTCGGTTTCGATTAGTTTGAACTCGACTTTTCTACAGGTTCGGTGGATGTTGTTGTAGGAATTCACTGTGTCTTCCAGGGCGGTTCGAAATTGTCGAAATGATTCCACTGTTTCAGATACCTACACTTACAGTAATACACAAATTAAACATACGTAATTATCATGATCAATTCAAACAATTTTTACATTTTTTAATTCAGCTTGTTTTATTTCCAAATTTGTACTCTCTGTTAAATTAAGTTGTAGAATTTAAGTTACAAATGAAATATAAAAATGTTCTCTTTTTAATCTTGTCCAAGGATAAGTTTACAAAATAAAATTCAGAATTAAATTTGATCTTTTTTCTTCACCTCAATAGCTTCATTAGGCACTGTTATATCCGGGCTTCGTCTCAAATATTGTACTTCCTTTAATAGGGCGAGCAAATCAACATCAAAATTCAACATCAAACGAGATTTTGAATTACGAATTAGTAGATTACAATTCAATCCTCGTTCAACAGTTTGAGGGACAGTTTGAGACCAATTATTTAGCAATGTACGTTCCTTGTCTTCAAATTTTGAAATTATGGACTCATATCGGTTCAGGATCTCCTTTCCTTCGGTACAATTAACTATTCTAAAAAAAGTTGCAACATTTTAGATTCAGTTCAAATTATCTAATGAATTAAATTATTAAATTGACTTGGAAATTCTGTTTTTGAACTGCACATACGAATGTTTGGTATTTTTATAAGTTGAGATCGGCTGATCAATTCGCTGCTTTAACATTTGAGTGAATTGCAAGTCTGCAATGAGGGGTGGAAAATGGCTCATGGCGTCTGGACTTTTTTCTTCAAACATGGTCTCTACCACAGTCAACTCAGTATTTAGTAACTGCAAAATGCGCGAGTACCGATCGGTAAATTGTTTAGCGATTATTGGACGATCCAAAAAGTTTCCCACCGTGTTCATAAGCTGAAATTCCATAACTTGTTCATACCATTTCTAAACTGACTGTCCTTTTGCAATGTTTTTCATTTGTTCAACATTTGAAAATGATTCATTTCACCATCAAATGTTTAAAACCTACTTTAAAAACGCTTTCCAAATTTTTACAATCATCAAACGCCTGACAAAAAACTGCAGCCAATTTGCTATCCAACCCATCAATGGCCTCAGCGAATTTCCCACAATCCGTGCTAAAAGTTTCATCGTCCGGTTCAAGAGCATCAGCAGCTTTCGCTGTAAAGACTGCAAAGAGGTGCTGAAAATCTTTATACACATTCGTAATCCTCACACTCAACGAACGGCCCAAAATTCCACCGATCTCAATTTTTTCCAACTTTGAAAACTCCAAAACCGTGTGAAACAGCCACTTGATGTCTGATAGTCTTTTAAGAAAAGCGTCGAGGCGACTAAACACAGCTGCTGAGTTGAAAGCCCAAGCTGGAATACCTTCTTTGTCGCCTGGTTTGTGTTTTTGCACATCAAATTGGTGTTTAAATTCTTCCAAGACCTCTGAAACAAAACAACTTTACATCTTATCCAACAATTATGTCTCCCTTGACAAAAACCAATAACTCTGTTTACCGCGAGAAGTTTCAACTCGTTGCAGAGCCTCGTCAACGTCGCTCTGAAAGATCAACGTCGGGTCGAGAAATCGTTGCGCTTCCTGGATCAAAAGATTGCTGATCTGTCTGAGCATGATGATCAGTTTGCTCGAGTTCTGATAGTACTTGGTCTTGGACCAGGCCAAGCCCAGGGTATATATCAAGACGGCCATCAGAGGCTTTGCTTCCAAAAAATCCGTCTCTTCAACAGCTTTGAACAGTTTGGCCAGGGGCGAGATGTGCAAAGTGATTTCCTTAGCTTCCGCTAGGGCAGAGACAACGTTCCCAAACAAGGTTCGGAAGCACGGATAGTAGGCGCTGTTTGTCTTCTCAAGAATGATGGCCATCTTCTTAACTCGGTCTTCACGAATTTGGTCGAAGATGTACCTGCAAAATTTGAAATCATCCAAATAAAAATCCTTGTGTTTCATTCAGTTTATTTAGTTTCAGAATTTTCTTCTAAGTTCATCACCTTAAATTGCCCAGCCTGGTAGACCAGTACTCCAACTCGACCATGGGGGTGGGATTCTGTCCATTTTCAAAAGCGACACTCGATTCCTGTGTGACTACTTCGTTCACCAAATAGGCCCACTTTATGACCACACCTTCTATGGCACTTTTTAAGTACAGGTCGACACTCTCAACCCCCAATGTTGAGATGTTTTTCTCCACTTCGGTGACTCGTTCTAGCCCTGCTGGCATGGGAAGAACCGTCTTCCCATTCACCTGACCTTTGACCTGATACAAAGTCCCTCGAAGAACGTGGACGTGTTTTCGGATGTCCTGCACAGCAACGTCCGGTAAATTTTTGTGATTCGATGGGTTGGTTAGAAGGGGTGCTAAGATGTTGTCTATCAATGTTGCTAACTCGTCAACTATTCTGTGTGACAGGTCTCCTAATATCAACATGGAACGACATTCTTCTTGGTCTTTGGGCACTACTGATTCTTTTATCTTGACTGCATAAATCCCTATGAGGATGAAAAAATGATGATGATCTAATTGCAAATTACATGGCTTAACCATTTGTCGAAAATGCGACCGTTCAACTCTGACCTTTTGTCCGTTGGCCTGGAATGGGAAAGCCACAGGAAGATATAAGTTGTGCGTTTGGAGTCAGAGCGATGAAAAGCGCGACTGGAAAGGGGTTGTCCAAAAAGTCCAAAACGTTGTTCCTGTGATCTTCCGTCAACAAAAGACGAGCCCATTTTTCTGGTTTCAGTTTGAGCGATTTTTGGACGAAGGTACCGAGGTACTCTAAACGGACATCCGACGGCGTCTCGATAACCATTACTACAACGTTGTTTTAATATTTAAAATTTTGTTCCACCTTGTGTAAATACAATTTGACAAATTTGAAATAAAAAAATTGGAATGTATGAAAAGTTAATTGAAATAGTTTGGGAACTAAAATTGCACGACTATTTTGTGATTGTTATATTGTGAATTTTGGAAGAAACGATTTTGACTGCTTTTTTAAGCGGGTTATACAGCCAGGCACAAGTTGTACGAGCCGATCAAAACTGTTTGTCTGTTCGGTGATTAGATACTCGTGTCACTGAGTTATGGTTCCGTCTAAACCTTATTGTCACGAGACGCACGAAACATTTTGCCCACTGATGTTGCACGCGATTAAATCACGCTATACATTTCTTTTGCTGCCAGTTGCGGGTCGTCCGTCACCATTCAGAGCTTCCTGCATTTTCGATTTCGCTGTTAAACGGTGAGCTCCAATTTTTATTTATCCTCTTACTACAATTTTTCAACTAAAATTATTTTAATACCCTTTTTTTTTCATTTTTTGAATTCCAATTTTCTTTTTAGTTTCCAAAGATTTTTTGCCGCTGAAATTGTATTTCTATTTGCTAGTTTAAATATGTACAATAGAAATTAATGTAGTGTGCAATTTTAAACAACGGTGTTTCTTTCAATCCGTTTTGTGATAATTTTTCAATCATCGATACAATGAGTCATGCAAATATGTTACATCCATACGGAGATAAGGAAAGTTTAAATACGAAGTTGAAAAGTAAGAGCACAAGTATAACTTGTCTTGTTGTCAGTATCTGTTCATCATGCGTATGTTAACGTTGTTTTCCTTCTTGTGCTTCCTACGTAAGTGTCAAAATAATATTCTGAACCGTTTAACATATTTTTTGTTTATTTTTGAAAAATTCACTAGTTCAATAAAATTAGATTTTAAGAATTATTTATATTTCATTTTTCATTTTTACAAATAATAATAAATTGTTACAATTTCAAGTTACATTTATATCTTTTTTTTCGCTTGAATGAGTTTCTTATCATAAAATATTATCAATTAACGAATATATGTTAACATTGGCTAGTAATTTGAAAGATAATAAGTAAGTGTAAATTAAAAATATTGTTTCAAGTTTTCGTGCAAGCTTCACAACTGCCTTGCAAACCAGCAACGGAAGTGGAAGTGGAATGTGAAAATCCTTGTCCGCCATCTTGTCAAGAACGAAATCGTCAACCATGTCCAACATTTGTAAGTACAATAATTGAATTTGAAAAGAAAATGAAAACAATTTTGTTTAATTTAATTGAAAATAATCAAAAAGTTGACATGTTTGGTTTTTCTTAAATGTTTCTTATTTGTTTATAGACTTGTACAAAAGGTTGTCACTGTAAAAAAGGATTCGTAAGAGACGACAACACCAACGAATGTGTTAAACCTAGTAATTGTAGACATTAAATCCCATTTTTCAAAAACCTATTTTTCACTGAATTATATATTTCATTATGAAATGTACATTTTAATTATATTAACAAATAAATAGCTGCATAAATAAAACAAATCTGATTTGTCCTTTTCTTTCTATTCCTCATTGTAATTAGTTTTCCTTTTAAAATAAAATGTTCGTCCGGAGATTAGAAACAAGAAATTGTTTTTAAGATTGTTCGATTGCGTGTAATTATGCACTTTAAATGTATCCGCCAACGTTGACTCGGACACTTTATTTAGGAGTCAAATTCTTATAATTATGAATGTTTATTGCGATACCGACCGTCGTATTCGTTGAGACTAATCTTTCGGTTTTCCCGGATACATTATTTTTATTCCACGTCACTATATATACAAGTAAAAGTCCCTCGCACATTCATTTATTTGTGCGTATTTGTTGGAAAAACAATGTTCAAATCAGTTGTGGCTGTTTTATTTTTCACTTCCTTAATAATTACGCAAAGTAAGTTGCAACATTTTTTTTTTCATAACCAGTAAAATAATTTGGAAATATTTTTTTTTCCATTCTTTGTTTTTAATTTAATTTTATTATTTTTATGATACAGGTAATTGTCAATCGGATTCCGATGAGAATTCGATAGAATGTGGGATCAATCAAGTTTATCGTGTTTGTGCGATTCCCTGCCTCCCAACTTGTGAAAATCCGAATCCTCCACAGTGTCGTCCCAGGGTAAACTTTTTGAAAACGTTTTTTTTTTTCATAAAAATTTATTGGTATTTATTTAGTATTTTTTGTATTATAGAAATGCTTAAAACGATGTCAGTGCGAATGGGGATACGTGGAAGACGGTAACGGAAACTGCATTTTACCAGAAGATTGCACAAACAATGCTGACAATGGCGAAACCAAAAATCGACGTCGGCGCCATCTTAACGTCAACCGTCAGATGTTCGCGAAATGGCGGAGCCTTAATTTTAACGGTCCAAAATTTCAAAACTTGCTTTCTAAACTGCGAAAGTGATGTTGTAATATTAATTGATTTAAAATTATCCAGTTTTGAAAATAAATGAAATCCAGAAACTGAATCGAGAAATAACAATTTTCAGATGTCGTTGTGACTAACAAAAGTGACATTTTTATTATTTCAATTTCTATTTTAATTTTAATAATGTAAAAAATGTTTATTTGATTCTCTTTCTTTTTGTACAGTACAATTTTTTATATCTAATCACTACCGAGAATGTTTGCTTTATGATCTCACAAAAAAATACAATAATCTGTAAGAAAAGAAGAAAAAGAGCAAAATCATCTCGGGTCTATAAAGTCAGTTAGTTAGTTGAATAAATTCGAATCAGTTTTTTTTCAGTCTTTTTGTATTGCGTATATGCGCCATGCCCCGGATCTTACAATTGACGATAATTTTACAGCTACTTTTTCTATGTAAGTGACTCTTAAAAGACATAAAATTTTTAAACATAATTCCATAAAAAGTATCAAGTTTTATTATTTTGTATTAAAAAGATGTTGTTTTGTCAGTTGCTCAGTCTGACAGTTCTGACGACTTTTATTTGTGCACACAAAATGAAACTTACAATCCATGTTTCAAATGTGATAAGACGTGTCATAATGTGAAACCACAAGATTGTTTTCAAGTAAGTTTTTGTTTCATTTTTATATCAATTTTGATATTACAAATTATTTTATAAACAAAATTAAAAAGATATCAAAATTAAAATTAAACTTAAACGTAAAATTGAAATTTCATTTTTTTTATATCTGAATATCAAAAATATTAATTTTTTATTGTTACAGGAATGTCGCAGTGGGTGTCATTGCATACCAGGATTCGTACGAAATAAGGATCACAGATGCTTCTTACCAATGGACTGTGGTAGATAAATAGAAATAAAACGAATTTTTAAACAAATTTTATGTTCAAATTAATAGTCCCATTTTGTGAAAAAAAAAACTCTCACCTGAAAGTGCATCATCATTTGCATCTTCACCAGCCTGTTCTTCAATTTCAACTGATTGGTCGTGCATTTCTATCATTGTATGAAAAATCTTCTCGAATTCTTCCAACCTTTCATGTTCAATTTTTTTGTTCTTCGAAATAGAATCCGTAGATTCTTTCCGTCTAGGATTTATTGGATCACTCATTCTCCTGCAAGATATACAATTTTATTTTTATTTTTCATTGAAATAAATAAAACCTTTATTTCCATAATAAACTTGTAATATCTGAAAAAATAGATAAAACTTGCAAAACCTTTGCACACAATTATTTATATACTTTTTGTTCAATTGGGTGTAAGAGACTTAAAAATATACTTCTCTATAGAAACAACATGTTTCTCCTAGCAACGAGTTGTGTGTCAAAAAACCAGTTCCTATATGATATAGGAAGATAAAAAACGATAAAATTTGATTGTCATATTTATATTTATTCATTAATTTTTTGATCAATTTTTGACATTCCATTTCAAATAATTTCAAACGTAAGTATTGATCGAAGGTTATAAAATTTTGAAATATTTATTAAAATATTACAAATTTCATTATTACAAGTTTGCAAAATTATAATTTCCAATCAACGATTAAAACTTGACTAAAAACTCTAAAAGTATAATTGATTAGTCATCGAAAAGCATCCACCAGCAGGAAATAAGTTTTTTTTTAGTTCGCGGTTTAGAGTTTTTAGTTTACAAATGAGCTACGTTCTAAAGATAAATTACAGTATGATACGACGCATGATGAAAGTATTAAACAAAGTTTGAGAATAACAGGATATATAATCTATAGGGACAAGAATTCAACTTACAATTTTTATAGGGCTCTTGGAAAAAAATTACCAAAGTCCTACCTTAAAGCTGTGTATGAGTATTAAATCGGGTATAATTTTATTTTGTAACAAAATTACAACTTGAATGATTGAGCGGAATTGCCACATCCAATAAAAGAGCTTATACTTCTAATAAAAATCTTATCTCGTTCAAAACATGATTCAAATTAAAATAAATCGTTAAATTTAAAATATCTCAACACATGTCGATAAAATTCAGCGAATGTTAATAAATGTTCTATCGAACGAATAAATTCTACCTTGTACAGTCTATGGAAAAGCGCATATGCAAGAAAAGAAGAATATATCAAAGCGAAACGCATTCAAAAGATACAATTTGGCAAAATTCTATTTGTTTTTTGCATTGCAATTCATGTTTAATCTATGTTTATCACACGTTGTTGGCGCGCATCTTTTCAATTGCTTTCCATATCCTCAATCGTACTCCACCCCTGAAAATAAAAAAACAAACCATCATTAAAAATTAAAAGTAAAAACTTGCATTTCAATTTCAAGTTCGTAATAAATGAAACTCACTTCAAATCAAGCCTTTGAAGGTCTTCTCTTGTTATATAATACTTGAAATCGGACAAGGTATATTCTTCTTTTCTAATCTGTAATGACATCAAATAAAATTAATCGAATCAACTGAAAATTAAACTCAGTTCAAAATGAATAATGAACTTAATTATTATCAACTTACATTATTAATGGACCATTCATCTAAATCTAATTCGCGGAGCCAATCAACGAGAGTCTCAACGCTATCATTTGTATCCTCAGCATCCTTAATCTTGACCTGATTCATCTTAATACCACTGGACAAAAAACTATACAATCTGCAACAATAAACCCAATTAATGTCAAAAAATTTTTTCATAAAAAAAACTTAGAAATTATTTGTTGGATTTCTGTTAACCAACCCAGATCCCAATTCAGCACTCTGCTTGATGAGCTCACAAAGTTGTGAGAGAACACCGATCTGCGTTCTTTGGTACTCCAAGGCCTGTTGCAAAAGCGTTTGGTATGACTTTTGGTTGTCTACAAACTCCTGCATGAGTTTTAAATTTTCTGATTTCAAACTCGAGATCTGGTCTCGATACTCTCTCCAGTATTTGGTTTCTATCGAGTCAGTAGTTTTTTGTGATTTGATGGAGTTCACAGTTGATATCCCAGAGAATCCCTCAGCGCTTTCTCCGTTGTCAAACTGCACTCGTTCCTGACCCAATAAGTTGGCTCCAAGTTCTTAAATGTGAACAAATTAAAAAATTTAAACTAAATAAAACTTATGACATTATTTTTTCCAGTTGTATATAGTTTTCTACCTGGCGATAAAACGGTTATCGTCGCCTGAACAGCATTTCTGACTAAGTTGTCCAAAGCAAACATCCAGTGAGGTTTAATACTGTGCATCCTAAGAACTTCAATTACTGCTTGTTGAAAAAGGTATATCGCCAGGTGGAGCTGATTGATGGCAGTTGAATCAAAGTCAAGTTCCTCTTTCAGTGTTCGAATCGACGCGTTGATGACTTCTTGCTTCTGCTCTGCGATGTACTCCTTCAAACTTCTCATCAGCAGTCCCAAATGTTCCTGAACAATTTAAATCATTTCGCTTTTTTCTTTCTTTCATATTTAATAATAAACTCCTAAATCATGATTAATTTATATAATTGTTTGATAATTGATGTAATTTCTAAAACATAATAATTCATTTCGTCTACCATCGTAAGAACCGTCTGTCCAATATCTTGATGAATGCTATCCATCCAAACTTCGCAGATTTTAGTTTCGTCCTGGCTAAGGACTTTAGTCAATGTCATTCTCCTCTGACTATCTTTCTTCAACAAATAAAATCCTTCTTGTTCTCCTTTGTTTCCTGGTTGTCCTTTTTTTAAATAAAAAAATAAACATCATGAAACACCAATTACATAGTTTATAATTTATTAGCTGATCATTGTTTAATATTTTTTGAACAGTTTTGTGTATCCTTTTCTACCTGTTAATTCAACCTCAGGAGATAGCAACACACCAGAAGAACTCCTCCTGGCTAACGAGTCCGGACCAAGATCGATCTCGCTTTTACCAATGGACGGTGTACTTCCCAAATTGCCACTGACATTGAACAAACAAAATTATTAAACAATCATCCTTAATTGTATCAAATCCAAAAATTAAATAACAAAAATTTTGCAACCACCAAAAACTGTTGAATAAATCTGAATAAATACCATTTTAAGTACATGAAGCAATTATGTTAACCCATTTCATGTCCGTGGCCTTTGCGACAGTTCCAAAATTAACGATAAAGTGTACATTAGCGTGAAAATGATTTGTTAATATTAACAAAAACCATCTAATTAAAAACGATTGCAAAGATCAAAGAATACACAAGTTTCGTTTGATCAATTTTTTTATGTAATTAGCTCAGTTGCAAATTGTACCTGCTAAAAGATAGACAAGTAGGCATACTAATGGGAGACAAAAGGTGAGCAGGACTGCGCTCTCTTAGTGGACTGGATTTAGTAGTATAGGCACTAAAAATATTAAAATTATTTAATTTTTAATTTTTCTCGCATTCATTTTGATTAAGAAGAAGAATAATACAATTTTACCTATTGTCCGCGGAAAGCATCACGAAAGGCGAGGCAGATTGGATGTTCGTCGAATCGCTTCTCATTGCACGTTCTAGTTTTTCGGTTGGCAATGATACGCTTCTACCAAAATCATAAGAGGTTGAAAAGCGAGTGCTTTTCGTCATTCTAAATTCAAAGAAATTATTATTAATTTTTATTCAAAGAGAAAGAATTTTTGTTTGTCTGTATTCCACAAATTTCCAAACTTACAATATGTACTCATCCAAAAATGGATCTTCAACCAATTCAGCAGCTGTAGATCTTTTCTCTGGATCTGATTCGAAGCAACGCATAATGAAATTCTTAGCGTTCTCAGACAACTCTGCTGGTATTTCAGGGTGGATTTTGTAATACCCAACCTGTTTAAAATGTATAAGATATATTTAAACATTGTAATTTTATTTTGCACCAGCTAAGTTTATAAAATAATTGATATAATTACCTTGAATACTGCAGCTTGAGGGGAACCTAATTCTATGAAAGGTGGCTTTCCAGTTGCCATTTCTACTACCGTACAACCAAGAGACCAGACATCAGCCTGAGAATAATTCGAATTTTTATTTTTAAAATTGAAAAGAAAATTATTATATTCTATTTTCGGGGTCGTTTTAATAGATTGGTAAGTCAAATGGATGTAGATGGATTCAACGAGTCTATTTTACCGGTGCACCGTAACCACGTTGACCTTTATCTATGACCTCTGGAGCCATGTATTGCAAAGTTCCTGTAAAAGTTTCAGTGTTTGGACTAATACCAGCTAGCCTTTTGGACATCCCAAAATCAGATATTTTCACTACTCCACTATAGGTATTAACTAATACATTGTCGCCTGTAAAATTCGAAGGTATTTTTATTTAGAAACTTTATAGACACTTTTAAAACTGATTATATAATTAGTAGTTAATTGACCTTTGATATCTCTATGAACAATTTGTTGATTATGAAGGTACTTGAGTCCATCCAATATTTGTCTCGTGTAAAACGTCATGGTTGATTCGTTTCCTTTCAGCGGGCCCCATTTGGATCTTAGCAAAGCTGATAAACTACCTATGAAAAATTGAAAAAACAACATTGTTACAAAGATTTCTTCAACTTTGATAGTAATTTTAAAAGACGATTGTACCTCCTGGGACTTGTTCCATAAATATTTTAAAATATCCGTCCTCGCTGACGGATCCCAGATATTGCACTACGTTTCTGTGTCTTAACTGGCTGTGTAGCTTGATTTCCTCATGCAGAGGTTGCACATCGCCCAAATTTCTTTCACGAATTTCTTTGACTGCTATTCTGACTTGAGTATTCAAATCTCGTGCAGCATATACTACCCCATAGGTACCTTTTCCTAGAACTACACGTTTATTCTGCTCATCAAATTCGTACTCGAACTGAAATTGTTTTATAATTATTTTATAATCTCATGTCTTTTATTAGTTAAATCATTAGTTAAAATTATTTAAATCAAATTATTTTTACTTCAATTTGTTCATCGGTCATGATTCGTTCCAAGTCGGTGACCATTCCCTTTTCATACTTGGTCATCTCCAAGACCAGATCGTGAAAGCGTTGTCTGTGCAGCGTCGAAGGAAAGTACATTTGAAAATCGTCGGAATTAAAGCGGACGTACAAAATTAAGCACCTCTCGTCTTTCTTATAATAACTGGCGCTGCGAATCATATTGGCAGTGAACAGCCAATCGTGAACTTGCTTACAATTATTTTTCATACTGTCCAGGCATAAATTCCAAATTTGTATCGATTTCACCTCCGCACCTAGGTTTACGTTCACGTAACTTGGCATGTAAACTTTTGTCGGCTCCAAAACCAGTATCTAAACAAAAAAATCAAAATTAAAACAAATGAATTAAATAATTAATTAATTTCAAATTAAATAAAAGGTTTTAACCAACCGGAAATCTGATACTATCGCCAATCTTGTGCTTAGTAGCTTCGAGAAAATATTCCATCCAAAAATTGAAAATTTCTTCCTCTGGTGACGTTCCTGAGTCGTTTTTTTTTCTAAACCTATATATAAGTGTTATATTTCCTATAGTTGATTTCAGGTACCTAAAAAAATTTTACCAAAATTAAATATATTTTTGACTTTTTTAGTTTTTCAAAACCTTATCTTGTGGGTATTCAAATAAAAGCTCTTATTGCCCTTTACATAATGGCAAATATTTTTTCTGGTTTAATCTTATTTCTGAAATTTTTTAAAGAAACTTCGTTGAAAAAATTATTACCAATTAGGTGGTTTCAGTTTGAACATGCATTCCGCCGCTTGGATGGCTTTGGAATAATCTTCTGCCAAGACGCTGATTTCAAAAAAGGTCGCCACGTCCCAGTAATCTTTTAAACTTGACAGACTTCCTTTCTTGCCGATCAAATTGTTCAAAACCATCCCGATATGTTGTAGCTCTTCACTTTTTGAAAATTCGTTCCCAGCGATAACCAACAATGTTGCCAAATTTATCCCTGCATATTCGTTCGGTTGAACCTGACAAATGAAAATTAAATTATTCAATTTAAAATCAAGCAAAACAAACTTTCTATATTGACAAGAATTATTCGCAATCGTTCAAAACAAAAAAAAAGGGATAAACAATTACTTCAAATCCTTTCCTGTACCATCGTATGGCATTTTTCAAACTCTCCTCATCGGTGTGTTTGCTTTCGACAAACTTGTCCTTGTAAATTCTGCCGCACAGGCAGATCATGTCGGGTACATGATTTTCTTTCTTTTCCAAAGCTTTTTCGACCACCTCCAAGGCTCTTTCACGGTCCCCTTCTTTGTTCCTTCTGTTCAACGCGAAAGCAAAAAGATGACAGATTGCAGTTGTATTCAACAAGCTCTTGTGATTTGGCACTGTTCGAAGATCATCTACTAATTGCACCATGGCGTCGTAGTTCTAAAAATAATAATTTTAAATTAGATTATAAAATGTGTACATCGTTTGATACATTGTTCGTTCTTCTTGAGTAAGTTCATGTTGTTCATTTGTTTATAAATGTCGGTTTTGTTTTGATTTCGAAAACTAATCAATTGCAAAAACAATTACTTGAATTTCCCTGAACGATATCAACACGTTCAGGACAACTTCTCCAGACAGAACATTAGGATCGTCCAACCGTTTCCTCATGTTCAGAAGAGCTTTCGATAATTCCTCTCCAGTCAGAGTGTCCCGGGCTTTTCTCAGATCGGCTAGAAATTTTTCCTTCATATGGGCTCTGAAAAACAATTACACTTATGAAAATATAATAAAAAATTGGAATTAAAACAATAGTCAGGTATTTTTCGAAAAAAGTTTTCTAAGTAATTAGAAAGTAAGGATTTACTTCGATTGCACTTCAACGTATTGAAAGAGCTTCTTAAGCCTCAATGCCAGATGTTGTTTCGGATCTATTACACCTTCGGCTGGGATTCTACTTGGAGCTGGATTCGTGGAGATGCAAGTCCCACAATCCAGCACACGATACGATACTAGAGTGTAGCTTCCGCAGGATAACTGAAATAAAAAATGAACAATTGCATCATGATGATAAAAATGAACTTAATTGGTCAATCAGGATTGATTATTTTAATTATAAGTTGGCTCTTTGTAACTGACATAAAATTTTTATTTAATATATTACATAAAATGAATAACATACAATTTTCTGTTGGTATATTGCGTGTTATCGTTTTAATTGGATTATTTCTGATCAGTTTGGTTTAGTTTGTTTGTTTCTGATATGTTTAGTTTTATATCGATTGTTGACAAATAAAGACATACAACATGAACTCGAATAAAACTCACTTTGAGTCTGTTGGCATCAGTATCCATGTCATTCAACAACAAAATATTCTCTTTCATCCCGAAGCTTTCTCGAACTCCGAGATGATAAAATAATGCCGATTGTTGTAATTGTACACTCAAGTCTATAACCGCAACGTCCGCGTTATAAAAAGTATCCAAAACATTTGTCTCTCCAAAGTCCAGCTTTTCAAACTGAAACGTACAATTTAAAAATTACAAAACTTGTTTCAAATTTTGATTTCTGTCTTGTTTTAACAGAAGGATTTCGTTTACCTGGATGTGGATCATTTTTGCATTGACTAAATTGCAAGCCTGTCGAACTTCTTCGAGAGCTTTTTTACGTTGCGCAAGGTGTTCGGGTTGTTGTAAATCCAAAACACACGCCACCTCCATTCTAGATTTACCTGGTACTGTGGTATGAAGTGAAACATCGCTGTGTGTGCCAACACTTTCTGTGCTTGATATGCCATCTCCGGTAGAAGCTACAAACACATTTCTTGTTACGTCAAAAATAAACATTCCATCGTGATTATATATCATATGACTTTTTATTTATAAGTTTTTAACATGGATAACCACATTTGTTCATTTATAACTTGTTGAATTTGTTCATTTGCAATACTTGCCAGCAATATCGATGGTTTCCCCGCAAGTTGAAGGCATTGTTTAAATGAAAGATTATTTACAAAATTGGAAAGAAATAATTTGATGCGTCTTTGCAGCTGCGTCTCTTCATTTGTGTGATTGATCACTGAAATGTACAAAATCTGATTTTTAATTAAGTAAATGATTAATTCTTGAATTTCATTTCCATTAATTTGTTCGTTTACAAAAAAGTTTAATTCACTTCTTCTAAAATGGTTAGATTAATTTTGCAAAAATTTCATTTTTAAAAGGTTAAACAAAAAATTGTACACGTTTTCAGTAAGTTATTTTTAGTTAGAGTTTTTTTTGTGCAAAAACTTGGAATATGCAAAAAAGTTAATTAAAAGGATTGAAAAATGGCTTAAAATTAACGAGATCCGCATTGACAATCGATTGTCAAAAGCCATCATGTAAAACGTGTCAAGCCATACGAGATAATTTGTTTGAACACCCATACAACATCAATAAAGCATCCCATAATTAATTCCGCAAGTCAATTCGATTATTTTATGTTAATCATGAAATTTGCAATTTTATAAAAAAATTTTAATATGAATTAGTAAAATATAGGTTATTATTTATCGAACGCACGTTACACGTACACCTTTCTCGCTGTTTCGTGGTACTGTTATTGGATAGAAAAAGCGATAACATCAACATAGGCCGACAAAACAGTGTAATCGCGATCAGCAACTCCAAGAAACATTCATTTCTCCTTCATTCTACGTATTTTGACGCAAGAAAATAATAAATCTGTAATTTTCGATGCATCAGCGCCATCTGTTGGATTACATCCGCACCCATGACGAAACGACTTAAATTAAAGAGCGCGGAAAATTTGAAATTACAAGATAAAAACAACGCTTTAATTATCATCTAAACAATTATGAACTGTAAATTTATCCGTTTAAATATTTTATTTCATCGAAATTAATTTTCCAATCGTCTGTACGAGAATTTGAAATCCCCAGATTTAGTGACGCCCATTTGATAAGGAAGATTGAATTTTCAAAATAAGTCAATAACAATTTATTAGTGAGCGATTAAAAAAGAACCTCAAAACAAATAAGAGTACATGGTAAACAAAGAGATTATGAAAAAAAGAAAAAGAAAAAAGCAGGTTGAGAAAGTGGGAAAATATACAATATTCGGGCGCGTGCGCGCAGGCTCTAAAATGCCCCACGGAGAGTTCCGCTCCTCCGTAAGACCACAGAGAGGAGAGAGGTTGGAGAGCTGTCGCTTGGCAGCATAGCAGCAGAGATTGGTCGCACGCGCAATAAACAATGTCGAACAGAGTGATGGCAAACGGGTCGAATTCGTTAGGCTCGCGTGGATTAATCGCCGGTTGTCGGCGCGAGCGGTTGCCAAGCGTGTTGTGAAGTGGCAAAAATAAAGAACCTCGCAGCTGTACAGTGGACAATTGAGGAAAAAAAAAGACATCACAGAGTGCGTTGTGTTGTTGTGTGTCCACGCCTGTTGGATCCTTTTCCAAGCATGCAACATTAGCGAGTGACAAGGTAAGTTGGACTGTTTTATTCTCGAAGAATTTTCAGAAACCGATTTTCGAGTCACATCTGAAGAGCAATATCAGCTGGTCGCAAGATTGCATGTTTGTTTTTGAATGCGCCAACTTCAGCTCTGACAACGGCTGAAACAAATTGGTGTTTTTTTTTTTTTTTTTTGGTACCATATAAAATTTGGTCCGAGGTAGTGTAACCAAGCAGCTTGGCGGTTTTATCGAGGGTCCTTTCTCTCTCTGGCGCATCGCTACAACGTTCAATTACATTTTATTATTACACTGCTTTGTATTCATTTGATACGCTTTCGTTGTCGTGTGTATATAAACTCACGAATTTCATGTTTTTTCTCACGCTGTCCTGATGACATGATGTATATTTCGCGTCACTGTAAACGTGATCTGACTTGTATATTAACCTTATTCAAATGGACCCTTTTTTTTCTTTAATGAAAACAGCATCCTAACGAGTTTGATATTTGTGTCAATGAATCCGCTTTTCAAGAATGAAAAGATACAATCAAACGTTTACAATTGTATACAAAAACAGTAACTCACTTGTCAACAAGTAAAAAATGTCGTGGATTGAATTTTGAATGCAAATTGAGAAGCTTGAAAAATAGCTTGTTTTTATAGTCTATTTATAAATAACGATTTCAAGTCAAGTTTAATGTCAAAGAACACTTTGGTGGTGTATTTTAAAAAGCGCCGTCATGCGGAGAGAGGATGAATATAGACGTGATTTGATAATATGCAATCCAAGGGGGATCAAAATGTAACATTGATCGTTGTGTTTTAGGGCCTGCGATAACCTACTTCGAATCAATCAGCAAACAAAGTCTTTTGACGCAAAGATACATCGACATCATAAACAAAAGTTAATCCAACTTTATTATTAGACCGGAACATCGTTTTGGTACACATGAGGCCGTTTTGCCAGTTGTTGAAAGATCGGAGACAAGTTTTTGGGGTTCAACAGAAAAAAGAAACAACCAACGAACAATAAAAGAATAAAAATAACAATAAATACTTGAACAAAAACAATGAACGCTGAAACAATTACGATTAACAGAAGTCATTAAGTTGACATTAATTGTTCCTTTGTGAATTAGTTATTGTTTTCGTTATTAAGATGATTGTAGCGAAATGTAAAATGTCAAGATTGAATGTAATTTTGAACAATTGACCTTTTGGTTATCCTTTCAGTTGAAGTTTGCAAAATACGCTGATTATTGAACATCTGAAAATGAAGATATGTAATTTACAAATCAGCATAACAGATAGATTTATATGTACAAGCAATACATCATTTGAACAAATTTGAAATTGTTTGATTGATTGATTATTTTTTAATCAACCAAGTGGTGTTTGAAAGTTTGCATTTTGTGTGTAAGAAATGGGTAATTTTGTTTCAATTGAAAAATTCTTTTTTTATGTTTTTTTTTTTTTTTTTCAATGTCTTGTGATACGAACCGAAGAAAATCAATTGAAATGTCAGTCTAAAATTGGACGCAACAAAGGCGCGTGTAGGTTATACTTCAACATGACAATCAATAAAAAAAATTAATAACGCGCGCGTGCAAAGAAACAAGTTAAATGTGACAGCTAAAGTCATCGATACAAATCGTTGAGATGCTTTGTTCGTACCAAAACTAATAACTTAACGAACACAATCGTTGACGCTATTTAAAGTCCGTTCAATTTTTTCCCCTCCAGCCAAAAACAAATCTGAGAATTAAAGGAAGCACTTTTTCCGTATCCGCGTAAGATGCATTTTTGATTTGATTCACTTATTAATTGAATTTCGAATTCGCCCGTCCTCCCAACGACACTTTCTAACTTTCTATAATTATTCCATCCGAAAGCGTTTTTCTTTTTCACAATTTGGTTGCGGTAAAACGCGTGGATCGTTTCATCTCAATCGAAAATGATATTAACACACATCTTGTCTCCAGTTTTGTTTTCTCATTTCTTTTTTTTTTTTTCCTTTTAAACTTTAGATATTGAATTGAAATATTCATCACTGCTGTACATCAGATAATTCAAAAAGGCAACTTGATATAGTTAATTGCCACGCCATATCAGCACTCAAGATAACATTTTTTTTTAATATATCTGCCTCAGTTTGCTGCCTGCAATTATATTTTTTTTAAATGAACTCTTGAGATGGCAGATTGCTAGTGCATGCGCTGGCAAAGTTTCATTTATTCAATATAAATTTACCTTAACAATTATGAATGACTTTAGTAGTGATATTTCTACAAACACATTTACAATTTATCTAAAAAAAAGAGCTATCAGTTTGTCTTCATTTTGTTTCAAACAAAGTGACTGATTCAATTGAAGGTGGAATATATTGAAATGTCGAAAAATCAGGTGGAACAAAAATTGGGTTACATGCACGGGTTAGCGGATCCCGTTGATCGAGCAGAAAAGTTGATGTAATCGCGCTCTGCTTGGTTGGTGTGCCTTTTTTTCTTTTGCACCGTCGTTTTTTTTGAACGCGACCTGTTCAACTCGGTGTCTTTTCAGGGACCGATACTTTTGAAACCAATCAAATGCTTATTTAATCTTTGCATCTTTGTTCTCATGTTTTAGGCAGCAGAAAGGTAAAAGACATGGGGACGAGGCGTCGACGCAACAAATTAAAAATACCTCGCTGAGTCGTGTGTGGTGGTGTGAAGGCAACTTTTTTGGGACAATGACGACTGCCATGGCCAGGCTGCCTTGCAAGCAAACCTCATCGCCCTCGCAGCAGCCGCGGTACAACAACAACTTTGGCAGCGCGAGAAATTATTGGGATATGCAGCAGCAACGACAGGCCGTCGTGCCGGCGCCGCAGTTCGTCAGGAGTCACCGCCATAGTGATTACGCGGGTACCTTGAACGGATCATTTTTTGGATTCATTTTCAAGCCTTCGAATCGGTCAAAGCGACGAAACCATAGATGGCAGATTGTATTTCCTTCATTGCCAACAATCTTGATTTTGAACTCAACGAGGCTTTTTTGTGGCCATGATTCATCTCTAGTTGGCCTTGTTCGAATCAAATTAATGACTACTCCAAATGTACAATCTTCATTTGTCTTGAATCTCGCTTTGATCTGTTTTGTTTAAATTGTTAATCAATTGTAAATCGAAACGGTTGTTGATGATAGTTTGTATCGATTTGGCAAAAGTGCGAGACCCTTAACTTGAATTAACGAACAATGCGAATTAAGATGAGAATAAGAGCACTGAAAGGAACCCCCTCGTTATGGCGCGGCTATTGTTCCGTTAGGAGCAAAAACGTGCCTCGGTGTGGATTAAAAACGAAGAGAACAGATACGGTGTCTGCTTTCACGCTGCATTGACGTACCTATCTGTATCGCACCGATAAGTGCGACAGTTAACAGCAGCTTGATTATTTATTTGAATTTAACAAAAACAGAATTCGGCATGATATTAATGAGTCGATGAAAATGATTTTTTCGCAGGTAAAAGAAAAAGTGCAGTGGAACTATTGCAGGAGTCAAAAGCATTCTACGTTAAAAGTGAGACGGTGCTGGACCGGAAGCAGGAGTTGAAAAACAGTGGACACCTGCAGGTGTCGCAGGTTACAGCACCTCCGAGGCTTTTGAGAAAGTGCACGGGTAGCTCTTGTGCACAACAGCAGCAGAGCTGCTGTTGGGCCTCGTGTCATGAACAGGACAAGAGTGAGAATATTGTTTAAATTGTATTAAAATTGTTATTATCGAGATGATGTAATGACGAGACGAAAAATTGTAACGAATTTGCAGTCGATGGAATGCTGTTGAGCCCGCAACGAACACTGCCAGCACCAGCGCTGCCGCCAAAGAGTCCTCGATTGGTGCCGGTTCCGCAGAGGCGTGCGATATCCGGACCACCCAGCGCAACCGCAAGTGATCAGCTGCAAACGAAGTTGCGACGGCTCTTGAACACGGATAGCAAGGAAAATATGTTTCTGCCAGATGCGGATTATCAACAGCTCAGCAACGGTCCTGCTCGGGAGGACAAATTTAGATACTCACCGGAAAGGCTCTGCGCGTACCCTGACGACCAACAGGTGTTTAATCATTTCGACCGATAATAACACTTGAGATAGAACGAACAACTTTTGGATGATACAATTTGTATTAAAACAAAACGTGTCTTTCGTTTCAGCAGCACAGCAACACGCTTGACACGCGATTCAGATTTGGCAGGAGCAATTCACATTCGCACACATCCGCCAGGTCGATCCCAAGGACCGCGAATTCTGTAACGGGCGAGATCACCGTGTGTCACAAGTCATTACCTGATTTGCATACAAGTACACGACGTCGTTCTTCGCTGTCGCCCCGAACATCCACCAAGTCAGCAACCGCCAAGCCACTGATATCATCTCATCATCAATCCGCGAGCAACTGTCCTGACTGCGAGACCAGCTCCGATTATTCTGATCACAGCTTCAAACGTGATTCCATCAGTTATCGCAGGTTGATTAGTGTATCTTTGTCTTGTTTATCATGTACGTGTTTAGTTGAAGAAAAGTATATGTAAAATAAAATTTTCGTTTCAAAGGCACATAAGAAGGTCGTTTGGCTCGGGTGGCGGCGATGCGAGCAGCGTTTTATCGTCAGGTGGACGAACTCAAAAGTCATCTGGCTCGAGCAAGTTAAGTCACGGTGCTACAGCTCGAGATTCCGGTGGCTCCAGCGGCCACTGCACCCATCGTAGTGAGCCCCCGCCTCGAAATCAAGTAATACTCATTTGTAATTGCAAAATCATATTGTGATAATCATGTAATATGTATAATTTGTAGAACACCGTTTGTCCTCGCATAACAGAAAAATGCGCGGACAAACAAACTAGTACACGAGAAAAACGTTAGCTCGTAAAATGTAATGTTGGCTTGTTAAATGTTTGAGGCGAGCAGTTTTGCTAATGTGAGAACGAACCGTTGCAGGATTATTGGAGTCATGTGCGACGAGACAGCGGTGCGTCAACGCAACATTCAACAGAAAGAGACAGGTCGAGGAAGAGCAGTTACAACAACAGCGGCACTCCTTCCATCGTCCGGCAGTACAGTCCGGATTCTGAAAGCAGCAACGGTCAGACGGATTACAGTCCCACGTGCAATTCCAGGTAAAGAGACTCTTTTCGTTTTGTTACACATTAATTTGAAAATCTAATTATTGATATTGATTGCATCCCATTTGGTGTTTCGCAGGATTTCAGAATCATGGAAGGAGTCTCATGGCCGGCCAATTTTGAGGTCCAAATCGGACATCAGCGACCGTTACTGGCGACACGAGAGCAGATCGAATAAATCGAGCCGGCCGGCGCGCTCTGTTACACAACTCGAGATCTTTTTCGATCACTTGGGTCTCGATTCGGACAATTTTCAGCGCATCACCGAGCCCGACTCCAAGTGTTCATCGCCAGTTTTTTTCGATAGCGTAAGTTCTGTTGATTCCGCGCTCGGTCTTTATTCATGGCTTGGCAACAATCAGCCCAACCAGAGCGGCCAATGGCACAACAATAATTGTAGCGTTGGCATGGGTAACGATGACTGCAGTCAAAGGACGAGCGACCCACCGAGCATTGTCGAACGCAACGCACGCATCATCAAATGGCTCTGCCAATGTCGCAAAGTTCAATTTGGTTACAGTTAATTTCATCCTAACTTTTCACCGGCAACTCTGATTTACCTTGTTTGTCATTAGCTGAAAGAATGTGTCGTACAAATACATTATATTTTTCTAACTTGGTGTTTCGGGTTAAGAAATTATATATATTTTATTCCGTGCATGAAAAATCTATTCAATATGTTTTTTTTTTTTTTTTTTTTTTTTTTACTTTTTTCGTTCAGATCCAATCTGTGTTTGTTAATAACACCTATTTTTGTAACTCGGTTTTTGTATAGCGTGTAAAGTCTTATCGTGCCTTTTCATAATCCTCGGAATTGTATGAAATTAACATAATAGTCGAGCTGCATTGTTAAACAATGTAATTAATTTTGTAGGTTTAATGTATATTTTTAAGGGTCAATGAACAACGAGCTTATCATTCGATCAATTTTGTACGACACATTCTATGGTACACTATAGTATATAGAATTATATATAGACTGTAGAATACATTGATCCAGTTATATACATTCCGTTTATGACAAATAGAGATACTTGCTCGGGTCAAATATTTTTTTTCTTTAAACACTTGATTAATTGTTATCAATGGAAATCCGATAACAGATAATTTTTTTTTACATCTGGAGGATTGAATTTGTTTGTTCGCGGGATGTATTTGTTAATTTATATAAGCAACGTTTTAAAGTTAATATAGTTTTGCCTTGTTCGAAGCAACGTTGGTTTCGGTTATTAGAAATTAAATTTTATTTTCATGAGTTGGTCGAGATTTGTTAGCGAAGACGTTTTCGGTCAAATCGCAGTGTGAGAGTTTGATAATATTTTTACGTATAAAAAAAGGGTGAATAAAAGGATTTTACTTCATCTTTTACGGGTGATAAAAAAAAACAAACAAAAAACAAACAAACAAAATAATAATACATTGTAGTAAAATGCCTTACTTGCTGGTCTTCGAATAAGCAGCAATAAGAACAAAATAATCAAACAATATCAATGTTTGTCTGTGAATTTAATGAAGACTTGAAATTTCAACACACAAAATAATAAACGAAAGTAGTCTGACTTTTCATAGCAGTTAACTTTTATTAAAAGAATAAAAATAAAGGGTCAAGATTTGTTAGACGTAGATAAAAGGAAATGTCATCAGTATTTAAAACGTAGGTGATGTTTTATTGTTTCGCAATGACAGAGTTTAACTTTTTTAGATGTAAAAGAGCTCATTCACGTTACGCTCTAATTTTATTTTCATTAATGTTTGGAATATTTTCTATACGAAATGATGTTGATATTTTTGTTAATATAATAATCGTCTAAATTCTTTTTCGTAATAATGCATTTCGTTTGTGATGAAACATTGCATGCCAAAATTGAATTGTATTTTTGATATAAAAATAAGTCTTTCACTATGGTGTTTGACCTCTGACCCTTTAATTATCATAGTTCGATGAGTATTAGTTTTTTATTTCATAAAATTGTATCTAATTTTATTGTTGTACTTAATTATAGACACATTCTCGCCGAGTGCATTTACTGCGAAGAAAACATTGTTTCAATTAAACTTAACTCGATAAATCTCAAACATGTGCATTATAGTTTTAAATTAACTTGAAAAAAAAACAACAATATGCTCTCACGATTACCTCCAACTGCTCAAGTTAGCGACAAGTTCGAGACTTGCTCTTTGTTTTTGAACTTTGGATTTATTTATAAATGTGTAACGCCGACACTTGGTTTCCAATCAACTTTATCAACACACACATCTCACCACGAAATGTCAATATTTTAAATACCTTATTACTAACTTGCCAAACTTTGATAACAGAATATCATATGGAAGCTTTTAGAATATGTTTATTTGGCAATGTGATAAGCTGTAATTCTGAAACGCATCTTCGCATTAATCCAATGTAATAGTATAGTAATTAACATGATTGCAAATGTAAAATAAAAATGATTACTTTTCAAATATAAAAATACAACTTTTCGCCATGTAAAGCGTAGCTGTCAAAAGTATAATTTATAAAAACTTGTAGCGGTGTATAATAACTTTTGAAAACAAAAAAATTACTCGATGACTATATTTATCATCGTGAAAATAATCAATCCTTGAATGAAACGAGAAACAAGAAGTAGTATTGAGAAACAATTGTTTTTGCGTGACTGTATGAATGAGGTAATGCTGTTGATGATCCCGATTGTGCGATTGGTTTCAATAATTATGACAAGGTTTTTGAAGCGATCTGCACACAAAAAGTATAACAATAAAAAAACGAAAGGAGAAAAGTTATCATTTTTGGTGCCGATCGTTTCGGCTGCGACGACAAGTTTTGTGTAATGGCAATATGAAATTGGGTTGCTTGCACATCTTGGATGTGACAATTTTGTCAAGACTGTACTATAAATGAACAAACGAAGAAAATGCAAGTAGAAAGAACTATTGTGCCGTCCGGAAATCCCGAACTGCTGGCAAAAATGAATATTTTTTTGACGAAAGGACTCTATTTTGGATTGCTAGTGTTTGAATATTATTAATGTTACCTTCTTTCAAACCGTCTTGAAAAAAAAAAACAAAAAAAAACAAAAAATCAAATCGGTCCTTGGATTTTGAAATAGTTGCGAAATTCTAATGTATAGGCATATAAATTTTCTTCTTGTCGTTCATTTTCTTATTGCTAAGCAACCCTTGACTCTTTATAGCATCTTTTTTTTCTGTACGATGATACACATCACATTGTCACGTAATATTTCTTCACAATTTACAATTTAATCGCGCAACAAAAAAATGACACACAATAACAAACGAGTTTGCAAAAAGTACGTGAAATTCGCACAGTAACAACTATTTTTCAACAGTACCGAATAAGAGAAAAAGTGAAACAAAAAGTATATAAAAAACATATATAACACTGCGTATGAAAATGTTTAGATTGTGATGACTGCATCTGATGCAGATCAGATCTTGAACTTAATTTAGTATGTTGACAAATAACATTTCAGAACATTGCGAATGTTCAAAAACTCTTGCAAAACTTTTGTCAAAATTATCAGATCATTTGAAATTGTTGAGGCATTAAGCGTTTATTAGGGCTATTCGATTCATGAAATATTATGAACAATAACAATTAGATGTATGATAATCATCGAAGATAACACTGTGTTTGTCGTTACACTCTCATTGTTCAATGTTTAATTGTCACGAAAGAATTTTGACTGAGATTTATAGTGAAAGCCATTTAAAGTGGTTCTAGTGAGACAATCAAAATTCATTTTTCAACTAGCAATACGTTGCAAATGAATAAGATGATATTGAATAATTTACAAACTTCAAGAAAACAATTAGAAGGTCAATTGTTCAGAATTTCATGTAATTCTGACACCTGTCACTTATCGTCAGAACCACTTTAACGTCAATAATTTAGCTAACGATAGTGAGACAATCATTTATATAAACGACTGTTTTTTCTTTCTTTCCAACTTTAGTCTATCGAGTAAATACGTAAGATAATTTTATGTTAATAACAGTGTGGACACAGTTTTTCGTTTAAAACTCAATTATGATTTAAGGACATAAAGAGAATGTCAAAGTCGGTGGGGAACTTCAAATTCTGGTCTTTATAAGAAAACTAATTTTTAAAACATTTCTTGAGAAACTGACAACAAAGTTGATCAAACTTTGTACCATACTTTGATTCTTTTTTGATTATTATGAAACAAAAAATAGTGCAATTAAGTTTCTCAAGGAACAAAATGAAAATTTGGCTTTTCCGATAAAACCAGAATTTAATTAAGTAAATTATTTACAAGGATCAATCCTTTCAATGATTAACAATGGACAATGAGACGATTACCTGTAGATTATTAGAGATTTTATTTCAGAAACTTTATCCAAACAATATTATATATATTTGTGATGCATATATTTAAACTTGTTAAAACTCGTGAAATTTAAATTGCTTTTTTTATAATCTAGTCATATAGAATAAAAATTATATGTTAAACTGTAAAATAACATCATATTAAATTTCTTCAAATTGAATTGCAAAATTGTTCATTGTACTTACCTTTTTTCAGGAAGCGCGACATTAGAAAGATCTCAGCAAAATGGTAATTTACATTTCATTCAGATCATTTTTTCATCTTTGTATATCCAAGATTTATTAAATAAAAAAATGAGAAATAAAATGAACGAAACAGTAAGATACACTCTTTTTAAGTTAAAAAAATAATTTGAAATGGTGAATACAATTTTATTTTTTATATAAAAAGTTTATTCGACCGAATATATAGCAAATTAATGATTCATGTTTAAGGATGTACAAAAAGCTATAAACTTTAGGTTCAGAATTAACAATTATTCTTATAATCTATATTAGAGTACGTCATGTGTGTGTTTATAAACAAATGTTTAAAAAGCATAGATCTATAACAACTAAAAACGAAAGAAGGGTGATGTACAAAAGAGAGAAAAAACAAAGAATGCAATTTTGTATAACACTTTTTTTCATTTTTCTGGTAAGTCTATGATAATTAATAATAATTAATAACAAGAAAAAAACCTTTTTTTCATCAATGTGTCTACAGTAAATATTAAAAGGTACAATTAGCAAATTACTATGTCGTGTATTCACTTTGTGTAATAATAGATAATATAATCGTAATATTTTCTTCGTTTATAATAGCGCAATTTCTTATCTTTTTCATCTTCTTTTTTTTGTTATTTTTCCATTTTTCTTACTTTTTATTTGTTTTCACGTGCTCGATTCATTTCTACAAATATAATATTGATATTTCTAATATTCTTTACCTTTTTTTGTTGTTTTACATATCCACGAGAATTATTATCAATCATTTTTTTACCTCACTTCTATTTTTATTAATGTATGTAATGACATACTAAAAATACAAATGTTTTCGCACGCGACGTGTTTCTCTCGACACCGTCAACCCTCGACACAGCTAACGGTCCCGAGGCGCTTCTCTTATACAATTATATATATATTTATATATATATCATATCATATATTTTGTAATTGCTGTATGCAAAAATGAACAGACTCGCGAAGAGTGGCGTTTGTCATGATTTTCTTTTTTCGTTCCAATCTCATGTGCCTCGCATGAAACCGAAGACCAATCAAAACAAACGGTAAAAGACGACTCTGGCGCCACCTGTCGTCTCAATCTTATTTTTTTCTTATATCAAAAAATCAGCTCCCTTCTTTTCGCAAGCCCCCCCAAACATACATCCGTTGAAAAATCTACTTACTGTCGAAAAGAAGAAAAAAACGACCATATTTACAACACGAAGCTTGATTTTTCACCTGCTGTTTCTTTTTCTTTTCATTTGTCATCTCATCCCTGCCTTACATCCATTATAATCTATACAATAATAATCATCGTACAAATGTAATTATTTCAATAATAAAATTGTAACATATCAGTGTCTAAAGCCATAGAATTGATAAGGAAAGATATTGTACAACGAAAAGACAGCTCTGTTACTTGCGTCTCAAGCTTGCATTGGCTTGTTCTCTCTCTCACACACACGCGCAATCACTATTCCTCTCTTGTCTATTGCTAATTCTGTCTCATTACACTTAATCCCATCACAATGCAGAGTATGGACCGAGTTACAAACTAAATGAAGATATATTGAAAATAAATCGTCATCTCTCTCTCTCTCTCTCTCTCTCTCTCTCTCTCTCTCTCTCTCTCTCTCTCTCTCTCTCTCTCTCTCCCGATTTGCTTTAAAAATCCACTCTACACACGTTCACACGAATCAAGTGGGCTTTCTTCTTTTGTATATTCTCTGATTAATTATTATGTTTTTCTTTTCGTATAATAATATAATTTTTATATTTACAACGGACGATCCGATATACACAATTTGGTCAAATCGGATTCACGATAACCTAACGCCTCATCAGTCTCAGGATTTGTTAATGCACGCCAGTATCAACAGAAGAAGAATCGGCTTGACAGCTCCCATCATATATTATGTACACCGACGATACCAATCTATCAATAAAGATATATAAATTGTACATGCCACTTTTTTTGTTTTCGTTTTTGCTTGCTGAAGCCAGAAGACAAACAAACTAAAATAACTGAATTACAATGCAAAAGCTTCGTGGGTGCGCGTCACTCCGGAACCACTCGAATTAAACAAAAGATTTATATTAGTTTTTTTTAGTACAATTTGATAAACATAAACAGTGACACAAGTTGGAAAATAAAAGTTTATGAAAAAGTAATCGTAAGAAAAAGCTTAATTGCTTTGTTTTTTCATTTTATACAATTGTAATTTTACATCATCAGTCTTGGATTTTTGTTTGTTAATATCATAACATACGTGCATAAATAATAATAATGATAATAATAGGAATCGGTATGCCGAAAGAGCCGAAATGCAACGCGATTGTCGGAGAATTCTTATCGAGAAATTGAAGAAAAAAAAAAATTTATAACAAGTTAACACACAAAAGGGTAAACGAAAAGTAATAAATCAACAAAAGAAACAAACGAATAAACAAACAAAGCAAACAAGATAAACAACAAATTAAACAAGGTGGACAAAAAAAGTAGACAAAATGAAAATGTAAGAAACAAAATGACGCAAAAAAAGGAGAAATGAATTATTGACAATCGCATTGTCGGTCGCACGCAGGGTCAAGTCTTTCATTCGCTCACTCATAACACAAAATATAGTTTTTACTTTTCCTTAATTCTATGCATTTTGATTCACGATCTGTTTTTTTTTTTGTCGGCCGAACAATTATCATTTACAGCTCAGCAAAAAATAAGGAGTGACGGACGCAAACGCAGTAGGAACGAAACAACGAGAGTGCAAAAACTAAAAAAAATTACGTGCTCTTCATTTGCTTCAGTTACTTTTTGTTTATTTTCTCTGTTAATGTTTTTAGAAATTTTGTCTTTTTAGTTTTCAGTTTCACCGTTTTCATATAAATCGTTCAGGTTTCATATCAAAAAGTGACGGTTCGTTTGAATTTGCTTTTGCACATGTAACAACACATTGTTTGCCGCTTGTTTGTTTTTAAATTCTAAAAGTTTTCTTTTTTTTCCCCCGCAAAATAAAAAAAACATTCCCCCCCCTCCTTCTATTTACACCATCTGACAAGTGTATACATATATATTTTTACAATTTATTTACACAATATATAAATTTGATATACTTTTGTTTTTTTTTTGTTGTTGTTTCAAGTAGAAATTCTACGCAAGTGTTCTTTGATCCTCATCATTCGAAAAGTGTCGGACATCGTTCCAAGTGAAAGACTTTTGTGTCACATCATTTTTTGTTCCATTACTAAAAAAGCAAATTTGACAACAGATCTGTGCGAATGTAATTTTGATATCAACTTTGTTATATTTATTGTCACATCTCTATATCACTCAATGATATATTCATCTCGTAACACAAAAAGATGTACGAAAAATAATGCTCTTAAAAAAAAGGTACAAAAACGCACACACATCTTGTTTCCATTTATTTAATTTTTTTCATTAGGAACGATGTAAAAGTTAAATTTAAAAGACAATTTGTTTTGTCAGAACAAATGATTGTGTGTCAATTTGCCGTCCGAAACTACAATTTCAAAAAGAATACAAAAATAAAAATAAAAAAAAAGAAATAACGATTACAAATAAGGTATAGCAGTGAATAGAATTGTCGATAAACAAGAACGATGATTCGCTGATTGATTACAATATTTTTGTTCTTGAAAATTATATACGATATAAAATAATTACTAATATATACACGGTTAAAGTATAATGAAGCAAGGAAATTATATGATCGAATCAACCGAGTTTTGTACATATCTACAATGAAGAATCAATTATCAAAAAAAAAAAAAAAAGGAAAAGAAAAACGACAAAATAAAGAAAAGTAGTTTACAATGATGTGAGGCGTTGAATTGTTTTTGAAATAGGACAAACAAACGATCGAATTTTCGTTAACGTTACGTTTTTAGGAGTACGGAAGAACCAAGGATAGCCACGGAATCGGTGTTCATTGTTTAGTTTCCAGTTCGGAGCATAACTTGGCATGAATGACAAAAAAATTGGTAGCTTCTTTTTTCGTTATTAAAAAAAAGTGTCGATGTGAAAAATGGATGAGATCAGAGCGTTCCTTCGTCTGCCATACTCCTGGGACTTGTGCGTGTATTGAGATACGATACGATTTTCACCAGGTGGGGTCCAGCCACGCAGTGATCGATTGACAAACCATCGTTAGCGGACAGACAACCGAATAGTAAGGCCTTGACGAGCGACGGTAGCTAATCACTGTCAAGGTCGATTTCCGAAGGTCATTTGTTTTCTCGAGATATTCGCCTCCGTTTTGCCTGCTCTGCTGTCTCAGCTGTCACTAAAAAATCGTTCCCGCTGTACGAGGTGTCTTATTTAATCATAAGCGTCATGTCATGTTATAATTTAATATGGATGATTTCAAACCGAGTCATCGCACAAAGAAAAACTGCAATTGATGGCATTTTCATTTCAAACGAAAACTCTTCGTTTTTGGTTAAATGAAAAAAAGAAGAAGCCGATTAAAATGTTAGAATTTTGTGTGATGAACAAAGGGTATCAATTGTTAGGCAAGAAGATAAGCTTAACGGAAACAGAGTTGCAACGAACAAATGAACGTGATGCGCTACGTCAGGCCTAACCCAAACGGAACGTTATTGTTATATACACAACCGCCATCAGATTATTTATTTGTTGTTGTAAGCATGCCGATCGAAATCATTCGTTCACAGGCGCATCTAAAAATACCATCAATTGCACTCTCGCATGCTATAACTTTCTGATCTCTGATAACATGTTCAAAAACAAATGATCAAATGGAATGTTCAAAATTACAAAATGCGCAACCGTTCGGTGACGGCCATTGTGAAAAGTCATTACTTCCAATTATTCACAGCCAATGTAACATTACTAATAGTAATAATCATAATATTAATAATAATAGTAATAATAAACAGACGACATGATCATCTTGAAACTCTGATAAATAATAATTGTTACAATTTAGATACAAGCGTATTTTTCAGTTGTCTTCAAATTTATTATCTCGACTTTGTTCTCTCATTTGTTTCTTTTTTTTCCACGATTGAAAAATAATAACAATTGTTAATAGTAATAAATAAATCATTCCTCGAAGAAGTTTCAAGAGAAGAAGAAAAAAAATTTGAAGACAGATAAAAATGCGCGAAACACGTTAATAAGCGTGTGAATGATGATAAGGATGGAGCATTATTGATACCGAGAGACTGATTACATGAGATTTTGAAAGACGCATCTGTTGGTGTGCACTTGATTTGTCTGTCATTTGATATATGATAAAGCCGGGTTGCCTTGGATCATTTCATCGTTTAATTTTGATTACTCACCAGCTCCACTGCGCGTTTTTCTTCTGTTGACGTCTTCCATCGATCTGGAGGCGCCTCGGGTGTTGCTCGCTGGCGTGGCCAAGGGCGACGCCGCGCTTTGTCGCACGGACCTCCGGGTCATGACCTCGGTGGTTGTTTCGTTTGTTGATGGCACGTTGGTGCCACGCAGCAGCCTCTCTTTGCCAATGACAGCTGTCGTGGCGCTGTTTGGCTGCTGCTGTTTGGTTGTCAGCAACCTGCTTTCACGTTGCGCTCGATTGCTCACACCCAAATTCTGTATATTGGAATGAATCTGACCACCGGATAGAGCCGCAGATACGTTTGTCCTGTAACAATTCAAACAAATAAATTAAATACATTCACACAACCAACAACATCTACTTTATTCATCCTTTTTATTTTTGGTCAATCTTACTTTTGATCTTTTGGTTTCGGAGATCCAGCTGGTGCTTCGTCAACTCCCTTCACTTTCGTCCGTCCCGCAATTTCAATCAGTGGTTCGTCGTCGGAAGATTCTACTTCCACAATAATTGGACCTGTTGGTGCAAAGAGAAGTTGAAAAAACAAAGGAGACAAGTTACATTTCATAGCTCTAAGAAAAAAAAAACAAATAGATCGTTATTGAAAAGATAAGAGATGAAAATTAAAGCTCAAGTACCTTTTTTAGCTTTAGACAGAATATTGAAAACTTTCTTTGATTGTTCATCTTTGCCAGGTACTTGTTTTTTGACGGTCGTTGAGCCGCTTTCCTCCACGCCCATGCAGACTTTGATCAACTCCGCTGCATTCTCCGAACATTTTCGTTTGCCAGGTCGCGGTTGCAGTGACTCGTCCGCAGTCACGGTCGAGCCCTCGCTCTCTTGGCGCTTGCGCTTCGTCGTCTTGAGCGTGCTGGTCGAGTTTGGCGATAGCTTCGAAGCGCCTAATTTCGGACTGTTCTTCGCGTAGGGCGATATACTACGTCGCTCTTCGTGCTTAGTCGTGCCGTGCGGACTGCACTTGGGCGTCTTCACGTCGGGGCTATTGAGCTTCTGAGATCGCGTGCGCAACGAGCGCTTCTCCCCCGTGTCGTTGGGTATCTCAATGAGCAGCTGTTCGAGCAGCGAGCGTGTCGTTCGCTTCGAGTAGTCCTCGGGGTTCGGCGCGGGATTGTTCAGCCTCTCGACGAATTGCGCGTTGTCCTCATTGTCCTCGATGCAGATCACGTCCTGTCGCCCCTCGAGCTCCTGTTTTCGTCGACGCTTGCGCTTCATATGCTCCGCCTCGCTCGGCTCGGGCTCGGTTTGATTCTGCGACGCCGGACTTGGTGTGTCGCTGTCGCGCTGCAACACCACCGGATTCGAGTAGGTGTACAGCGGTGGTGTTATTCTGATGGGTTGTGGGTCGTCGCCGAGCGGCGATTGCATCTCGCTCTCATTAGAATCATTCACTGAAACGAAAGAACAAAACCGATTACAAATGTCTTTCGAAATATTAATTTTTAACAAACCATAAATACCAGTCATTCGTCCAGTCATTTTTATATTTTGCAATCTACCCTACCGAAAATTAGCTCTTACGATTCTAAACACATTTACATCATATTTGAAATTTGGTGAAGAGGATGGGTGTAACTAAAAGAATTACCTATTTTTTTAACTAGATCATCGGTAACCTTCTGCAGACTAACGGACTGCTGGCTTTGTACGTTGGATTTTTGGCTTTGATCCGCGGCAGGCTCGCCCGCACTGCCGGCCGTCTTTTGCGTCGTCTTGTCGACGTCGAACGTCTCCTCTTGCCTTGTGTCGTTAACAACGTCCACTTCCGATTTCGTTGTGACCTCCTGCTCCTTCGGAAGCGGCTCAGGCTCTACAACGTGCTCCTTCTTCTCGCTAACATTACCGTAAGAAACAATATGGTTTTGTAAAACAGGCACGCCATTCTTATGATTATTATCACTATTACTAGTCTTATTGTTATTATTGTTATGATGATTTTGTCCGTGCGTCTCACTTTTGACCTCGTCGTCGTCACTTTTGAGCTCAACACTCGCGACGACCACCGGATCAACGAGTTCGTGTTTCGGCACGCACTGTAACAACTGGTGTTCGGCTCTGAGCACCGTCGTCGCACCGGGCGCCGACTCCGCGTCTTGGGCCTTCGGCTTGTCAGCGGCGGCGTCCTGCGGGCACCCCAGGTACGACGTATCGTTCTCCCCCTTCGGTTGCAGCTCCGGTTGCAACTTTGAACACAATTCGTTACCGCTAGCGGATGAAGGCACATTCTTGTTCGCCCCGGTGGCTGCAGGCAGCGACGTCTGCGTCGCGGTCTTGGCCGACTCGGCGAGCGGCCTGTGCAGCGGCGACTCGCCCTGGTTCGGCGACTTCTCCGACAGAGCGTCCATAGACTCGATGCCGGAGTCCTCGCCGGCGGTCGCAGTCGAGCTGCCGCCGCCACCGGTCTGGTTGCGGTCCGTCTCGATGCACGCTATTGCCGCTACGCCCTCCAACAGCTTCTCCTTCACCTTAGCCTCCGTCACGTTGATTTCGCCGATCGGTAGGATCGGCTTCGTCTCCTCCTCAAGTGGCTCCTCTTCGTGCTTTAGCAGAGACGTCTCCTCGCTCTTCAGCAGACCCACCACGTGCTCCTCTGATTTCACGACGATGCTGCTGTGATTCGACACAACCACGTTCTCCTGCTGTTCCCCTCCCATCGGCTTGTACCTGTTCAGCATGTTGCTTTCGTCCTTCGCCAGCACGTGGTTCTTCAGCTTGGTCGAGGACTCGAGTAACTCCGACTTGACCTTCGCGTGGCTCAGCGAGTTGTCCGTCGGTGAATCCTGACTCGGTGAAACGCTCAGCGCCGTTGCAACTTTCGTCACAGCGTCGATCGTCTTGGCGCACGGCGATTCCTTGTTGGACGATTTTTGGTTTTCGAGATATGTCAGTGGGTCGTTTTGAGATTCTGTAAATGAACAATTAATTGGTTATCATCTGAGTTGATATTTTTATTTGTTGGGATTATAATTGAGGCTGACAACGCACCTATCAGACCGAGTTCCTTTTCATCGGCCAAACTGAGCCGTCGCCTTTTCTCCTGACTTGCGAGATCTTTGCGAATGCCGTTAGCTTCGCCGAGTCGCGACGAGACTGCGTTGAGAAGCGAGGACTTTTCCAACGTTGCCCTGTCGATGTCACCGTCGCTCGTCCGCCTGATTTCGCTGGCTTTCTTCGCGACATTCAAATCGTTCGTTCCACCGTGCGGCTCGGCCTTGTTCACCGCTTGGTTCGGCTCGCCTTTGAATCCGAGTTTCAGCCACTTAGCCTGACTATCCAGAATTCGCCCACCGGATAACAAGTTTTGTTCTCTGTGCAAACTCTCGCCAGATTCGCTCTTTTTCTTTGAATCTCTTCTCTTAGTTTTTCCTGAAACAAAATCACGATTTGAGCATCAATTAAGTCGTATCAAATTTGTTAGATTGTGGAATTATAAAATTAAGTTTATTACCTCCTCCAATTTTGTGATCGTTTGTATGATTGGGCAGCAGCTCGGTCTCGTTTTGACTTTTGATCAACACCTGTTGAGCATTCGGCGGAGCACTCGGTTTGTGCTTCGTGGGCGATGGTATTCGACTGTTCAACGGCATGTCATCCATGTCCCCTCCTTTGCTTGAGCTTGGCTTTGCAACTGCCGTTTGCAGCCTCGTGCCGTCCATAGGAATTTCTTGTTTTAAGGCATTGGACTTGGTCATTACATTTTGAAGCGTATTATTCATCTTTGCAACAACATTTACACTATTCACCGTGGTTGAATTCGACAAAGGCAATTTTGACGCGGACGAAGGACCTGATTGCAACAGAAAACAATTTTTGCATTAACAAATGTTATTATTCTTCAACAGACGTGCCCAATTTTCCATATATTTTTTTCCAAATAACAATTTCACATAGTATGACGACTTGTGTTAAATTTTAATTTTGTTCTTTTTAGATTATAGTTTTTGATTAATGTTTGACATTTATAAATCCATGGATTAATCAAGTATATTATTTTGTTAGCAAAATGTGTGAATACAAAACAGATAATATTTATATTTGGGTGTATTAATTTAAAAAATAAATTTGTTTATTTGATACACCATAACAGACGCCGAAAAAAAACAAGTTACACTTTCTTGAAATAAAATGTTTTATTTCTGTTTTTAATTTCTTTTTTAAGATTAAAATTATTATAGTAATTAGAGTTAGTATACTAATTAAAATGTATGACGAACTGTTTTTGTGTTTTATTAATTGTATTATATTAAAAAAAAATTTATATACTGTTAAATGTTGATATTTAAACCCAGCCACCAAATTTATCAACATAATTTCTCAGAATATTGCTTATTTTGGTTTTAAACATGCATTAAATGGTAATCAGTATTTTTTTGTGTTAATGTATTGAGATTAAACGAAACGTTTGTATTACGTTTTTGCATCATTATATGGGCGACATTCAATCTTTCAAGTTTAATATAAGGGTTAACAAAATTCTCCGCATTTGTATCATCGCTGACCGGGTGCAAACCTGCGTTAAAAAGACAGAAAAAATTATTAAAATAAATGTAAAAAAAATGCAATCAAAAAGTGTCATTTAAATATATTGAACAAAACACAAAAAAAGTAATAAAAAAGAACAGATCAAAAAACAATGAAACCCAGATCTTGTGATTACAAATAACAAGACAATTGAAAACAGTTGGAAACTGATACAAATGCAGTCGAATTATAAACAACATCGACAACGATTGAAGCTCAGCCAAAGGTCTCACCTATAATCATACTAATCGGTTTCTTTTGCAGCAGCTTGCTGGCGTCTAAGGAATCCTTAATTTTCTTCAACTTGCCTCTGCGCTTGAGGCTCGCAGAGTCGGTGACCGGCTCCGGTTCCTTCAGTTTCTTATCCTTTTTGTTACCGACCTGTACCACCGACGCGTTGCGCCCCCTAAGCGAGATGTGCAGCGGTGGGACCCGCGGTTCCTCCGCACCAGCGCCTGCAGCAGCGATAGCATTAGTGGCGCCACCTGGGGCCGCGAGAGAAACGCCAGTCGTCGCCGAGACCGCGACACCAGGGCCAAACAACTTGGCCACGTTTTTGTCCGGCTTCCTAGGTGGCGCTCCAGGAGAATTCACAATAGAGACATCGACCTTATAAGCCGACGTGACCGGCTCGCTCCTCTCAAGCTTGAGCCTAAGCTTGATCTTTTCGCCAGGCATCGGATTAATGGTGACGCCATCTCTGATGGCCTTGGCCCTGTGTTTGAAGCTACCATCGCCCAGCTTCAGCGCATCCGAGTCGGACTGCTCGGCGTGAAGGGCATCGTTCTTCCTGGAAATGTTGCTGTCGGCGTCGTCGTCGGAAAACACCGAGTTCGATCGGTCATTGGACGGCGAGGGAAAGGAAAAAAATTCGTCCTGGGTTTCGAGCGCGCTCTCCAGCTCGGAATCCGAGCTCTCGCTGGGCATGGGTTCGAGGTGTCCAGTCAGGGGGTTGATCAGGAACTGACGGATCTTGCCGCTCGACGTGTACTCGGGCTCGGGGCTCTCCTCCTTCACCTCGGTCTTGATCTCGACTACCTCGCTGGCCCCCTCCGAAGCTTCGGCTGTCAGCCGCACGGCAGCGCTGCTCGGCGCCGGCGCGCTTCCGTTGGCCGTCTCTGAGTGGTTTCGACTGAGCTTGTTCTGACTCTGGCCGTACCGAAAATCAGTCGACGCTCCCGTGTTGACGTTCATGTTCTTTAGCTGGTTGTGATGCAGCTGCTGCTGAACGTTCAGGCTCTGTGTCTGGGGCTGCTGCTGACCGACGGCCACGGTGTTCGAGCGGGGATAGGGCGGCGGCGTCGGTTGACGCTGGCCGTTCAAGTACCCGCGCCTTTGCTGAACGCTCATGCCCACGTTCTGTACCATCATTTGCTGCTGCTGAGCAACCGGGCCGGAGGCAACGGTCGGTTGCTGCACCAAGTTCTGTTGGTGGCGCTGGAGTGAAGCTCGCACCTGCTGGCCGTTCACCGGGAACCTGACGGTCTGCTGTGCGAGCTGAGCAGGTCGGTAGGCGAGCTCCTGACGGACGGGGAACTTTTGTTGGATTTGTACTTGCGTCTGTTGTACAAGCTGACTTGGCGGCGCTGCCATGGAACCAACTTGCTGCTGCGACGTCTGAGGCACTGTCGACGGCTGACTCGCATTTACAGTCGCGAACGCCGAGGCTGGCACCGATGGTTCGAGCAGACGGCTCGCGCCGATCAGGTCCTCGGTCGGCAGCGAGTCCAGATTCGTTGGCGACTCGCTGCGATCTTTCCTCCGGGCCGTGGGCTTCTTTTGGGAACGCGCCGTGCAAGAAGCCGCGCTGTCCACGACCGCCGGTGGCGGTGGCATCTTCTGCGCAGCCACGTTGTTCGGCTGCATGCTGCCGTCGTTTTGCAACAGGTTCACCAGCAGCGGCGACGAAAGCGCCACCTGGTTGACGACGGCGCCACCCACAACCGACGGACTAGAGGCCAAGACGTTCGGCTTGAACGCGGCCGTGCTTGTCATTGCAGCTGTATCCTGAGACGGGTACGGCGGTGGCGCACCGGTCTGCTGTTGCTGGCTTTTGTACACCACTTGCGCGCTGCTCTTCGGTGTGCCGCCAACCTGATTTTCGCGACTGTGCATCGCGTGTGCCGCGTGGGTCATGCTGGCAAACGGAAACGGCCCGTTGTAATTGTTTCGGCCTGCTGAGCTTGTGTTCGCCGCTTGCTGATTGCCTGCGATGACCACACCACTGCTGCCACCGGCATTTGGCTGCACATTTTTCGCCAGAAACGAGGGAATTGGCTCGCAGTCCGTTGGTGCTACTACGTTTGGAGAACGAAATTGCGGCTTGTCTGACGATGCACCTGCAATTGAATCAAACCAGTTTGTTATTCGTTCGAACTTTGTTTTTGTTTTTACATTCAATTCGTCGGAAGTAAGAAAGATCGGTCCACAATTTTCAACAAACGGGAAGAATAATAACTTGTACAGACGTTGATAATAATTGGAACAAACAAGTTTTTAATCTTCTTCTACTGAATTCGGATGCAAATTGTGGTACCGAGCTCATTTTGAAAGTTTTGATAAGTAATATTTTTCTGTTCAAACTTTTCTTTGGATTAATTACCAGCAGAAATTATCTGGGCAACATTTCGTAAAGCTGAAGAAATATTTGTCGCGTTGCTGGGACCAGGCAAAGGTGCTGTGGGAGGGTTGTCCACGCTTGGTGCAACACTCGTAACACTGCTCTGTGTTTTAGTCCCAGAGTCTTGCGTTGTTCCGGTGTGCAAAACAATTTCTTGCGCCTCCCCACCAAACCGACCAGCTATCCTCAAAGAGATAACCTAAAACATTCGCAACCAATCATGAATACATTCTTTTATATCTAATTCGGAATACAAATTGAATTTATAAACAATGCCAATCATGTACCTGGTCGCCTTCCACTTGAACCGATAGAATCCCGAGCTGCGTAAGGGTATTGGAACCCTGAGCCGCAAGTTCTCGTAACCTCAACGCAGCTTCTTTGGGAATTGAAAACGTCACTCTCACAGAGTTCCATGGCTCCACTTTGTTGATTTTCAACTCGTCCCCTTCATCTGTCAAAAATAAAATAACGTTACTTATACTCATACTAAAATAACGTAATCAATCTAAAAAAATGATTGCAAAGTCAGTGCAAAATTACATAACATTGTTTACAATAAAATTCATCTTTAATAACACTTACTTTTGCAAACAAGGGCTTTTAAACGATCCACAATGATTTGAAATCGATGTGGAAATTCTGGATCTCCGAGGTCTCCCTCACAGGTTACCACAGTTTCAATAAGATCACCATCACTATCTGCCGCCATGACTGTTGGCAAAATAAAAGTCACTCATTAGTTTACCTTTTGGATTCACAAACATTGATATAAAATTTGCAAAAAAAATTGACACTGAAAAAAAAAAAAAGAAGGAAACATCTAATAAATAAAATAACCAACGTACCAAAGATCAATCACATAACTACCGGGGGTATCCTGAGATCTGTCACAGGATAATAGTCAAGAGATTGGTTGGCTAGTATCAGCCTCCTTCTGGATGGCTCAAAGCCGACAGCTCCAAACCAAGCCAGTGTTATAAACTCCTCGCTATACTTTTGCACTAAAACAAAAATCCAAATTCAACCATGTAAACAATCGTTTCACCACACCCGCACGATTACAACAATAACCATTAAACAACAACAACAAAAACATCAAATATTGTTCACCAAAATTGAAATGAAAAAAAAAGTCCATGGTAATGTTACTCCCGGATATGTTTAATCGTAACAATACCAAATGTTTCTTTTTTTACAAAACAACAATAACCATTGTACATCTTGTTTGCAGTCATACAAAATATACAATGAACAAAAAGCAAATTGTCAAAAGATTGAATACAAACAAACGAGGGAGGGGACGGGGGAGGGGGGAAGTTGGATCCCGAACCAAAAAACTTGTGCAACTGAGGGAAAAAGAAGAAAAAAAAAGGTGGTGGGGGACGTGATCGAAGGTAAGAAAAAGTTTAGACTGGACTCGGAGAGGGTTTTTTTGAAAGACCTTGAGGAGCAAGTTGGCGGAAGCCGTTTGCGATGAGGTGAAGGGTGAAGTTGTGATGAATAATAATAATGGCACTGGGGAGAGGGGAGGGGTGGGATTTTAATTAAGAGGTTATCTTGTTTTTGTTGTTATCTGGGCGTTATTTTGGTTGGGGTCTTGGAGGCGCGGGTTATAGGCGTGCGCTCGGTCCGGAGGATCGGATGTCGGGGGGCCACCATTTTGTCCGTCGGGGGAGGTGTTGTTGAAGTGGGCTGGACGCGCGGGCGACGTCGCGAGTTTGGCCACGCGAGCGCAAAAAGGACGCCGCGAGCACCGGCGAGACGAAAGTCGTCATTGGCGACTGGCTGTGACGAACATTACCCCATTTCTCGAACTCGGCAGCAGCCTCCGTGCGGGATTTCCCTGTGTTGGAACAGAGCGGACCGAGTGTTGAGCGTGCGCGACTCCAGTGGCACTCGGCGAACGGTCAGCGCACGTCGCTCACCGCACTTTGTGCACCCGGTGGGTGCCCGAGCTTGCCAACGAACACCACATTATCGCCAATATAAAGGGACAAGTCATAAAACGCCATGAACAATAACAAGGTGCCGCCATTTGCAATGCGGCCAACTGACATGCGCAAATCAATCGCGCGAGCCGAGAGACTCGCGAGATATTCAGTCACAGGTGTCGACATCTGTCGGACTTTTCCGTAACGTTTGTTGTACCTTTCCTGCAACCTCCAAATGAACAAGTCGTTTTTTTGTTGTATTATTTATTTACATCTTGATTGATTATTTGTTTACATTGGTTTCAGGCTTCGAAATTCATAACGTGCTCAGAAAAATTGTGTTTCGGATTTTAATTGATTGTTTATTCATTTTCTAGTTTATATTATGGTCCGCGATACATGGCCGCGGTTTAAATTAATCATTTCGAGTGTGGTAAGTGAAGAGGCCAGCTTTTTCCATCTCCTCCTCGGCTTTATCGTCGTCGTAAATTCTGTAACAAGTTTTTTTATTCTGTGTTATCTTATCGGAAATTTGTTAGAGAAAAGTTTGTTAGACAATGTGAAATGGTGCTTTTGTTGGTTTTACCTGTGGAACACCTCGTATCGCCTCCTCATTGGCTCGGTGTGGCCGAATTTCCAAGCTATAGCAGCAATTGTGCCGAACACTAATGACATCCCGATGTGCTTTTTTGCATTGTTGTAAACCAAATTGCGCATATTGGGCTTTGTTAGTGTCTTTGAAGAATCCGCCATCTGTGAATTTGACATACAAAATTTGAACTCACACTTTTGTTTTTAATTGTAACAATAAATTTTTGAATTTTATTATATTTTTTTTGTACTCTCCAACAGTGTCCCAACTTGATCGTTAAAGTATTTTGTTCTTGTGAATATTGTTATGTGATTTTGTGTTAGGATGTGAAAAATCAATTGTAAACAAAACAATGTAAACAATGGAACTGAATCATAACTGTTTTTCTATTTCAAATTTGTATTATTATAAAATAGTCACTTTTTAGGTTGGGACATCGTCAGGTTTAAAAGTGCACTCATTACATAATATTGACATGATAGCATTTATTATAAATGATCGAACCGCTTAATGACTCGAGATGAATAATTATCATCGAATGACTCGTCTTACCTCGATTACAAATTACGATTGATCCTTTGGTGATGAGAATTACGTATTTTTTTCAAAGCAGTTTCTGTCTAATATGGATTCCGAATTGTCCACATAAACGAGAGAGAGACGAACATCTGACGATCGTCTTCTGTCTCTCTCTTGACTGAAGACCTTGTTTACTGTGTGTTATCAAATCACAAATTTACAGAACGATAAAGAAGTTTCGGTCGTCTTCAGGCACAAATTTTTGTATTTTCAGTATTTAAAATAAACAAAATTGACTCAAACTGTTGTATTTACATCGTTGGAACTAATTTGAACTTAGTAAATCTTGCAAATAGTACAAAACAACAATGTTGTGATTAAAATTTGAAAATTGCAAATTTTTTATCTCATATGATGGCAAGTGTAAAAAGACGTTAAACCAAAAAAATAATAAAAATAAACATGTCTAAAAGTGGTTTTACAATGTCAATTTTGCCCCCTTTTCTTTTTCACTTCTTCGCTTATTAAAAGTAAGTGACACCTCTGAAGTTAGCTGCGGAGAAAGATAGCGATGCGCGCCCATCTTTTGAGGTTAAGAATAATTTTCATTGTTTTTATTCATTATTTTATAATAAAATGAAACCATTGGCGTGTTAAGTAAACAAGGTTACAAAATCTGGCGTCTTCAAACAATTGGTTGCACAGGTTTTTTAGTTTCAAGATAATGGATAAATTGATTTTCCCGCCAAAACTAAGATAAGTTTTTGCTGCGCTACATTGGCGCATGCGCAGTGTGAGTCATCGCAAAAAAAGAGAGAGGACGAATCTTCTTCGTTTTCTGTGAACTTGTGTGTGTTGGTGCGTTCACGGGAAAGAACGAGAAGACGCGAACTTGATGTCGATGAGGGAACATGACGGCGGAGAGCGAAGTGAAATTTGTGCGATAAACAACAGCGTGAAGAAATAATAACCGTGCGCGTTCGCACGGACATTTCGGAGTTGTTTTTTGCGCCCGCGATTTGACTTTTCTGGTAAAAGACAAAGGCACATTCGACAGATGCGACCCAAGAGTTCGCGCAGTTAGGTACGTATGCACTGAATCGCACTCGTATCGCACTTGGCATGCCTGACAAAACAAACTGTGACAATTATATAAGTGTCATCCCACCGAACCTTTGTTTTCTTCTTTTTTTCCGGTGATCCCACATGGGTCTCATTATTTATTCATCATTGTTTCCAAGCTCATTAGTATGTAAGCGAAAAACAAAAAAATGTTTTCATCGAATGGTTTCGCTTTAATCGTAACTATTGAACTTCGCAATTTAACTCATTTATTATATCCACAAAGTTAAATAAACGTTTTCTCTTTGTTTTTTGTTGTTTCATTCAAACTTAATTTGTGCAAATTTTTGTAGTTTACTTTCTTCGTTATTTTTATTTAATATTGTAAACAATCAATGACAAAGAAAACAAGTCACACATCGAATTGCACTAATAAATTGAAATTGCATGGCAGCAATGGTTCTTTGAGAATTAATTGGAATGGCTTTTATTAATCTAAAGTCGACGTGATGAATTAACACAGATTGATAAACACTGATCAGGCTGGAAGCAAGGGGAAAAGAGTGACTGTATATGTACTGATAGTTGAACACATAATTGATACCAATGCTTCCGAATCAAAAGTTTGATTATTTTAATTTCATTCTTTTTGCTCTGTTGTTGATAAGATAAATCGTGTGATTGTTCATCATTGTTATTAGAAGAATAACCGAAATTTAAATTTAAAAAAAAAGAACATAATCTAAAAGAAATTAACGTTTTTTCAATTGGTTGACAACTTCAAATTAGTGAATTAATTATAAGTTTATATTTGTAATGATATTTATGGTTTACACGTTATAGTTGAATAGTTTTTTATTTGAATTTTTTAGAGAACGTGCCAGAAACTGTCAAGGTGGCGACTGCAACCGCTGCACAAATCATGGAACGAGTGATTGCATTGAGCACTCAGAATCCACTGACTTTGCTATTCAATTTTGGAATGATGACTTGGAATGGCACTTGCGGCACCGAAAACTGTTCAGGTCATGGCGAGTGTTACAACGGAACATGTCTCTGTGAGGTAAAGAAGAGTAGAAAAATGTCAACAGAAAAAAAACCTGAAATGATAGTAATGACAAAATGTATGTTGTTTCTTTTTTTAGATTCAATTTGATGGCCCGGAGTGTCTCGTTCCAAATTTGAACTATTTTGTTGCGTTTGCGAGCATCTTCTTCCTCTTGGCGTTCATTTGTTTTACACAGCTGGTGATGTGTATAATCGCAGAATGGCAGAGGATGAAGGCACCGTCGTTGTTGCAAGCCTGCAGAATCACTACCCAAAAATTACTCTACTTTGTTGTATTTTTGGCAGCAGTGATACGGGGCGCTTATTTTACTTCACCGGTAAACTAACAGATGATTTGTATTGTAAAGAAAAATTTTTCTCTTGAAATTTAGTTGGCCGTTTAAGTGTATTCATATTGTATTGTGTATTTTTAATTTGTATGCTGGCTTTTGTTTACAGACTGCATTTATGGAAGGATGGTCACGCAGCCTACTGTCAGCGTATTATCCTCTGCTCTTGAGCGGATCTTCACTCATTGTATGCTTCTGGGCCGAAGTTTTTCATCTGCGAGGAATCCGCTGGGAGAAGCCACAGTTCCTGTCAAAGTCGTTTCTTGCATTCGTTGTTTTTAATGTCATGAATTTTTCTTTACTGTTTGCTGAATTCATCATAGCGAGAATCAGTTCCAATGATGAACAGAAGGTTCGTACATTCCATCGAATAGTACACACAATGTATCATCAAATAATGAAAAAACAAAACTAAAATTTGCAATCAATTAATTTGAATTTCAAATTTTTTCCTCACAGAGTTTCTACACTCACGTTTTCAATGGCTGCTATGCCGTACTCCTCTTCATAGTAGTAATTTTCTTTTTAATCTACGGGATCGAAGTGTTTTTCAAAGTAAGATTTACTGTGGTTTGCATGAAATTTATACTTTAACCGATGCATCATATTTATCGACTGGATTTATTTCTTAACCCTCGATTCCAGCTGCGCGGAGGTTTTTTAAACGAAAGCGATATCGCAACGATAGCGAATAAGAAGCGCATGATGAATCAACCGAAGGCTGCGGCAGAAGATCCAGTGACTGCAAAGTTGTTTGAACCGATACCAAGCACTTCGAAGGACCCGGACAATGTTAGCCATTTGAACACTTCGCAGCTGCATCAGTCCAGAATTGGACTCCTGACGCAAGCCCTCATGCTCTTCATCATCGTTGGATTTCTCTTCAGCGAAACTCTAAGCGAGTTTTGGAAAACAAAGTAAATTTTTCAAATGATTAGTTCACTGTAATGATGTATCATATTGTAAGATCACACGGTGAGAATGTTATTTAGGTTTTTTATTCATTATTAATTTTATGTCTATAATTTAGTCAGTTGTTAATGATTAATTAATCATCTTATTAATTTAAAGAACGCCGCTGCCTACGAGAAACTGGCACGACATTGTTTTTCGAATTCTCGAAGTGGGTGTAGCAATGTGGTTCCCTTGTGTATTGTGGAATTGTATCAGGTAAAGATAAGAAGAATTCGTCTAACGAATCTAACAAAATGAAATCAGTTATAGATAATTTTTTATTTTCTACAGCCCCGAGCAACTGTGGATATTAAATCCGAAGAGAATTTTTAACCAGTCGGATATCGACCAACTGAAGCAGCAGCCTTATGAAGTTGAACTGCAAGACAAACGAGAAATCAAGGAGCCAGAAACCGTGACCGATGGCATCTCCGTTACTAGCAAAGATTGTTGGATCTGCTATGACAGTGAGCGAACAGATGCGGGTCCACTGATTCAACCTTGTCAGTGCCGAGGTGATGTCAGTGCGGTGCATCATGATTGTCTTAAACGATGGCTGGTCGAGGTATGATCGCTAAATTTTTTATTTCAATTGTTCAGACTGCGTTAGACTGAGTTTAATTGCGTTTCGCAGAGTTTCATGAACATTGACAATTTGACGTGCAAAGTTTGTGGAACAAAGTACAATGTTGAGCACGCGACCCGACTCGATTGGCAACAAGGCTTAACAGTAAAGCATTGGGTCCAAACGATCTGCATCGTTAGCATCATGTGTGGATCATCAGCTGGCACGTGGATTTTAATTCAGCTTGTTGAAAGGCCAATAATCAAAATGCTGGCAGCTGGTGCCGCTTTGTTGATCATGTATGTCTGCATTAGGTATGTCTTTGTTATCTTTTAACTTTGGTGGAGTTTAAGTTTTGTAAATATTTGTTTCAATTGTTTGTTTAATAATTTTTGCAGATTTTTGAGCCTTAATACCGTGGTCGCCTACCAACGGGCCAAAATATCATCGCTAAGCATTGTCGGAGCTGACAGCGCCTTTTCAAATCAAGTACCGACAATTAGTAATACCATCGCAGTGGATGTCAAAACTGACAAGACAATTACTGTCTAATATCCAATCAGCACAGATTCCTGGTTGTATTCAAAAAACAAGTGACATCAATTATATACCGATCAAGGTTGCAATACAGAAGAGAAGATGTTTCCGTTATAATTTGTTTCAAATTCTCGCATCGACTCAACATTTCGGATACATTTTTAATACAAGTCTCAGTGTTATGTTTGTTTCATTTTGTTTTAATCATAAAATCATTGATTTTTCATAATTGAAAAATGCATCATATTTAGAGTATGATTAGAAAGAGAAATATATGTCCATTTAAATATTGGGATGTAACAAAGTAATACTTAGATCCAATGGAGAAGTTTTCTTGTTCCATTGACAAAGTAGAAACGTATGACGGTAATTTTAATGATGACTACAAACTTATTGAAAAGTTTGAAGACTTGATGAAAAAATGATAACAAAGCAACATCACCAATGACTTGAGTCTGTCGTTTGATGCCAAAAAAGAAGTGACGAATTTGTACTGATTTTTACTTTGCGCGTTACTTTACAAATGTTTTACTCTATGCAAATGTTTTTTGTACATATAATATTAACGAGCAAATTATGTATCATCAGTTTTTTTTTAATTTCATTCGTGCAGACGTATTCATCGTATAAAAAACTTCGTTCTTATAATGATCATTTTAAGAAAAAACGCGAATTTTTCTTTCTATGACAAATCCACCGATATGTTATGTTATTTTTCAAATGAATTATTTACGTTAATGTTACATACAGAGGTGCTAAATTGAATGATCAGTCATGTAAAATGTCTTACATTGTTCAATTCGAAGGTTTTTTTTTTTGTTTTAATATTTCATAGACATTATTTTTTTGCTTCGACGTAATGTTACAACGAAGTACTTAAGCAACTCAGAATCTAGTTCATGACGAGTGATACAAAAAGAATAATAATTATGTAAATAATGCAACTTTTGTTGTTGACAAAAATTTTAATATATAAAAAGATGAAATTCTCTCGCTGAAGTTCATGAAGCTTAAGAAGTTTGTTGTAACTTTGAGTAACTCGTTAAACTCATTGTCTACGAATGTTTCACATTTTGGACTAAGCACAACCGATTTCAATTCGATCAACGTTATTGTTTTATCAATTTTTATATTATTTCTTTAGTTACCAAGTGTAAGGTTGTTCATTTTCATTTAACTATCCAGTTGGTCTGTTTTATTGACTTCTGTTTTCTTCGTCTTTGCGTGTAAATGTGTATAGCCATCAATACTCAACATCAATACTAATAATTGTTGCCACATAAGTTTTGAAATTTCGTGTATATAAAAAAAACTAAATACTATCGCATTATTTAACAGTAGTGGTGTAATCAATTAAAACATGTTTTAACCCATTTTCTACAATGCTATAACAATATTATAACAAGACATACAAAGAATTATAGATTAGATTGTGCAAAAATGAAATATAGAATGTGAGGAATAAACCAGGGGGGCTGTATCATCGTCGACCTATTCGTTATTATCATGCGACGTTAAATTGTAAATTATATTTTTTTATCATCAATGTATAATGTCCAGTACGAACGTTTATTTCTCAAGTTGGATTCATATTTCATTTTTCATGATTCAACTGTCATTGATATAAATTACAAAACCGTCGATCGAAATTGATCATTACGTGTGTACTAACAGAAGTAGTTAAAAACCGAGTTTACTTTTGTTCTTCGTGTTTGCGAACGCCAATGAGATATGTGTGTATATCAAAATAATGAAACAAAAAAATTATAGTAATATAAGCTGTGATAATACAAACAATTAAGGTTTACTATACAATGATGATAGTTGTGAAATATAAAACACTGTCGACAGAAAACCAAACGAGTTGTTATTTCCATCCTTCCGCATTATTATTTAAAAAATAATCGATTTATTGTCTGATCGATATGAATTGTCTGGACAAAACTTCGGGACGTGTGCAAAAAATGACTCATTGTTATTATCTTGATCATTTATTAAGAGAGAATTATCAAGTAATGTACGAGTTATATAGGTTACAATGGATATCAATACTTATTGTTATATTATAGACATACAAATACAACGAAATTAAAATTATCCTTTAACGTTGCTCCTCTAAATTGATAATTTATTCCTGCCATCGAGGCCATATTTCATCTGTCAGTGCAGTTATAATAATAAATGATGTCATGTAGTTCTGTGTGTATTGAATGGAATTCATGAGTCCTGATATTTTTACATTCAGTATCAGTGTCCCGTTTCATTAGAGCTGTTTGATCAGTGCACTCGGATTCAGTTCAACCTAAGCTGAAAAAACAATAAATAGTTTATTCCAGATCAATCAACTTAATTTCATAATTTCTGTGTTAGTTACTTAGTTTGCCGAAAGTTTGGACTATACATAACAATTACAAACAATTGGATCTTATTTTATTATACAGTTCACAAACTATGATCAATTTGATTTACCTGCAATGGCAGCAATAGCTTCTGACGCAAAGAATTTCACGTCGACATCTGGATCATTGTTCAGTTTATCTAATACCGGTTTGACTTGAGATTGGATCGAACTTGGTTCCAAGAACGGTCCGATGCGTTGCAGAGTTTTTGCAACATTAAACCTCACATTGGCCACACTGTCGTTTGCCATTGTCAAAACTGTTGGAAGCATCACTTTTGTTGTTATATCTGGACCGCAAACTTCCGCGAGGACCTGTTGATTTGAATCACATTTTTGTCAGGTTCATAATAGAAGAAGAAAAACTTTAAAAATGATGTGGAACTCACATTTATGCAAAAAAGACACGTCATTCTGTGTAGATAGTTGGGATCTCTGGACATGGCTAATACTTTTGGAATAACAGTATTTTGTGCCCACTCGGGGCCAAACTTTTCAACTAATTTCTTGAGATTTAGAGTGGCCGCTTCCCGTATTGCGTAAACATGATCAACCAGCCAGGTCATGCACAAGGAATTGAGTTTCTCGTCAAAGAAATCCACGCCCAATTGTCCAGCTAAAAGCGGCATGTACCTGTTAATTAAATTTCAATATCTTAGTATAAACGCAATTTTTAATTTTGTTGTACTACTTTTCTTTTTTAAGACGTTCAAAACTCACTCAATAATGGCAAGCCGCACTCTCCATTTCGAATCCTCGGCTAGCTCGACGATCGCGGGCAAAAGTGATTGTGACAGCTGTTGAATTCCAATGACCTCATTCACGCAATCCAAATTGCTGATTATGTTCAAACGTACTTCCGGGCACTCGTCTTTCAGTTGTGACAAAAATAGCGGTAATAAATGGTCGATTGTGCTGGTAACAACAGAAAAACAAGTTAATGAACAATACAAAACAACAAATTAAATCAATTTCCCGCGTTAAGATTCAAAATTACTTGTGTTTGCCCAAGATCGGACTTAGTCCCATGATGACACTTGCCAGAGCTGATTTCACGTGTTGATTTGGGTCAGCGACAAGTTCTTTGACACATGGCAATATGTTTGTCATGATGATTTGTTCCTGGCTGAACGGATCGAGATTTTGACAAAAATCACGAACCTTATCTGCCGCGGCGGCTCTTACTTCGGCCTCCGTGTCTTTTAACAATACTTGAAATGCAGGTACTAGATCTGTTTTTGTGATTTCTGGACCGACGGCTTTTTGCAGCTGTGAAAATGCATAAAAAATCATTGGATCAATCAATAATACATCAATTCGCAACCAAAATCATTGGAACCACCGATTGTACCTCTGTAAATTTGTCTGCCACCATATAACGAACACGCCAAGACTGATCTCCGGCGCACTGGCGAAGGGTCGACATTACCAGCTGTTCGACATCTTCCTGTTGGAGCAGAGTTGCGATACTAACGCAAGCCTCCACTGCTAACAAACGTACAGAATCCTAAAACACAACCGCAATTTCACCTCATTATTTATTTTTCTCAAACAAAAGTCACACATTACAACTGGAAAACAAAAGATTGACATTTACTTGTTCATCTTGTGCGAGAATAACAAACATCGGAATTAATTCGGACTTCAAGTACTCAATCTCCACAACTTTGGCAAATTCGCCGAGTTTATTAGCGGCGGACCTTCGCACCATGGGTGTGTCATCCTGGCACAAGTTTCGGAAGTAATTTCGCAGATCCGCTGTAACAAATTGATTATTGAACAGTTCAATTTGTCATTTTGTTTTTTACAATAAATAACAGATCAAAATAAATCGTCTGCGATGCTTTTAAACGATTGGTTCTCTTTTTACCTTTGATCGCTGCACTGACACGAGGATAGCAGACACTGAACAGGCCACATGCTGATGTTCGAGACGTGAACCAGTCACCGGACGCCAGCCGTTGTACCAACGGTACAAAGTGCTCCTCCAAATCTAGCGGACTGTGCAGCTGGGCGATGTTGCGCAAAGATTCCACTGCTTTGTCACGTACTACTGTCTCTTCGATTTGAGCTAACGATTCCAGCGGCGGCTAAGCAATTTTGAACAATTGTTAACATTCTTTTATGTATTCTACTTGTACTCACTGAATTATTTCATCTTTTGATTCAAGAAATTATAGACGTCTGTTCGTCCTATTCATTATTTGTAAATCACATTTTTTGGTTTAGAAGTAAAGATCTAACAGTATGAACAGTCAGGATATATTTTGACGTGATTTCAACTTACTAATAAGCAGTAGACATATTCTGGTCCACCGACAAGTGGCGTGAACTGTCCCAGTTGTTCAGCAAGTGCGAGCAAAACTTCATCTTCGTCGTAGATTGTGTCGGTAAGAAACGGAATGAGCTCGGTCCGGGTGCGTTCAACTCCCAAGGCCAGTGCTATCGTTGACAATTTTTTGATCGAGTTCAACCGTAACTGCAAAGTTCAGAAGAAAAAAAAAAAAAAACAACGTTTAGCAAACGAACCTCAGTTTGGCACAATTTTCACGCGTCACCGATCAATATCACGTTTTGCAACAACAACAAACAAACGCCCAAGTTGACAATTCCAATAAACGTCCTTGGAAAGGTGAAATTTTGTTGACTTGTGTTTTTTTTTTCTTCATTTTTCCTTTTTTTTATTTCTTTATAGTAGCTTTCATCGCAAGAGTTTGGGGAACGTCAAACAACCGGTACGCATCATCCTCAAACCGGACAAGTGGGCGCGAATATTTGGAGTTGCAAAAACGCAATTACAAGTTGCAATCATACCTGGACATCCTCGTTTTTTAATTCATCGATTAAAACTGCAATTGGGTAAAGGCTTTCGTCCGCGGAGGAGTCGATCGCCGCCATTTTGCTGTGTTGATCACACTTCAACAATGGACATCGAGCGAGTTTCCGGTTATGGCTGCTGGTTTCGTCGTATCTATTCGTTTCCCATCGGAATGCGCGCGCATGGGGCAAGCGCACTATACTGATGCGCACGCACTATACTGAACAATTAATTTCTCGTCGTCTGCAATTTTTCGTTGAAGTTAGGATTCGATTTTTCAAAAGTCAGCCATAACAAAACACATAAAATTCATTTCACATAACTAATTAGTTATCAGGGATTATTCTCATATAGTTTTGTTCTGAATTTTATAAACAAAATCTGTTTTAACTTTTTTGTTTACTTTATACAACTTGAATTAACTTGAACTAACTTTAACTTTTCTCTGTTTTTTTATTTTATTTTATGTAGAAAAAAAAGATTGTATTTTGTAAAAATAAACTAAAACTAATCTCTTGAATTTTGATATAGTTTTCTCAAATTTGGAAACAATGTTACTGAAATGCCCTATCTATGTTCAACCACCCATTTGATGCTATCTTTAGACTACCTCTTGGACATGTCTCAAATAATTCTAGACATGTTTACATGTTAATAACACGGTGATTATAAGGAGGCATAACGTCCAAAAAAAACATCAAATCAATGAAATAAAAAATCTTCGGTTGTACTCAATTTTTTGACGAAAAATTAGTTTCAATCGTGTTTACTGAAATCTGTAATTAAACAAGGAAGAATGAATATCCTACAGTGTTTATTTTTCTTCAATTAGACTAGTTTTATTCAAATAAACGCAAAACTAAATTCTACAATTAATTAAATTGTTAATGAATTCCTTAAATTATTAATTTTATTCCTTTATGGAAAAAGGGATATGATGGAACTAGAAAATAATATAGGAAAGCGACATTTTGACATTTACCGTTTATAAAAAGATATTATTTTAATGTCATTGATATGTACTGATCAAAATTTAATGAATATGATCATTTTTTCCATGCATTCTCTGCATAGGTTAACATTTATTTATATAACAAATCAACATAACAATTGCAATTTAGAGATAATAATAATGATAATAAACACAAATGCTTTTAACACTTAATAACTTAATTGTAAAGAAAGTTCGAGAACTTCATTTGTATTCGATAGTTAATTTATGATGATTTTGCATATTGCCGAAGAATATAACTATAAAAGCTCAAGAAGTTTATAGTATTTCAGTTATTCTTAACAAACTTTTCAAATTGATACATTTTAAAATGAAGGCGCTCTTGTTTATTACTGCGTGTGTTCTGCTTCTTGCAGTAAGTGTGAATTTAGTATCGATATTGAACCAAATAAGTTAAGTACGAAGTATTGAATCAGTATATTGATTCAATACTTGGTACCCCGAATTTTATGATATATTCAAATAAAATTTTCAGGAAATCAATGTAGCAGAGAAGGCTGAACATAATGAAATGTCAAATGAGGCAAGTAAACAGTAGATTTTTGTGATGTTTTCTATTGTTTTCATAAAACCTATAAGATATTCATATGAACTTTATGATAATTTCTGCTAAGACGTATTTCAGACTCAGTACAAGTCTGAAGTACTAAAAAATGATATTTGTTAACGTCACAAAAACGCATCAATGGCAATTGAATTCTTATTCTTGTAAACAACATAGTTTTTCCAGTTTTTTGTTTAATTTATATTCTCAACTTTTAGGAAAACTACTTGGAAGCAATAAAAGAGGACAGATTCAAACGAGTAAATATTGACTAAATATTTGGGACTCCGGGGAGGTCAATTTTATAAAATATTTAAATAAAATTTTTCAGGAAATCAACGAAGAAAATAGTGGTTTAGATGGTCCCGGTAATGGTGTTTATTTGAAGGTATAAGATATTTCTTAGACAAGACTAAAAATTGATGATAATTTTAATAGATAACACATTTCAATAAAAATATTTCTTATTTTTGAATCATAAGCTTTATTTTTATAGAAAAAAATCAATAACATAAAATATGAACTTCAAGATAATTTCTACTCAGTACTAAGTATGAGTTGATGAATGATATTTGTTAATATCTCATCACATCGCATCAACGATTATTGAATTCTTCTAAGCAGCCTAAGAATTACTGTAAGCAGCACAGTTTTGTCATTTTATTGTTTAATTTATATTCACAACTTTTAGAACGACTATTTAGGAGAAGTGAGAGAGGGCAGATTCAAACGGGTAAATATTGATTTAATACTCTGTATACTTCAGAAAAGTCATTTTTATGAAATATTCAAATATTCAGGAATATAAAAATTTTCAGGCCTCCGGTGACAAAAAAGATCAGCAAAAACCTCCTGCAGGCGGTGGCGGTGGCTCTCCTTCTTCAGGCGGTGGCGGTGGCGGTGGCCCTCCTCCTTCAGGCGGTGGCGGTGGCCCTCCTCCTTCAGGCGGCGGCCCTCGTCCTCGAGGCGGCCCCCCTCCTCCTGGTCGCCCTCCTTTCTAGAGGTGAAGAAATTTTAGAAATAATGAAACAAGTTCGACGATTACGTCTTGAATTTGTATGTCCATATCTATTATGAATGAATAAATATTTACAATGATTGATTGTATTTATTGAACAATGAAACCACAAAACGCTAACAAGTATTCCCCAAAATAACGAATGATAAAGATGATCATGTTTGCACAGACAGTATATTCCTGACTAAATTGTTTACATGTTTTTGTATCAATTTTTGTACAAATTTTATTTAATTTCATTTAATAGTAGAAAAAATTCGATAAAAAATATGATATTTTAGATGACAGTTATGAACAATTATGATATAACAAATATTACAAAGAAAAATCTGAACTTAGTTTTAGTAGTCACGACAGCTCAGGAGATGAACTACTCTCAACAATAATCATCTTTTATAATTAAACTGCGATTATAACAATAAAAACGAAATATCACTATCTGAATAAATAAATTTTTTGAATTAAAATTGATACCTTCGTTTAAATTTCTTTCAAGAAATTACATAACCTCGTATTTTTTTGACTATATTTAACAATATTGACAAGGAAATCTCTCAACTTTCTTAGGTAATTTATTGTTTTTGCTGTCGATTTTTTGTTTTTAATATTCCTCATCACTTTTTTTATAAGGAACCGTTTTAGAAATTCGTAACTCCAAGTATTTCGGATCACTCGATGATAACTTTGTTTTCTACTTTATCCGTTCGGGGCTACGCATTTTATGTATTATGTCGCATCGGCGCTTTTAACCTTGCGCGCATTCCAAACTTCCCCCTCTCCTGTCTTCTTTCAAACTCGTTTTTCAATTTATTACAAATTTCAATAAATAACAACTGAAACAATAATGAAAATGAATAAATGACCTTAAAGAAGTGTAAATAATAAGATGAAAAACAATTATAAATGAAACAAAAATAACGACGTGAAATTAGCAAACAATCACAAACCGGCGAGTATTTGCTGTCCTTGTCTGATCTTCTCTGTCTCTCTCGCTCTTAAGGCGTAAGGGAAAAAATAACCTAAAATAGATGATTGTTTCTTTTGCGCTCTCCGAAAGTGTCAAAAGGAAATTGTTTTTGGAAAGATAACAACAAAGAGGAAACTTGTACTGTTGGAAACAAAAGCGAACAAACAAATTGTTGTTTATTGTGATGTGATTGGAAATGATTGTGTGATTTGTATGATTCATTCGAGCAGGTTAATTTATATCCCCCGGTTTCTGCATTTTTTCTATTGTATCAAAGTTTTATGATTTGTTTGTTTACTATTTCAGAGGTGTGTTGATGAAAAGGAATGAACAAATTGTAATCAGCAATCAGAACGAGATGGTATCAACTAGAGGGCCTAAATTCAAATTTTGTGACGGTGAAAAGGTGTTGTGTTACGAACCTGATCCGACGAAAGCAAAAGTTTTGTATGACTCAAAGGTAATTTTCAAAGATGCTTTTCAAACAAAAATTTATTTCGAGGATTGTTACAATCTTGTATTTGTAAATAAATTTTGGTAAAATAGCTTGTAACGTATGAATTAAAAGAAAAAAATATGCAACAAATAGAGCGAAAACGAATTAGTTGAGGTCTGTAGTTTTATGTAAATATTATTACATAATTGAAATTTGCAGGTTTTAGATGTTATTGTCAACAAAGATCAACGTGGCAGAAAAGCAGTTGAATATTTAATACATTTTCAGGTGAAAAATTGTATCACTTATGCACAAAATGCGAGCACAGTATTTTGCTTTTCTATCGCATGATATTGCATTGCATATTTTTCAATTTTTAATTTTATTTAATAATTTTTTTTTCACATTTATAACGAACACGCTTTTAAAGTTCCTATTGTTTGTTGAAACTCAATTTATCGTTGTATTAAAGTACAGATAAACAATAAAATAAATTTAAAACTGTTAAAAGAATTTATTTCAATACATAAAATTATTCATACAATAATTTCCGTTGAATATTTCTGTTTGTAATTCCTGATAACTGCTTGACAAACATGAATGCAATGATGAAATCATCTCTTCAATTTCACACCAACGACATTTACAAAAACATAAATTTTTCTCTCGGTTGCATATGACAACGAAAATACAAATTCCTTTTCATCTCAAATTTATTCTGACGGGCAATAAAAATTGCATATAATAATTTCAACATTTGTTTTTGTAACCGCAGGGCTGGAATTCGTCATGGGATCGCTGCGTGACAGAAGAGTACGTTCTGAAAGACACTGAAGAAAATCGTCAACTACAGAGGGATTTAGCTGAAAAAGCTCAGTTGCAATTGTAAGAATAAGTAAATTTAGACACGAAAAATTTAAATACGGCAATCTAAACGATAAAAGTTGAATGAATAAATATCAATGATGTCAATGAAAACAAGAATTTTTAAATGATTCAATTATGTGGTTTTGTAATTTCTTTTAGAGGAGCATACTTGTACCGTCGTGAGCGAAAAAAAAGAAGTGATAAATACTCGGAACGATCCAACGAGGCAGGCGCCGACTCAAAACACCGAGCAAGAAGTACCGGTAGTCGTACAACTTCGGTGACAACTGGTTCTTCTGAAGATGGCAGTTCTGAACAACATGACGATTATGATACCGAGGTAAACAATATCACAGAACAGATGTTTGAGCAAATTAGACATCTAACAAAATGTAATGGACACAAATATTTATGCACATTTTTGCATCCTTGCAGGATGTTGTAACTGAAGAAGACATGGAGAGCAGTTCTGATTATGTTGGAGAAACAAGCGACGACGAGGACAGTGGCGGTGGTAGCCAATCCGGTGCAAGTGTACGACCAGGGATTGACCTAGACATAGGCGTCTCTTTAAGACGTGTCCTGGAACGTGATCATGAGTTGATTGTCCAAAACAATAAAGTATGTGCAAAATAATAAGCATTTAAAATAATGTTCGGTGTGTGTAATGATTCATCGAAATGTTCTTCAGCTTGTTCATCTGCCGTGTCAGCCGTCAGTTGTGAACATCCTTGAAACCTGGGTTCACCACTACACAACAACACAACTGACACATTATTCCGAAAAACCATCGTCGAGAAGCAAAACGAATCAGACGATCGAGAGAACGGTAACCGAAATTAACATTTGCAGAGAAACGGCCGACGGGATTCGAGTCTACTTTGACTTTACGTTGCATGACTTACTTTTGTACAGACAAGAAAGACAGCAATACTGCGATATTGTTTCATCATTGGCCGCCGCCGCTGACGCAAATGTATCAATTAAAGAAGAACCGATGGAGTGAGTCTGAGTCTTTCCCACTTTAATCATCATGCCTTTTTTATTGTGCAACTTATTGTACTGCGCTGTATTGTGTGACTTTTGATTTCATTTGGTTGTCGCAGCTTTTTATTGTAAACCTCTGTTTTTGTTATTCACTTCTAGAGAATTGATTATCAAGGACGAAAATTTTGATGATAACGAATACGCTCATTTACCTCCATTCAGAGAACAGGACGCTGATGGCGATAAAAATAACTGTCCGATCAGAAGAAGGTTGCGATCCTGCCGATTGGGCACCAACGAAGAATTCAAGGCACGAATCAATGAGGATCTTAGCAAAGGAGAAACGTCGACTGTCACAAGGTCATTTTTGTTAACTGTTCAAATTTCATTGTAATTTTTTTTACAATGATTTTTAAGTTGCATCAATTTCTATTCATCAAGGGAATAATTTAAATTGAATAATGTTTTTCCTATAATTGTTTAAATAGCATCGCAAGCACGAGTTCACGATGTTCAAGCCCGCGATCTATCAATCTGAGGACACAAATACCTTGCATTTATTCGGCGCAAGCTAGTTTTTTGTTGTCAGAAGCGAGTAAATGGTGTCTGGTTCCAGATTATATGAAGAAATTAAATCATAGGTATCCATCCACTTATTATGGAGCGATACATCTAGTAAGACTGTTCGGTAAGTCACAAAATTATAAACCAACAATATTACTCAGTCATTAACATTTTAAAATTTGATAGCAACAAAATAATGATACAATTTTGGTTGCAGTAAAACTACCTGATCTTCTACAGCAAACGGATATTCCTGACAAGAAGATGAAAGTCCTCCTCAAATATCTGGATGTATTTTTAAAGTAATAGTTCTAACAAATTATTAACTATATTCTGTCTGTTTCTTTCTGTGAAAAAAAACTACCTATGTTATTACTCTTTTTTCAGCTTTTTAGAAACGCATCTTGAATGGTTCGGAGACCAGTATTACATCGCAACTGGAAATTTGTCACCACAACAATCAACGAGCTCTTAGACATAAGGTGTATTCTGGTTCCGATTCGTTTGATGTGTTTTGTAAAAGATTTTTCGATATACAAAGAAAAAAGAACAAAAAATCCTGAGAATTTGTAAATACATAATCACAATGATAAGATCACCAGCGAATGAAATAAAATGAAGTTTAGTAAAATTGCGATTTATTTTATTCATAGTTTACATCTCATGAAAATGTAAGTATTCAAAGAAATATACATTTTTTACATTTTTGTTTTTAAATTGCACTTTTCATTCAATGTTTAAACTCATCGTTTTAATACTTTTAAGGGTTAAATAAAAAATAAATCATTTCTTATAGGATCAGACGAGGTAAAAATGTATGTAAAATAATAAAACCTGATCATTTTTACCACGCCTCGCCCAAAACTTACAATTTTCATTTTTACATCTTCACAAAAATGCACTTGGGATTAAGTTTCGCGAGAGTGTTGAAAACAAGTTTTCAACATTTCCTTTCCAAGTCGCTTTGCCGCAAATGTGAAAATAGACCATTATTATACAAAATATAATTCTATCAAGTTAAAAACTATTCGGATATAAAAATATATAAATGCTAATAGAAAAAATTTGTATATCTTAATTGAATCTTATTTGAATAAGGCGTTGCATCTTTAGATGGTGCATAGGATATGCAGGGGCGTCTCTGAGGGGGTAGGAAAAGAATTGTCAATAATGAACAAGTGCATTGATTACGTGGTTGTTTGAAAAAGTGACCGATGATGCAGCGAAGAGGCGGTCGCATGACTAATTGCGTTTACTCGAGTTAATGAGGTACTTGCAACAATGCGTGAGTAAATGTTTCTCGCCTGAGACATCGTGATGAGTCGGTGCGGTCAATTCGCGTGTATATATGTCGAGGCCGTATTGACCTTCTTCCGGAAAAGTGATGGAGAAAGTTACGACATCGTCGTCGGTTACTGTGTGCGTGACATATTTTGACAACCGTTTCTCTTCGATACCGTTCTTGTGTAAAGTTGCCATAAAATCTGTCAGCTGTCGGGACATGCGAAATTGTATCTCCAATTCACGACCGGCAAACACCAAAGCTTCCTGCAAAATCACATTTATATCTTTAATTGTAACTTTTCTATCTTCGATTATATTTATTTTAATTATAATCATTATAACAAATTGTATTGAAACTACTGGATAAAAAAAAAGAAGTAAACCTGATGTGTAATTGGAACAAGGCCAAAGAGTCGCGTGGCTTTGGTAGGACCCCATTCTCCGCTCGCACAATTTGGTAACGGCACCATGACCGTCTGCAGATCATCGCACGCGATTTTAAATTTGCAAACGCTCTTGAACTTCATCGGCTCGCCTGTTAAGTATTCCTTGGGCGTCACCGCGTTTGCAAACACGTCCAAAAGAAAGGCACCGGAACAAGGCGCGTGAACGCGGAATGCCACCAAATTGCCCACCACGGACTGAAAAGTATAATCGCTTTTGTCATCAATAATTTTAGGGCTAATTGCAACAGGAGCAGTAAATGTGACAGTAACGAAATAAACGTTCGAAAGTTCATTTTTTAATTAGTTTTAGATTAAGTAATACAAACTTTTGCATTTCATTTTAATATTTGTGTATGCTGGGAATGGAAAAGTTATAAGATGTTTCGTTTCGAAAATTACCTGCATGACGAATCTTTTCAACGAAATACCGTTGTAATTGTCAGCGTCGTTGTCATAAAACTTGAGGTTGTAATGAAAAATCAAAGTCGATTGCATGTGAGCTGGCATTGCTATTCTCACTGTCGCTGCACCAGTTGAATCAGTGTACATAACTGCATTTGTGTTTGTATCAGGAAAATATAGGTCGTATCTGTAATTTCATTAAGTTAGATTGTTGCAATTCGTAGATAGTTTTTTTTTTTCAGTTACAGAATCATAGAGGTTCTAACGAAATTGTCTAATTAACATCTCTTCAAAGAATACTTAGTCCTTTACTCATAATTTTAGCATTCATTTCTTGTTTTCTTTAAACTTGAATGGAACAACTACAAGATAAATTTTACAGACTTTGACGTTTTTCTGTCATTGCAACTAATTCATTTACCTGAAGAATAACGACCGAACGAAAGGCAGCTCTTCGAAATCTTTGAGCGTTATCGGCTGTTTCAATAGTTGCCATTCTTCTTGTAACGGGAAGAACTCGTACACAAACTCACGTGGGTCCGTCAAGAAATAATGGTCGTCGTATTCGTACCTGAATACATACATTGTCAGTTACAATAAGTCAACTCATATTATACAATTATTCTCTTAATTATAATTTCATGACTATTTTTAGGTGTACAAACAAATGATGACCAACTGTAGAGTACCTAAGACTATCGCTCTTTTCCTTGGGTTGTCCCGGATGAGGCATTTCTTTGGCGTTGACGAGGTGTCGAGCTCCCCAGTTACACTGAACGAATCTCCATGAGCCCGCGACGAACACTGCGTTCCAGCTATTTCGAAACCGATTGTCTTCAAAGCATACACCTGGTTGATAGCCCGCCGATTTACTGTAGCCTTTGATGACCACGCAGTGCAGTCCAGCGTAACTTTATAATAATACCACATTACGATTTGGTCTTGCGTAATATTCTCGACTATTTTATACTCGAACAAAATGTTATAAGAATAAAGAAAGAGACGCAAAAGTTGAACGAGCTATTATAATACAAACTTATGATCATTTTTAAGTATACAAAATTGAATGCAAAATTGTTGTTTCAAAAATGCAAAATCTCACCTGCAGAGTCTTTTGAATAGAACGTGATAGCTTTCTGTACCATGTTTGATTCCTCTTAAGAGTCCCATTGGAGTGTCACTCTGCATGTTGTCGTCAAATTGCATGGTGTTCAAATTTTTGACAGTGATCCATCGAAAGATCGTCCTTGCTTTTTCAATGTCCGAGCCGCACTTGCTCACAAGTTTTCTCACTAGATCAGTGAATGTTTTTTGGTCTTCCTGTGCCACCTATTAAACAGATGAGCGATTCTTAACATTCAGAACTAAATGAACTATAAATGAGCTACAGAAAAACAATATAAATTATCGAGTCAACTGAAACCCACCGAGATAGCAATCTGGTCCATGTCCGCAAATTCTGCGGGATCATTGTACAGGTGATATTTGGCGAGGATGGGTGGATGAGGAGGTGGAGCTCGCGATGGATACGGCGACGGCGGCGCTTCTTGCGCGTAATCAACTCCTTCGTCCAGATAGAGACTCTCCTGTAGCATGTACTCGCTTCTCGCTTCGTTGATCAGCTCGAGCATCTCGGAGCTCTGCTTTTCTACCAAGGCTGCTGTCGCCGCCCTAAATTAACAATTAATCATCACTACCAATTGCCAAAGAAAAACATCTGTCGGACGAGAAATGACGCTTTTTCGCACGTGTGTAGAAAACGATTGCTTTCTGCACGAGTGAGGGAAATAGCGACTTTCCTCCTTGGTGCTAGGAATGAAAAAAAAAAACCAAATCCGACGTACCTCTCGTGTTCCATGATCCTTCTCGTCAGACTTTCTTTCTTTTTATCTCTGCGCAGTGTCATGTTTTTCTCAAGATCGTCCTTTTCTTGCTGGAATTGCTGTGTGCGACCTTTCAGCCCTCTCTCGCGTTCCCACCTCTCTGACAATTGTTCCAGCTCCTTTTCCCATTCGTCCTGTACAAAGTTATACCCTCAGTTATTTTTACATCCATCACACACAATCCTGGTGTAGTAAGTCGAACTTTTTTCTCCACTCACCCGAAATTCTTCCCGGATTCGTCGGTCCTCTTCCTCCCGATGGTGCGCAAACTTTCTGTACAGGTCGTCCTCTTCCTTGCGGTGCTTCATTTCCAATCGCGTCTGCTCGTCACGGTCCTGGTGAAAAAAAAAACCAAAAATAGCTCTCTCAGTGTTGGCATCTTTTTCAACGTTGATGAATTTTCAACTTTTATCGCACGTAGTCTAATGCAATATGATTTCCGCTTGAGATAACAAACCATGCATTATATTTGCAATGAGTTGACCTTATTGCGCTGAAACAGTTTCCAGCTTGATTTTTTATAATAATACTCACTTAACGATTCTGCCATTCATATACCTTTTTTTTTCTTTATTTTTTTAAAATAACTGAAATTATTTTCCATGTACATGTTGCCTTTTAATTGAAAAGTTAGTTGAAATTATAACATTTCAACTTTCACCGCCCTTAATTGAAAACAAAAAATGATGTTTCAATCGTAGTGCAACATAATATAAAAAAGGCGGAAAAGAAATCGATTATACATTTTTTATATAATTTGATGTGAAATTTGATAGAAAAAACTCATAATTGCAGAGTACGTTTGATGTAATTTCGAAATGAAAAATAAATAAATAAATAAATAAGCGTGGATAAATAATCAGCTATGTCTGCGTGTAATTAGGCTAAATCTATCAATTTGAGGGTAATTGAAAAGATGGGCCGTTTGTCTCTGAGCTGTGCGCGCCATTCACAAAACGTGAGATCACATTGTTGAGCCTGCTCGCGGCAATAATGTTCTAATTAGTCGTCAAGTACCGTAAGCGGAAATAATTCAAAAGCATGTGGCACGAGGGAAAAAAGAACGCCCGCAACTTATGCGATTTCACAAGTCGAAAAGTTGTTCGCACATTGTCTACATCTAATATTTATCATCTTGTTCAAATTGACAACGAAAAACAAAAAAAAAAACAAAAAATTAAAACAACAAGTTACACCTTTTAGATTTGTTAATTTCTCATAGAAAATTGTTAATTGTGGAAATGTAATTAATTGTGGTAAAATTGATCTTAGAAAGTTTCTGTCTCACTCTCTGGCACATGAGAGATAAGCTTGAATCACACTTTGTTTGATTCAGTTGCATGTACGCGTGAGATGGAAATCGTTAAGCGTATTGTAATTTTGATACGCGCGCGGCAACTAAGAATTGGGGCATGACGAGCGGCGAAGCGCACGTATACGGTACGAACCCTATCGCGACCAATCATACACAGACTGTAATATTGTAATTATAAAAATAACGATGAGATTCAATGACAATCAAACATTTTCATCTTGTACAAGTTTCTACAGGATCTTTTTTCTAAAAAAGAATAAATGTATACTTTTAGTTAATGAAGATTAGAAAACGGAGGATGGTTTGAAAAAAATTACCAATTCATGACATTTTTTACAGCCAAACATGTCAACTTGGACCTTGGATGAAAAATGACTAGGAAACCGACAGTTGAATGACAGACCATCTGACTGATGCACAGTAAAGAATTAATATTTATTCAATAGTTAGAAAGTGATGCGCACAAATAGTGAAGTTTTTTATTTTTTAATTTTCCTATGCTAAGAAGTGTTAATTCATTAATTATTAATTTGCTTATCAATGCACAATAGAAAGTCGTAGGATTTGAAATCGTCTGAGCACACATTGCTTTTGCGGTTGGGCTGTTCGCTCATCGCATAAATGATAATGAACGAATTAAATTGTTCATCCTGTGTTATAACGTTCCTTATTATTTTATTATTAAAAAGTGCGAAAACCATTGTTGAAAGCCAACTTACCAAGTAAAAATCAATGGGCTTCTCTCGAGCCTTGGCGTAACCTTTCTGTATTTCCGTTTGTTTAAGTGCGTGTGCAATGTGCAGCGCACTTGCATCAAACCTTCCGTACTGATATCCATCGTTGGAGAAATTGTGATGATTGTTGGACGAGGATAAGCCGTGATTAGCGTGCGAATCGCGATGAGATGAGTTGCTAATCGGCGTGCCATGCCCGTTCTGATGCCTGCCATGATTCGTGTCCTCGGCGTAGCTGCTGAACAAACCATTCGTATCCTCGTTTTAATACAACAAGGTCAATCGCAAACTTGACATTTGACTTTCTCGTCAACAATCTTTTCTAACGGTCCCAAACCATTCATGTGCACCAACTTTTATGAACACACAATTTGCTCAACTATACAAATTATCTTTTTATGCTTCGCAAGTTTTACTTTCCCCTTTACGTTTCATATTTTTCCCCCCAACCAGACTTTTCATATACAACAACAAAAAAAATAGTTGGACCAATTCCGTTTCATTTTTCAGGGAAGTTAAAAATAAGGTGGAAAGAATTTGGACCGATGAGAAAAGGCGAAGGTGACTTTCTAGCTGGGATGGCTGCATACCTAGCCGGATACAGGCCCCTCGGGGAGCCTCCCGCTCTGATCTGTTCATTCACGTATCCACTCCTGGGCACATTGAGAGCGCTCCTGATTCCCACGCTGGATCCATCGAGCGTTCCAGGCCCTGGTTTCGGTACGTGACTGCTGCAGTAGACTTCCTTGTCGTTGATTGTATGCTGATTATTATAATACGTCTTGAGTGTCAACTTGGTCCCACATATCGCACACTTGAAACAACCCGCGTGGAAAAACGTAAAGTCCTTCAGCGGTCCAACCCGATCCACTTGGTACACCGTCTGCTGGCACCGCAGACACGTGCTCTCGTAAAAATTTGCCCGGTACATCCTCTCAACAACATCACCGCTTTTCATCTGAAAAGATACAAGATTTTTGTGTTAGTTCTTTCTTTTTTTTTTTATGTGGGCATGCCTACACCTTTTCACTTAGAGAATAAACAAATGATTCGCGCGCCTAAAATGGCTAATTAACACGCAACATTGTTCCCGTTTAAACAATTTCGTTTGTCCCACTTATTTGCAATCTTTGCGCTAGCCTAGTTCAACCACGCACATCAGACAGCTGCTTTTATTGCCTCCGCGTTATGATTATTTTTCAACGCATTTGTTTCGCTCAATCAACCCGAGAGAGAGAGACAAGAGTTTTCATTTTTCGTTAATTTCACTTCAGGCCTTTTTGTTTTCTCTTTGTGTTCTGATGAAAAATTATTGTTACGCGTTTTATTATCATTTTTTTTGTTCGGTGATTTTGTAGTAATGCAATATGGAACACAGAGATGTAACAATGAAAGAAAACCAGAATTGAATCATATTATTACCTGCGTCAATTACATGAAATCATATTTCTTTTTTTTTTTTCCTCCTTCATCCTTTATATTTCCTTTTGTTTTGTGTCAAAACAGCGTCAGACAATGCGCCTGCAGCACAGACAAAGGTTCTTGTATACAATATATCACGTGTAATCTAAGAGACTCTTTTAAACTCGTGTTGCTAATCTGCGTGAGGAGGCAATAACCGCAAAGGTGAAGTATGTTAAAGTTTTCTCAATGAACGACCTACACAATTTTTGCCGAGCCGTTCTTATGTAACACTTCGTTTCTTTTTTATTTCTTTCTTTCTCGTTTTATTTTTTCTTTTTCATAACAATAATCGCCGCACTTTCTAGGCGAATCAAACATTCCATGTCGAATGAAACGGGCGCATATGGAAAGTTGGATGCAACTTGATTGAATTATGTCAACATTTCTTTTTTCATTATCGACCTTCAATCTGTAACACTGATCTAATCAATTGTAATTTTATCATTCATTTACTTATACAAAATTTATTCATTCATCAATTTTTTTTTGTTATTTATTTCATTTGAGATTTCAGTACATTGTATGAAGCGAGCAAACAAAAAGTGTACGATTGAGAAATAAGATGAGACGAAGAATTTTTGGTTGGATGGCGGTGAAAGCAAATTTCTCCTATAGAGCGCGGTTTTAGGCGGCCAGTAAACACAAGCGGACATGAAAAAAAAAAAAAAAAAAAAAAAAAAAAGGTATGTTCGGTTTTTGGGTGTGTTTTACGTTCGATTAATCTGGTACGCAACGAAAAAAATGCAACAGTTGGCTCACCGAAAAACTGCATCGCACATGCAACAGCAACAACAATCGCTCTGAGTTATGCGATAGCGCGGACCCAAAGCCGACGCGACGTCCCTCAGCTCCAACCGATAACGATCCACTGAACAACAGTCGAAGTTTTAACGACGGTATTGAAATTGCACATGCACCGATAACAAGCAAACAAGATGCGTTTTTGTGACGCGGGAAAATTTGAAGTTTGCGACTCGGCGTTGATCGCACCGCCGCGACGCACCGCAGCGATCTGAAGGCGAGTGTCGCGATCGCGCACCTAGCGCCATAGTGCGAGGAGAAAATCGGCGGCGATCGGTTTCCACGACGCACCGAGAGGAGAGGCAGACGACCTAATTGGCGCGCCGTGGAGTCAAAAATTCATCATCGATCCGCGCTACATACATGCCCGGCGTTGAAGTCTCTGAAATGAAGATGAAAACGTAGGTTCGCTTTTTTATGAGTTTATTTGTTTTTTTTTCTTTTTTGTGTAATATGAAATTATAGAAAATGGAAAAGTTGCTTGAATAATGATGATTTAATAATGATTTCTTTTTGATGAATAGGTGAAATTAAGGATACAGAGGAATTTGTTACGGTGGTTTTGAGTAGGGGAAAGTGCCTTCCCCCTTTTCCGGAAGTTCCCATATCCGGACAAACTGTTTTAAAAAGTATACTTTCAAAAATTGTTCAGAATGTTTTAGGAGTTGAGAACTGATGTACGATGAAAGTTAAAAAGTTTTCGATTTGTTTTGATTATGGAAAAAGAAATTTTGAACAAAATTAAGTCCATTTGTGAGAACTAATATTATGACTTTTTTGCATGGCCGGGAAAACCTTCTGAAAATGAAAATTTCATATTGATTCAGAAGTTTTATTTACGTTCGTCGTAGCTGTTGTAAATAAATACCGATTTTACCAGTAATGTATCTGTGTGGAAGAGAGGAAGAATTCTTTATGTCCGGTTGTAACTAACTGGTGACGATGTAGGTGTTTGCAGAAGTGAGAGGAGGAAAGTTACCGACTGATAATTTTAAGTATCCTTATTAATAAAATGTTAATTAAAACACTAGATGGCACAAAGGTTCTCCTAGTCACTGATTAATATTTCACATGAACTAATCAATGTAGATATATATTTCTCAAAAATGTTCTTTTCTAAAACCGTAAGTCTTAATCAAAAAAACAAAATGTAGAACAGAAACAATCTTCTTATGAAAAACGTGGAACATCATTTTCACATCAATTGACACTTTTAAATATAATTTTTTAATCTTATTGTAACAGTTGATTATTAAAAATTCATCCTTAATTTTGGGGATCATAAGATGGAAACAATGAATTTATAAATAAATGAATTTGTGTCATATTCTTAACTTAACTCTTTTTCACTCATTTTTTTTCTTATTCTGAATTTCAGTTTGGCGTAATTAAAATTCAACCACTTTTATCTCATTGATATATCTTTTAATTCTCTCATTACTAAAATTAATCACTTCTTACACCAGATTATTTATCAGACGTACATTCAGTGAAAGTAAAAAGGCAGCGCGTGACCTGCGTGTGCAGAAATTTTAATTTTTTGGTATATACAAGACTATTACATATCCACATTTCAATTTACAAAAGATCTAAATTTGTCGATTTATAATTTGTACAATCTATATTTTCATTCTACAAAATGTACAACACGACGTGACGTAGGTAAAATTAAACAATTAATATACATCGATGTGTCACTCATATATATCAGAAAAAATATTGAGCTGCACTTGACTTTATCACATATTTTACAATCATGGCCAGTCTATCATACAAAATAGCTCAATCTCACGGAAACATTTACAAAAACAAATGGTTGAGCTTTGTTTTTTTTTTTTTTTTTTTTTTTTTTTTTTTATACGTCCCTCATCGTTCGTGAACGTCGAATTTACAAATCCATTTTCCACGTGCTTTGGCTCCGACTTTGGCCCGTCCATCAAAAACATTGTGAACAGGAACATAACGGAGCCTATAAACATTCACATTGATTATCCATAGACAAACCCAAACACTTAAAACAATTTTCAAGATAATCAATTGAAACCAAAATTACTTACTCAAACCGTAAAATCCAGCGTAATAAATATAAAGCGACTCTCTGAATCCAATGGCTTTGCTGGTGGGTTCCACAAGAATTGGTAAATTGCCACCCAAATTGTTCATCACAAAGAGGAAGACGCCGACAGTGGTTGATCGCATCTTTACCGGTACTATCTCTACCACAATGGCAAACAGAATTCCAAACCACATCTCAGCTGAAAAGAAATTGTCGCATAGTAAAAAACAATGTTTTAGCAATCAAGTTAAAAATTGTTTATCCATTTTTACCAAAGAAATACGAGATCCCAAGCGTAATCAAAGCTCCAGTTGGCTCGAAGAAGACTGATCCAAAGGCGAATGGAGTGGCAATTATTTGGCTGATGGCTAAAATCGCTACTCTGGATTTGACGCCCATCTTCGCGACCACCTTGTCGCTCACTATTCCACCGACCACAACTCCAATACTGCCAATCACAATGGTCACAGCAAACAGCCACCAGCCTAAATCCCAATCTGGGAAATATTCTCTGAAGTACAAATCGCAGTCATACGCAAAGCACATCCCACCTGGAACGACAAGTAACAATCAACGATGTTGCTTTTTTCTTTTCTTTTATTTTTACACATCCATCTCTTTCCACATCTTCACATCTTTTGCAAGATGTACATCTCTGTAACAAAGCCTTGACTCGAGTGTAAAGTTGACGACGCACAATGCCACACGTTGCAAACTAATGATTATAATCGTCCGTTGTTATCAATCATTTGGAATTGAGATTTGAATGATTTTGAAAATGACCTTAAGCTGGATGGCCTTGGATTGGCCTTAGAAGTGTGTAGTACAACTTGTTTCAATTACCGCAATGTCTGATGCCAGCTGCGATGCACAAGAGAATGATCTTTGGTTGCAAGATGACTTTCCATAATGGCAGGGGTTTGTCGTTTTTATCATTTGCTCCATCGTGACCTATGACCTTTCGTTGCGGTTCCTTTAGCGTTGTACCAGTCAGCACTCCAATGATCAATCCCACGATTCCTGTTCCATAATAACATACTCTCCATCCCTTTCAAATAAATAAATTCAACAATCAAAATCAAAACATTTTATTATGACCTTTCAAAATCAAAAGTTCCAAAGTTCCAACATACCAAATCCCAGGCATTTGCCTTCGGGACGTATCTTCCAATGGGGAATGCTGTGCCGTAGCCACCATAAATCCCCCAATTGAAGATCGACAAGACTAAGCCATGCTGGTTTTCGGGAAACCAGTCCGACAGCAAACCGGTAGCTAAAGGATTCAGACCTGCTTCTCTGTAACGATCAAACATTTTTGAATGAAACATCTATAATCAGTCGATACAATTTCAGTGGGAATTTTTTTTATGCTCACCCGGCAGCTAAAATCATACGAAGGATGACCAGGTGCCAGTACTCTTTGACCGCACCCATCAAAATGGTTGCGATACTAAAAATGATCGTGCATATTGTGAGCACTCTTACTCTGAAATCATACATTGTATCATTAGCTCCTGTGTAAAGTTTTTGTTCGCCTCTGTTTTTAGCGATCCAGTTCAATCAGATAATCGTGATAATAGAGATTGTAACATGCAAAGATCATGAATAACAATAAGCGAGGAGAGGAAAACAACAAAGCGATCAGCCTTTTTTTTTTGTCTCTAGCTTGATTCATATAATTGGACGGATACTTTTTGTCTCGATTGATTTCTAAGTTGTACCTATTACATCTATCAGCTACGAAACCTAAAATTACGCCGACAATCGTAAAGACTGCGATGAAACTTGGACCGGCCAAAATTTGGTATTCTAATCCCAGTCCATTGTAGCCCCATTCGCAGTAATTTGTACCGTTGTATTCGAGCGCCAGACAACTGCAATCAAAAAAGAACAGTCGATTAAATAATTGTACCTTTAGGATGAAAAAAAAAAAAAAAGTGATTGGACTTTTACCTGTCGGAGCTGTTCACGGATTCGCAAGCCACCGGAAGTTCACTCAGCGTATAATCCGTTGTGTTGAGTTGACATGAGATGTCACCATAATGCAAGTCCGTCGCCAGTGCCTTGCTCGTAACACCTATTTCAAAATACAAAACATGTTAGACAATCGATTATGCAATTTTTGATCTCTTTCAAAAAGCTGTTATCAAAATTGATCTATCAGACTTGTTTCTTTTTTCAGAACTCGCACGATAAAAAGGTGTATTTATAAAGTCTATTTCCATCCCGATGAAACATCACGCTGTTAATTATGCAAAGTGCAAAATGAAAATGTCTCAAATTTCATCTATCAAGTTTTTATGAACTTTTTTTTTCCTCGTTCTTTTTTTTTCTTTTCTCACCAATGAGGTAATGGCCCAGCTCTCCGACAACGTATCCTATCGTCACCACACCCAGTGCGTAAGGCTTGTATAGGAAGCGAAACTTTTCAAAGACTGACGTGAGCATTGTGATCTGAAACCAAAAAAAAAATCGACGATGATTTATCAGTGTTGGAAAATCCTTGGAACTTGTTGCGCGTCCAGAATGACAACGGTACATCACACATGTATAACAATATCGCTGACTTTTATGAATTGTAAAACCAGAGCAATTTCATAATCAGTTTTGCCGCGTCGAAACAATTTTTTTTTGTTCCTTCAGCTGATCATTACAGCTGAAACTTCCGCGTCAAATTACATCTCAAAGGTACTCGATCGCTCAAGGCCTGACAGTCTAAAAATCAATTAGAACACAATAAAAAAAAAAAAAAAAGGTGAGAAACAATAACTTCTTCGATTCGAGCTCAGAAGCTAATTTGAATGAGGAACAAATTAATTACAGTTTGATGTAAATGTTACAGTTTGCTCGGACATTATGCGAGCTGATGTTTGTTTGATATACCTATGCAAAGTGTCGGGGCGAGTGGAATGCTATGAGTGAAAGTCCGAAACAACACCTGCACAAATCGTCATTAGCACTGATTTATCTCACAACCCTGCCCATTGTTTTTTTTTCTTTCAATTCAGCAATAAACATTCCTCACATTTTTCTTATTCCTTTTTCTTCAACCGATAAGATCTAGTTTAGATATAGAACACTGATACCAAATTTTTCATCTCTTACTTCTCAAAGTGAAAAGTCAACTTTTGCTTTTTTGCTTTGCAATTTTTTGTTATTTATTGAAACGCATCTGCGAGGGGACAAATAATAAAATTAATGTGTGTAATTTGCGGTGTATACCTGCCCGATACACCAAAGAGACTTACGTGCTTTGGCTGCCTTGAGCCAGATCCGTTGAAACGGAACCGGAATACCATTATGACGTTAATTTCATTATTAGACTTAAACGTCGGCACATGTGTGGGCTAGCTAACGCTTTTTACCGATAACGTCAATTAATCTCGCTAAAGTCCTCGGTTCAGGAACAAAAAAAAATTTTGTTCAACTTCGTTTCCATACATGCACCGAGTCATTGTTTTCCTTTTCTGGAAGACGACGTTTTTTGCAACAAAAAACGGGATCTAACGTGTGTATACCTATGAGGCTAATCCAATTGAGATAATTAATTTATGTCGTTAATTTTCGTTCTGTTGAATTGGCTAATTAAATTTTTATGCAACTGTCGAGAGTGCGGCAGACTGAGACGAGGTGAACCGGCTGTATAGTTGAAGTATAACGACGGTGATGCGACCTGCATCATCATCGCACGCCAACAATGCTAAAACCAACTCTTCGAAATTATAATTCGAGAAACTCGGAAAATCCTTGCAGCGCACATTTATGCACATGTGCATACCATCGTTGGTTCGTGACGACTCATCAGATCTAAATTATCATGTCTATATATAAAAAATAAGCGACAGTTGCAAATGCAATCAAATGCAAAAATAATCAATCAAAAAATATGATAATAAGTTATACAATTTCATTACCGAATACAAAATTTTAACGGTGGACAAAAAATGCATTAACTTTTGTTTTATGTTTGTTTGTTTGTTTTTTTTTTTTTTTTTTGAGGGGAATTGGAGAAATTATGAACGTTTAGATGGTCGCTGAGAGGCGACGAAAAAAAGCGCGCGATTAAAAACGGTTTGGACGTTGCGAGAAATAAAAAAAAGTGGTTGTATCATCGGATGATTAAATCGCAGCCGGTGTGGAATATGATTTGATAGAAAATTTACATAAGGACAGTTATAAGATAACAGTCGTGAGCATACATTAGATCGGGTTACTTATAGACGAGCTACTCATTTACATCTTCGTAACCGAAAAAATGTGATCCCACGAGTTAAGTTAGTCAAATTAAGTTGAGTCAAATTTATCAAGATGTAAATTTCATTTCTTATACGTCGCCAGCTCTGTTTTTTTCAATCTCTAAACGGGCGCCAATTTTAAAAACAAAATAGTTTTTTTTTTATTTTAATCTTTACGTAATTGTTATAAGAGTCGAATATTCTGAGATGATCGCGATTTTGCTTTCTATCTGACCACGAGTTAAGAAATAGTAAAATTGTTGTAGGAAAATATGCTAATTTGACGTTTTCAATTGCTACACTTGGGGCGTAGAAATATGCGAAGTGGAACGGTATTAATAAATATTAGAAGGAAAAAAAACAACTTTTATGGGTATTTAACTCTTTAATATCAAGATTTTTATTTAATCACTGTCATCATTTTTTTTTCTTCTCGCGAGGTTTTTCTGGTTATTAGTTCGTTCAATTGTTGTATCCTAATTAAATTTTTTTTTTCAGGATACATTGATTTCGGACAAAAAAAATGTCCTCAATCAGTTTTCGCAGATGTAGAGAATTCCAAAATGATAAGCCGCTGTATCGTCCGAGTTTGTTTTATCGCTTTTTTTTGCACGTTCCCTTTTTAGCGTCATATCTGTCTGTCTCTCAGATAATGATTCAATTTCTTCCTCATGCGCTGACCTCACATCGTACTTGTACTTATTAATTGTACCATTAATTATCCGTCTAGTTAACTCGAACATGTCAAATACTATGTCCAATAAATTGTTTTCTCGGAACGAATCTAATGATACCCCTCTTCTTATCAAAATCTTGTATCAAAACAAAAATATAAACAAAACATTTGTATAAAAAGGGAACAAAATGATACAAATCAAAACAAACCGAAAATGTAAACAAAACAATGTTGGATATCATTAAAAAACAAAACAAATGAAAACAAAACAAATTGTAAACAAAAATATGAATAAATACATGAAAAAAAAGCAAAATTCAAAATTTGTATAAAAACCATAGATAAATTGCGTTCGGTTTTTGGTATGGCGATATTGATATGATCCCTCCAATCGTAACTATACTTGTATCGATAAATCAATTAAAATGATAAATGCCACGGCAACGTAATGATATATTCTACAAAATCTTTGCTATTCATGTTCGATTGTAAAGAAACGATGATTCATGAATTATAGAAAAAAAAATGTGGCGATTAAAATCTCAAATGCAAGCAGCTATGTTTTGTATACCTATTGGTTCCGTTTGATTATGCGCATCATAACTGTTACAACAAACATCATCCGTAAGGAGAGGCAAGTTAAATCAATTCTACTGAATCCATTAGTTTTTTAATTTTTTTTTTGTTCAACAAAGTACCGCTAAAAACTTCATTTTCAAACAAGTTGAGACTAAACAAAAATGTTGAAATGTTATCTTAAATTAAAATTAAGATAACTAAAATCAAAAATCATGTTGAAAAAATAAATATTCCACTCAAAGTCCGAATGTCAAAAAGAAATTTGAAATTACAAATGAGGTGGAAACAATGACACAAATTTGAAAGAAATCGTTGATTATTTGTATCAGGTTTGTCTGCAACGATAGTTATATGAATTTTCAATGTAAATATTCTAATTCCATTATTAGGTGTCTATAAACGTTCAAAACAAGGTGGACTTGTTTTAATATCCATTTCATATCAAATGGTGTATTTTTTCATTCATATCTATGTTAATGTATGATTGCATTAAAAATGACAATTTTCTCTTCAAAATCGTTCAAACTTGATTTATTGACCAATTTTTCGAATCGAATAAAATTTTTGCTGTCGATCAAAACGATATTTTTTTTTTTTAATATAAAAATAATCTGTGTAAATTTTTCCAATTTTCAACGTATATCAACGAGTGCAACGTTGCATAATCAGATTACGCAAATAATGTATTTACATTAGCTGCAACAACATATTTGAATAAATAATTGGGATTTTTAATGCTCCATTATGGTAGTTAAACTATGTATAAATCAAAGTTGTAAACACGATGCGCAACAGCCCTCGAAGATCACACGATGGAAAAGATGCAAAACCGGAAAAAAAAGAGTACAAAAAAATGCATAAGCAAAAACAAAAAGTTATTTGCAGCTGTGAATAACTAGAAAATAAAATTTTTTGATGCTTTTTCGCAAATCAATCATCGTAAAGTTGTTTTATTGGCAACAAATTGTGGATGCAAAACTTATGATAATTCCGAAATAACAAAATCAAAGTCAGCGTAACGATACTATAAATTTTTCAAATTACCATCCTCTTGAATATTTCGATTTTTCCATTCAAATTTCCCAAGAACATTTTTGTTAAGCAATTTTTGTGTTTTCGTTTCATTTCTAAAACATTGTAAAAATTTATTTCAACATCCACCGAAATCATTTCAATGATTGCCAAATCGACGTACATTAATAGAATTTTTTTTCCACACATTTTATTTCTGATATCAACAGGTGTAATTAATCATTTGAAAGTTGTATCTCAATTGAAAAAGAATTTGAATAGTCATGCCGCTGAATTTGTGACCTTTTTCGCGCGCAATATTGTTCAAGTTCAAACATCATCTTGCGGATATCGTCAAGTTTGAAAGTTTTACAAAACTACAAAAAATTAAACAAAAAAAAAAAAAGGTTTGCAACATTGTAAAGATGTTGTTTAAACAAGACTCACCTAATTGAAATGAATTAACTCTGATGAACAAATAAAATTTTCACTTTTGGTGTTTCGCACCCAGGATCCAGCGCGTGTCCTTAACTCGTAGGGTGCATTGTCGTAGGACAAGCAAGACGCGCGCGACCGAGGGGTTACAAACACAATGAACGATTCAAAGTTGTACCTTTATTTATAAGAAAGCCCCAAGGATTGCACCATCGTGTGGATTAAAATCAAAGAGTGGGACAATATTATCGGGTTCGACCAACCACTGGGTGGGAGGCTCGCCACTTTCAAGGCCGGATATAACATCCTCATCGACTTCGGATGTCACACAGATACAACAAAATAGGAAAGGTCTTGATTGAAAAAATTTGATCAAATTTTATTTAGTTGTTTTGAATCATTGTTTATTCATCTATTCAGCATCACAATAAAGTCTCCACAGCGCATTCTACGGCCAAGTGATGGTAAAGCGCATTCATTCGCCAGCTTCGTAGCTAAGTGCTAAGTTTGAACAAGCGAAAAATCTCATTAAAAGTTGTACGTCGTTTTGTATCAAGATCTATCATTCTTTTTGACAAAACGATTGAACAAGAGAACGAAAGAATCACTTGACTCTGAAACTCGTTTTCTATCGTTGACAATAATCTAAACTAGACTGTCATTATTAATATTAAGATTATCACTAGTTACTATTATTAGCTCGGTTGTGTAGAGATGGAAGAGATTTGGTGGACGCGTTTCTTTCACCCACTTTCTGTCTTATTGTCATGGTACTTATTTTTTGTTTGTCATGGTACTTATTTTTTGTTTGTCATGTTTCAAAAATCAAATCTATACTATTTCGGACTATGATTTCATGAAAAACGATCACTTTTTTACTTATAAAAATCGATCAAACGTTTTTTTTTTTGATTTCTTTTGTTTCAAGGGCTATTTAATATACATATCAAAAGTTAATTATAATTCTTCATCAGTCTTTTGTACGAAATGATAAAGTTGAAAGGTGTTCTAATTATCCTTAAAATCTAAACGGTATCAAATGACAAGTGTTAGTTGCTTTTTTTTAGACCGTCATCAAATCTCATTCATCTCTTAGTTAGTATGACTTTTTTTCATATCAAAGTAATTTGAACGATTGTAAATCAGTTGTCAGAGCTCGTGAGACTGCAGGAGACGAAGTTCCATCATTCGTTACCGACCACGAATTCCTAATTTGGAAGATCAGTTAGGATTTGCTAGAGATGAGACGGACATTTCCTAAAAGGTTGTATAAAAAACGTTTGAACTCAAAATCAAACTCAATAATAAATTATTCACTGCGCTAAAGTTGTCTTTGAGAGCAGCAATTGGTGTTTGATTGTTTATCAGCCCAAATGATTCTAAATGACTGCGAAAAACAAGTCTCGAAATACAGAAATGTCCGTGTCACATTTTATAAATAATACCTAACCAATTTTTAAAATGTTTCTGATGGTCAACGACGACGCTTTTCTAACATAATCAATTATGTAAATATGCAGTACAAGTTCGTTTCAATTCTGCTTGCTTCGCGCAAAATGTTGCAGTTACATATTGTGTACCGCGGTGTTTGTGGAAGATCACTAGCTCAGCATCGACTCAACTAACGACTGAAGAGCCATCAAAATCAAGCGGAAATATTTTCATCTGTTTAGCATATACACAACTTATATGCAAACCAAATGGTCCGATGCTGAGAAACTAAAAATAAACTACATCATTAGCCCTGGAACTGATATTCAAAAACTGATTCATTTTTTGTACAGTTCCCACAATTATAAAATTAAATGATTACCCATTGACTCGCTACTTTTCAACAATTCAAATTGTTTTCCTTCTTCTTTTTTTCGATTCTTTATAATATCATAGACATATCATATATCAACAATCTCAACAAATATATTTATTCTGTATATCTTCATTTGAAACACAAAAAAAGAACAATTTCAACTCTCATATATTTATGATAAGAATGAATACTTGTACTGGCCGAAAGACGAAAGTTTCAAACTTTTCGAATAGTAAAATTTAACGGAACAAAAATTGAAAGAAAAAAAAATATAAATTATATCTTTAACACACTTATCAATATATTGCATATTACTATATGATAATTACACTTGTTTTATTGTACCAGTGGCGCTGTTATCGTAAGGTGCCTAATTACTATACATTCTTATTTAATTTTATACAAGTAAAATTGACATTAACAAATACAAATAACAACAAAAAAGAAAACAATAAATATTAACAAGGGAAGAAAAAAATTCAAGCTGGACACGACGCGAGTGCCAAAAGATAACAATGTTGTTGAAATTTAATTTTCTCTGATTGTTTTTTTTTTTTTTAATATGAGCCATCTTTCTGCGGCAGATGAAAATTATAACCCGACTGATGAGAAAGAAATGAACATCACCGAAACGACTCGATTGTTTTGTAAAAGTACTTTCTTTGTTCGCTTATGTCTATTCTATGTATATTGTATATGGTATAAAAATGAACATGCCTTGCAAGATACAGCCGACAATCAAATGCAAAACTCGTTGTACATAAGTAACACACAATTCTAATAAACATTTCGCGACTGGAGCGTTTCATGGTTTTTCAAAGGTAAATTGCAAAGGCGATTGTAAATTGTCCAAGTTTTCGTTTATTCAGGTTTGATTGAGAAAAATTGATTACATAAACAAAAAGTGGTTGGTTCAAAAATTAAAAAGCACATTGCCATGATTGATCAAGTGAATCAAATGAAAGTGTCCATATTGTAGTTATATATAAGAAAGAATTCAATTGATCGTTAACACAATGTCAATAATAATAATTAATGTTAATTATAGTCGGAAACGTTTACATGTTTATTAGAATCATTCAAAATACTCATTTTTTGCCCAACACTCAGTCTTCGAGTCTATACAGTGTAGATTGGTGGGGCTGAAGCAATGTGAGGACTCTGTCGATGTGCTGGCTTCGAATTGAGATAATTTTGCACGATTCATGTTTTCGATATTATTACAAGTTGTGTCGTTGGATGGTTTTCGAACGAGACGGATGCCAAACTTGTGAGAATTGTCTCTGATATCATTTATGAAATGAATCTGATTCACAATAAATTAACGAACAAATTGTCATCAAATGGTTTACAACGCACCGACTGTACACACAAAAAATCACAAAATCTTTTTTCGAATCACAAGTCTGGCTCGTAATAAAAACGACTGTACTATATAAAATAACAAGATGAGAAATGTGTGTGTGTGTGTGTGTGAGAGTATCTACAATTACGAATCGTACCGAACAGACCGGAAATAAAAAGTGTAAAAACAAATAAGCTGCACAGTGGGTGCTCTACACTAGTGAGAGGTACGAATAAAAGGTTTCTCGATGAAGCAAAATTAATCAAAAAAAAAGGAAAATAAAATACAAAACAATGCACGACGGAACAAAACTATCGCAGAACCTCTTGGAGGCTAAACATAAAAACCGCACACTTGGACGTCAACGAAGAGATTGATTCTCGAACGGCTCCCCGTGTGTGTAGCATCTCAAAATGCTATCAATTTGATAGGTATATCATTCGCAACTTCAGATCCGATAACAGTCGATAATTTGGTGAATTTAATTAGTTTACATAATAATAATTGCAATAATGATAATAATTCTACTAATCGCGCGATCTGATCGTTTAGTTCGACTCGAACTTACAATAAGGTAAGCAACGTGGTGGTTGGTAGTAGGCTCTTCAGACAGGGGTGTAGTTGCCTTTCGGCGAGTAAAAGATTTGTCCGCGCAGCACGCGTCGCACGATTTCCGACAGCAGCAGACTCTTTTCCTTCTTGATCTTTTTAAGTACACCACGATTCTCCTGAGCCCTTCTCGATAAATATGGCAGAACTTCTTTGACCGGACCGTAGGGAATATATTTGTACACTGAGTATCCTGATTGACCTGTTTGAACAATTTCACATGTTAATCCAACTTTCAGTAATAATAAAATGATCTTGGTTTATTATTTCTCGTTTCAACTCACCGAGAGGGAATGTTAAGTAATCACACATGCCTAATAATTGACCAAAGCAAATGACTTTGTCCTCTGGAGAAATACCTATTTCTTTCATCCTAAAAAAGGGGGATAAATTTTGATTAGCAACTTGTTTTAAATGAATTAATTAATTCACGTAATGACTGGTATAACTTGATCGTTACTAACTTTTCAATGGCAAATCGCACAGTATCCTCATTATGCGAAGCGACCATGATACCAATTTTCTTCGGGTCTTCACCCTTATCTTTATATTGCTTCATTCTCCGCAAACATTCCATTAATGTTTTGTGATAAGATTCTGTCGTTGCTTCGTACGTAGGACAGGTTGGATCGGCATAACCCATTGCAGCTGCACGAGCTCTCTCCTTGATTATGCAAAAACAAACAATGAAATTAATCATTTGTCACAAACAAATTGACATTAACCTTGATTATAACTGTGAAATCAAACATAATCGCTTCTTTTTTTCTGTCATTCTATGCAATTCAACAAATCAGTTACTTATAAATCTATATGATGAATATATAATTAGTGATTATAAAGAAACAAATGAATTTGACAATCAAAGTTTGGATCTGATCTTATCCAATTGATTCTTAGGCGTTTACGAATTGAAATGTACAGATGGGAGAGAATTGAAAATTTTAAAATGTTGAGTGTTTCATGTTTCTTATTATACTGCATGCAGACTTAAATCGACGAACAAGGAAAATGTTTTTTGATATAAAAATGATCATTCGTAAATGATACAAAAATATAAATACCTAGACGACTAAAATGTTTATTCAACATAATCGGTGAATACCTAGAAAATATCGAGATGAAATAACAAGTTCATGATGCATATGATATTAATCAGGGCCAACGCGGGGATAATTGTGTAATGTAAAACAATTATCTCGGTTGACATTAGAGACGTAAACTGATGGTCGAGACTTACGCATCTCAGCTCAGGCAGACGCTGACTAACATGATGAGCTTTTTTTGTTTGATTAATTACTAACCTGCTCGATGTAAGCGCCGCGTACTAATTTAGCGCCAAAGTAGAAATTTTGACGCTCGGCTTGTTCAAGGTCAGTCTTGACCTCAGTGAAAGCGTCTTGTAGGTATGTCTGGTATGTATTGAAGACAACAGCCTAAGACCACATCAAGTTTCATTGAGTCTCATTTTCATTGTAAAACATTCAAAATCTGTAATGATACACATTTCATACGACTAATTCACACAACAAGTTATATAATTACCCTCTTTGTATTGTACTTGCGCATCATTTCCAGGGTTAAGCGAGATATTGCAGGTTGAAAGTAGGTTTGCTCCGCATCGATCATTATTCGAACGTTGAGCCTGTCTGCCACCTGTGAACATTTTTTGTTTCGTCAATTATTTTGAATTATGCAAATTACCGACTCCTTCTATTGTTACTTACATTCACAATTGTGTTCAACCGTCTGACCATATTCCTAAACATCTCCTCTTCTTTGGATGTAAGCTGTGACATGAGTTTGACCATTTTGCCAGTTTTGATATCTGGTACTTGAAATGTTTCACTCAGTTCATAATTTTCATCTAAAATGCCACTCCATGGAAACAGATGGATTACACTGTAAGAAAGAAAAGAAGATAATACAATAAATGGAGTTGTAAAAGTTTGGTCATCTGCTAACTAAAAATACAGCAATTCGAGTCTAGTTTTTCCATTTCAATCATCGACGGATGCCACACGTGAAGACAATTTGAACAATTATCATAAACAAAAGGTATCATTAGTCTTTCCAGTGCAGTTTACAAAAAATTAACATTTCAAATGAATCTGCCACTTTTTTTCGTATTTACATTATTCATTGTTATAAGTTTGTAGACAAAAATAAATAATTTATTCGCTCATGAATAAAGCATGCATTGAAATATCACAAGTTCGTTACAATGAAGTAATTGTGATAACATTTTATAATAATTGCACAAGCTAGGGAATGGTAAAAAAATTGCAATAAAAAAATTGTTCAACAAAAACGTATAAATTGAATGTTTCACTCAGTCAGTTTGATTTCCTAAAAGCTTCGAATAGGCATGCGCATTATGAATGAAAAGAACAACGAAAAAAGTTGACTACATTAAAGCTATTGATAACAAAAAAAAATGCAAAATATTGTTTTCTAATGACAAGTATAATATTTAAAATATTTCTTACTTTCTATTTACGTCCACGTCAGCGTGAAAAGTAACACAACATTATTATATAATTATTACATATTATCTTAACATATTTTCATCATTCAATATGGATATGATCGAATTTTTTGTAAAATACATATGTTGTATGGATAATAATTTTACGAAATGTAGTTTCGTATTCTTGATCTCGAATCGGTTTTTTTTCGAGTGATACATACGTGTCGTGCATAATAATGTCATATTCTAATGTAGTTGATATTAACTGTGCCGAAGTAAACTTGAATATCCTCGTGTTTTTTGGTCTGTCGTGATTGTGATTAAAAAAAAAGAAAAATAAAGTAGAACTGAAAAATAAAAAGGAACAAAAAGAAAACCGTACCCTTCTTTATCCGACTGAATTTTTTCAAGAAACTTCTGTACTGGTGCTGCGTCTCGGATCTGAGCTTCCTCGAATTTTTTCTTAAAATCATCGGGTTTCGCGTGGTGCGTCAAAACTGCGCCTTCGCCACCAACGACATCAGACATGTATTGACGCGCTCGCATAATCACCTCTGATAATTGAAGCTAAAACATAAATCACAAGAAAAGTTGAATCTCAATTTTCGATTGTTTTACACGAGACGATTAAAATGTGCGCCTGCACATTTACAAATTCAATTCAAAACCAATGATTAATATTTCACAAGAAACGAGGTAAAGGGAAGAGAGAGGTAGGGAGAGAGAGAGAGAGAGACAAGAAAAGAAAAACGATTTGGAAGATTGAATTGCGCGACACGAACCAGTAATTGAGGCCTTCCAAGAGCAGTCAATTTCACTGCTGTTATTCCAGCACCCATAGAAGCTCCTGCAAATGAATAATAATATATTTAATCACACGACGTCATTTGAACAAGCTTAATTTGTTTTTTTTTTCTTTGGTTAACAAGTTGGTATAATCATAAACTCAACCTGCGACAGCTTCGAGACACCGGATGAAGATCTCCATGTTTCGTTCGCAATTAGCCTCGTTGATATAAAAATATGTCCTCGCCGATGAAACTTTGTAACGTCGATCGGCGAACGACTTTTCTACGTGATACTTTTTGAGCGTGCCTTCCTGCTTGGGATCGCCAGCTGCTGACACTGAAGATCTGTCAAATCACAATCAAACAAATTTAAAATCACTGATTATAATCAACTGTCAAATCTGCACTGACGATTAGTCTGCAAAACAAATGTCCAAAATTATTGATGAAAAACACAGTGGATAGAGCGATTGGTACAGATGAAAATGAAAAAATAAGAAATGAATCAAAATAACAAAAATGACGGATGGAGATAAGGAACAAAACATGAAACTCATACGTACTCTATTTCACGTCGCTCCGCTTCTTCTTGCGAGATATCTTCCTCGACTGAATAATCAAGGATTGGTTTAACACCGAACTGACGTAATCTGTCGAGTGTGGGCCTAATTTTGTTCTCATCCTCGCCGGCTACGAAGTGACCGTAAAATGTGCTCTTCATCAACACCGAGAACAATCGTTCACCCAGAACTGTGTTTGCCAGTTTCATCAGCTGAAAAACGAATCAACGTTTTTAATGTCGGTTAAATTAGACAAACTGATGATTAGCAAAAATGTTCAAACAAGTTTTTCAATGTTGGTTCTCTTATTTGGACAATCGTCGTGATTATAATTTATATTAAAAAGTATATTAGCAATAGTAACAATAAATGTGATGACGAGATATCGATTTTGTTTTGAAAGAAGAGAAAAAAAAATTGTCATTATCAGATGCAAAAAGTGTCGTAAATGCCAAGTTTTTTGATAAGTAATAATAGTTAACACTGAGATCACCAAACATAACGCGCAGATAATTTTAGAACGGTGTAAGCCGCTGAAAATTGAGGGCCATCGGGAACCGCGGGAAACAAATAAATTACTCCGAGTGAGTAAATAAAATTCATTTGAAAGAGGTAGAAGAAAAAGTTATGTCATGAAAAAAAAAAAAGTATATGTCAAGTTTGTCACGCAAACACCGAATCGAATATTAAAATTAAAAAAAGACAGGCCGTTGCATCTTTCGGTCTCGTATTTCCCATTCTTCTGTTATCAAAATAACCATTCGTCAAGTTACAGCAATGTAAAAATAAAAACCACTCTATTAGACAACTGTGGCGAAAAGTTTGTGGTTTAAAAAATCTTGGAACACGTGTCGAGATTAATTCGATCGAAAAAAAGTCCACATTTTGCATTTCTTATCAAATTGAAAATGATTTCTAAACAGCTGTTCGTCGCGAATTTTTCGTCGTACAAAATGATTGCAACTATCCACAAAGCAACTTTTAAATTTCAAATCAATTTTGATAATACAAATTTTTCCACAAACGGAAATTTGCGAAAAAAAAAAAAAAAGAATTATGCAAATTATACACAAAGATGTGTGCAGATTCGACTTATTTGCAATTGAAATTGGAACATCTCGGCTTTTAAAATATCAACCTGACTGCGCTAATTATACATCATATGACGAAAAAAAAATAAAAAAAAAAAAAAATTTACCAAGCACAAATTCGGGCACGGAAAATGACAATCAAGTTGCTAAACTGATAACAAAATTATGATTTATCTAAAAAGAACAACAGCAATAATTTATGGCATCGGTGAATAACAGGAGACACGGCGACGAAAAAGTGAAGGACATCAATCAGGAACAACCTGCCTTATCGACGACGAACGGCCATCAAAAAAGACGTCTAGACAAAAACTAAACTCCAGAATTCGTCCAAAAAACAAAATCACACAGACAAAACGAAACAGACACACACAACGTGGACAATTTTTCCTCCTGCTCTAAAAGACGATGTCGAAAACTCCACCACTCCCCGGCGTCATTCGAACGGCCTTGTCCATGTGCATGTCGTCGTGACACGCGACTGGTTTGGAGCTACAAAAATGGAACTGAAGTTGAAAATTGGTAAATAAAAACAAGTTCAGTGTAGGCTAACAGAAGGTTCGAACCTGAGTAATTACAGTGGAGCTTGCAACCTTGTGTGCGAGACAACAAGGTTGTAATGAGGTATCAACATAATTTGCAGACAGGGAGCAGGATAAATAAACGAAAGGAAAAATAAGGAAAGAGATGAACTGAATAAAAGAAAAGTACAAAATAAAAAAAAAAAGAACGTTGAGGTTGTCCAGGGGAGAGGGAACAAATTGGAGCACACACGTGAACGCATAGAGTGACAGGGAAGAGTGTGCCTCTTGATGGAAATCGAACAGGAGGTGGTTGGCTGATGGTTGTGATCAATAAGAGCAGCCTGCAACTTTGCTTGGTACCTTCATGTTATTCTCGACGATGTAGTTGATGGAACAGATCTGGTAGACGATGTAGGCTCGCACGAGCTCGGGCATGGTCTTGCTCTTGAAGGAGGCGACAGGATCGTTGAAGCGCAGATCAAGAGGGTCGACCTGTCGCGGCGCCGGCTTCACGTCGGTGCTCATCGCCTTGCGCTCGCAGATCCCAATGAGGTGCTGCAGCGAGCAGGGCGCGGATGCATATTTGCCCAACTTGGAACTGAGCTGTGCGCTTCGCAAAAGTGCCATCCTCTGAAAGAAACACCGCGAGTAAGCAGCCGGCGATGCGAGCTCCGAGTCCGTCCGAGTTGCACTGTCGGAGCCTCGACGCAAGAGCCCCCAGAGAGACCCGGCCAGTGTTGCCAGACTAAACTTTTGCGAAACCGCCAAAATGACACTTTTTCATTTGTCTCTGATTCTTCATCCTTTTTGTATTTTGACAGTTTTGTTTTTGCTTTTAAAATGTCGAGTTGTTTGATTGAAGAAGATTGAAGAGGTATTTTGGTTTTGAAGGTGAAAAAGGTACTGTTTATTGTATGTGGATGGCTCTTTTTTTTTTGTTTGCTGTATATTGAATTGCAAATTTAATTGGATACAAAAAGTGGATTCAGTTACTTGGTTGCATTGCAACTGAAACTGAAATCTTGTTTAATTTGTTATTTAAATGATATCAATAAAGTTATTGTTTGGAAAACTACGAATTCAAAATGTAATTGTCGTCTTGATTACATTTTTTCGGCTCATCAAGTGGAAATTGAAAAAATGAGAACCGATTTAAATTCCAAGAAATTATTCTCTCGTATTTTTGTTATTTGTTAACTTTGTAGATTATGTTCAAATGAAATTAGACGTTAGTAAACGAACGATGAGTAATTTTTAAAATAGGATACATTGTTGATGTGATGGAGTTGAAAAATGATATTCGAATTTTGATTTTGTAATGGTCCTTGAATCGATTAATTGAACTTCAGAAATTCCTCACGCGGTCTCATTAATCGGTGCTTCTGTCTGCGGTGTACATTAATAGCGCGTTTTAAAAAGTCTCGTTTTTATAAAAAAAACGTGTGATTTAAAAATAAAAAATTGAAATAAAGCGTAAATTAATATGAAATCAATTAAAAATAAATTACATAATGTTTATTGTTAGATCTTTTGATTTTTTAACGACCAATCGTTAATGAACGATCAGAAAAAGATTCAACTTATATCTGGCAACACTGGTACTCTAGGGTAAAAGCCCTTTTCTTCTGATATACTTCTGCGCAAGATAGTCAAAATGTGTGCCCAACGCGCTTCGCAGGTACGGCGCGCTAACTGGTGGTTAGGTGCCAAATCACCAAAATCTGTTTTTACATACGTCCACGGCGAAATATTTGAAAAGTAGATTCAACATTTGATTTTAATTTTGTATTTATAATTGAAATTACATACTGAGATGTTTGAGTCATCTTGTGATATTAAAAATAAAAAGAAAATTGAATACGAGTATCATATTTCCGAATAACAAGGATATAATAATTTAATGTATCAATTTGCACAAGATATTAGAGCTTTTATAAGAGATTATTAACGACGTACTGCCAAATGCAAAGTGCCGCTGATACGTGAACGTTGAGGGAACGAATGATCCCCAGTTGAGGAATTTCAACGCACTGATCCAAAATCGGAATCACGTCAGCAGGGATTCCACTTTTCTCATGTCTAAAAGCAAAAATTACAATGCAAATTATTTAAGATTATACATAAAATTAACATAAGTCAGTGCGCAAATGTAATAACAAAATAAAAAAAATTATCGACTTTTCAGTAGGATTTAAACCACTCCATTGACTGTGATAACAAAAAACGAGAATTGATACGTTACCCGAGGATCAGAACGGTATTTTTTGGCCAAGTGAGGTCTTTCAGATTGACGCTATTTACAGTTTGTTCAGCCCCTATAATCGTGTAATGATCTTTTTTCATCTGAAGAATATACTCAACCAATTCATTTGGTTTCACCTGTGCAATTGAAACGAAAATGAAATAATCGACCTTTCAAACTAATATTGCAAAATGTTTTATCATTTCATAATTACTTGGTCGATTTGAAGCCACTTTTCGGCAGACACACTCAAGTTAAGAAATTCTTTATTTTTCACATGTTCGATGTTCGAGATGACCAACTTTTTGGCGCCGAATATCTCGCAGGTCCTCGCAATGCCGCCCAAATTCGGAACTCGTTCGACCAGACTCGCAACCACGATCAAACCTCGGTCAGACTTTTCTGTATTCAACGATTTCCAAGGCATCATTTTCTTCTGTGCATTCATCAAGTCATCGCTACAGCAATCAATGTCTTGATCAAACTGCTGGTATGTTCTTTTAGTTGCCTCAATGTGCTCCAAATTGGACGTTACCACACTATCTTTATTTTTTCGATTATTAAGGCCGAAGATATCCCTTATTATATCACGATTCGTATATTCGCTGCTACAAACATACGTTAGTCTTGGAATATCATACAGGATACACTAAAATTTTTTACATATCGATTATTAAAATTATTCGTTAAAAAAGCTTCGTCACAATCGCAGAAAATTTCTTATCAATTTTAGAGATGCGTCGTTTACCTCTGGATTGCAGTGTAAACAAGGATTAAATTCAGTGAGGTAGAAATCTTGTTCCATTGAATTGAAAAGTGCAGCTCCGTTGTCCGATGATTGCAAATTTTTGTCCACAGCTTCAGCAACGAGCTGGAACTTATCACGAACGCTCTCGCACGATTCATAAATTCTCTTGAAGACAAACTGAAAAAAAATCAACTCGGTCATTATGCTCGAGTACGTTGCATCTATTGGGATCATCAATTGAACAAAAATGTTTGTACTTGACTGTGCAGTCGCGTAGAAAAGTTTTGGTCCATGCAAAAAGTAAAAATTGCAGCTAATTTTAGCTCAGCGTAATGTTCTCGTTCTCCCTTATTCAATGAACGAAACAAGTTGTAAATCACTCTGAGAATGGATTGAACGGAATTAGGTTTTTCCTTTTTGACCTGCGAACAAATTGATAAGTATAATCTTGCGCTGAAATAAGTTTTATAACAAAATTTGTAATCAATTTAATTTACAAGATCAAATTTAGGAAATTAATTAAAGATGATTGACAGTGATTGATTGAAATTGATTAAATTTGATTTGTGATTTATCAATTATGAACATCTGTCACAAACAATAATTTAATTTCATTTACCAGATTCAAAATATTCCATATCTTAGGCCGAACTTTCTCAAATCGAACACAAGTCAGCGTCAAGATCCACTCAAGCAACATGCACACGCTGGTTTGATGATTACCGTACAAAAATATCTCACTCACTGATGTAACAAATGTGTCGACTTGTTGCTAAAAAAATAAAAGTATCAATTTATATTTTAATCGGACATGAATTATATAAAGGAGACGTGGCTCGGAATCGTCACTACTTTTTCAGACTCACTTTTTTTCCCATTAATATATTTCAAATAAATAAAGAAATTCTGACAATCTAAACGCTAAAAACATTTGTGAGACGTTGAAAAAATTATACTCCTCGCTCCAGTCTCCTTTTTCTATCAACATAATCATCACCTGATTTTCAAACATTGTGCAGTGGAATCTGAGCAAAATTGTCTGTAAAATTCTCAGATAAGTTCTGTGGACGAGAGAGTTGTGGAAATATCGTTTTTTGTTCAACCCCTTCGCTTTGTCCAACAACATCATCAAGTACTCAACTCGCGAACGATGACAAATCGCGCTGTTCATTGCAAAGCTGCGCAATCTGACCATAGCGTCCAGATTGAAATTCATGTAACTCTTTAACAGTCCACCGTAATCCTCAGACAAAAGTTGATAAAGATCGTTACAAAGTTGAATCTCAATGATTTGGTCCTGCCTGAGAACGTCGCCGTGCACGTGGCAATCGAGCATAATTTTCGTCCTGATAGTTTCATTCTCAAGACAATCAAAACCTCGAAGCAATGAAATTTTGAGTTCAGGAACTTTGTCGCCCTGACGTAACATTTGTTCAACAACTTGGTTGAGCGTTTCCAATCGTTTCATCCCAGGATAATTGGCAAGCTGTCCGATGATCCGTGTAGTTTGATCAGCCGCTGGACGAAAATATGCACTTTTCTTACAATCAAGAGTAGCCTTCCAACAGATCTCGATGATCTCACCGGTTCTTATCAGATCGTGACTTTTGTTTTTACGTTTTAATCTGAGTATTATTTCTCCAAGCACGGACAGTGCCAAAGGAGTGTTCTTCCTCGAGGCACACTGCAGCAAGAACAACGCCGCTTCAAAAATCTCAGTATCCAAAATTTGATCACATATAATGTCAGCATCCAAAATTTTAACATCAACCTGATAGGTTGCACACGTCAACATGATTCGCAACAGACTCTGGTAGAAAAATGAAAACACTTGGTCTCTAATTGGATCGTCCGGATTGAATTCCGGTTTGATTCTGTATATTTTGAGTATCAGATGCATGATCTGGACATGGTTTTTGGTTGTTGGGACAATGCAAACGCCAAGAAGTCCAACAAGAAAGGTATACTGCAACGAGCCGATTGAGTGCAAGTCCCTATTAAGAATTTGCATCGCCTGTTGTACGATCATATCAAAGTCCGCCTGTCGCTCAGCAGTTGGCAGATCTAGGACCTGCTTGTAATTGATCAGAATCATCATCTGGTCAAGGTTCAGATTCTTCACATCTAAACATCTTTGTAAGATAAATTGTGTGATGTCCCTGTTGTAACTCAACATCAGGCGCTTTTGAATGATTTCATTGAACGACATGAGTTCAATGAGTCGGCAAACAAGATCGATGTCGCAGTACGGTCTGCAACTGAAGTTCCGTAGTAGGGAAAAATGTGTGTCCAGTGTTTGGTTCAAGTTGAAAGAGTTTGAGCAACCTACGGATCGGAAGAAGAAGTCGAGCATGGAAGAGAAAGTGAAAACATTGACGGTTGATTTTCCTGACATTCCTAAATTGATGTAGGAGCTGATTCGCTCTTCTACCAAATCGGGTAAGATTTTCAAATGGTAAAGTTCATCTTGAAACAGCCAGTTGAATACTTGTTCGTGGCTGTTGCGGTTAGACTCCATTTTCAGGAGAAAAGTCAGCGGATCTGAGAGGATAACCAAGTCTCTATTCTTGACGAATTTCATGACCAGTTGCAAAGCGCACCTTTCCAGCTCGAAATGGATCGGATTCAGCTGCAGAGATTGGTTCTTTTTAACTACGTTCATTAGAGCTTGAATGGTCGACTCGGACCAGAACTCAGTCAATTGATCCACACGGCGCAAGGCGTCGACGATATGAAACGTGACGACGAGGTTCAAATTCTCTTCGCTGACCAGCTGTACCAATCTTGGAACAATGCCTGAATTACCAAGTTCGAGTCGTTGCACCCAAGACGCGAGATCCAACTTGTGCAACATCTCTTTTGTTGCATAGAACCTCACTTCGTTCAGGCTTCGACATACGGTGCTCAGCATCTCGTTATCCTGATAAAATTGCAAGTCTAGTTTCAGTGCCTGGACGAGTGCCTGGAAAACGACACTTCGGCTATCATGAGCCAAGGCCCGTTGGAACATAGCCTTCAGCCAAACAATTCCAAGCCTGTCTCTCCTCGGGTGATTGACTATCTTTCCCAGATGCGCCACAGCCTGCAAAGCAAACTGTTTTTGTGTTTCCTCTAGAGCGTCCAAAGTAAGCAAAAATAGTTGCTTCAATTCGAGTGTTTCCGGATCAGTATTACCTGGTGAAAAAAAAAAAAAAAACATAGTGGCTAAATACACAGTACAAAATACTTTTCTGAATTTGTTATAAAATACAAATTGTATCTAAAATGGGTGTATTTAAATCAAATTTCATGAAAATATACATGATATGTTGCCTTAATATTATCATTATATTGCCATTATAAATTCCTTTTTACCAGAATTATCCCTGGCGTGAATAAAAGGAACGACATCGTATCCTTTTAACTTATCTAGCTCGTCCATTGTTCCTCTCATACTCAAAGTTTTGCTGATCATGAAATTGGCCTGCTTTCTCTTCATCGGAATTGGATTATTGATGCTCTTTAGATAAAACGACCAGAGAGCAGGATCGTAAAAGAATTTCAGCAACCGATCATCCTCAGGCAAGCAGTTTCCAGTTAAAAAGCAGAGCAGGTTGAGGACGTTCTCGTTTTCCAGTCGGTTCAGAACAGTCGACCAAATTTGTTCGATTGTGTTTCGATAGCCGAATGTTTCCAGACAGAGTTTAACTGTTTTGGCTGTTTGCATGAAGTTAGCCTGGGATAGTCTGATGATCATTGTTTCAAAACAGCTAGTAAAATCCGATGCAATCTTTTCCATTTGTCCCCATCTTGATTCTTCTATTTTTAAATGCAGGCACAGTCTCATCGAAGACAAAATAATTTCCAACAGGTTTGAATTTGAATCTTCCTCGAGCTTCACAGACTCAAAGCTCTCCAAGATTGTTGCACGGGAAAAAAGAACAAATTGGAGTACCATGATGTCTTTGTAAATTTTCTCCCCGGTTACAAACCAGTCAAGAGTGGCAAGTTGTGATAATTTTGGGATTTCCAGATCAGTTGTGAGATGATGATCCAACTTGGGGAATGATTTCAGCTCGACGGCTTTTTGATATTGGTAACAAAGCAGACAACGAAACGATTGCGCTTGCGCCAGGTCCAGGTTGTTGTCACAAATAAGAGCATTGTAATTTCTTATTGTTTTGTGGAAGCCAAGAAATAATGGCGGTCCTGAATTCGATCCCAGGTGAAAAGCAAGGTCCACTGTGGGAATACTCATGTACTCACTATGCAGGTCCATTTTCAAAATCTGAAACGAGTTTTTTTTTTAATTCAGTAATTTCATATAATAATAATATTTTTAAACCCAAATGAAATTCAGTTACCACGATCAAAACTGTTCATCCGGCAAAAAAATTGGAATTTTGAATTTCCCGCCTTCCTCCACCTTTCCTGCAGACCCATCAAAATATAACCTCACTTTTAGAACTTGTTATAATGTGGTTTGTAAAGATGCAAGACAATTAAAAGTATTGTTTACTTGCGAATAGTGGTTGTTGTTTGTTTGTTAACTTGATTGATGGACGCAGAGAAAAAATCTCCGAGAATCATCGTCAGAAAATTTGCGTTGAATTTGAAAATGTTTTTCTTTCTCTCACTTGTACCGTGTTCGTAAACTAACTTTAGCATGAGTGTGTTGGTAGAACCAGTAAACGTGTGTGTTCATCAAGTGAACCTTTTCAAAGAAGTTAGAAAACAATTTTGAAATGTTTTAACAATTTGAACAAAAATGAAATAACATTTATTTAATTCACTGTTAATATTTTGAAAAAGGGTGATTATTTAAAAGAAAAACATAGCTCTCTTTATTCTGTGCTTTATTTTTCAAACAAAAAATATATAATATTTCTTGATATAAATGATGTCAATGAAATCATTGATTTTCACTGAAGATAATTTGAAACAAATATTTTTGATCGCATTAACGATCGCAAAATTATTGAGCGATGTACTTGCGATAACTTAAATTGCTACAAGATTTTTTCACAATGCATTCGCGAAACAATTTGAAAGAAGGAGGTGTAAAATGTTCGTCATAATTAAAATCGTTGTAACATTTGGAATTAAAATAGGTGACTAGTTTTTTGTTCACACGCAACAACCTAAGACGTTGGGTTGATGAATATTCTGTTGCATATTGTGGTAATGTTATTTCTACACCTATATACGAAAAACCCCGGAGCAAGTCTAATTGGCTTTGTGTAAGTATTTGAATACTCCTTATCCCAAATAAAATTTCATCTAAATATTCTGAATTTAAATAATCAGTCTGAAAAACATTGAACAAAATTTATAATTATCATTATGAAAATTTCTTTTAACATGCACATTATATTACTTTAAAACTTGTTTAAAATACATACTTGTTCCATATGTTTTATGAACGATTCAAGATGTTTCACTCTGCTATTCAGCGTTAGCTCGTTTTCTTTTAATTCAAATATCAATTTCATAACACAACCTACATATTGTGTGTATGGGAATTTAATTAGATGAAGATTTTCTTGAGAGCAAGCGTCTACTATAGCCTCACTGAATTTTTCTTGTTCGCATTTAGCACAATTTGAATCGATCCAATTTTTAGCTTTTTCAACATTCTGCAATGAAAATATTGGTTTTTATTTCATATAAAAATTAAATTAAATTATACATAATTCTTAAGAGATTGTAAATCTCAAAAACTCACAAGTTTTGTTTCAGTGGATAATGCGTCATCGAATCGAGTAAAATTTGTAATTGCTTCCTGAAAACCCACTTCAGTTAAATGTTTAATTGTTCGTCTCGTATCATTTATCTCTTTGATCCAAACCCTGCTCACAAATAAATTAATTTGTATATTTTAATTGCAATTTTTTATTAAGACTCAACTTTTTTACTATGGACTTTAAATACTTAGTTATTATTAGGTACATATTATTAAAATTAATTATTATTAGGTATATCAATACATATATATATTATATCACTCACTTTGTATATGATAGAATATTATCTTTAACAAAGTCGATATTTGGTTCTTCCGAAACAATTTTTATTGGTTCTGTTGTATAGACTTTTGTTACATTTCTACAAAAACAAGAAATTATTCAACATTATTAATCCATGTTTAGGATGGGCCAAATTAAATTTTCAACCTAATTGAAAACCCTGATTTTCTGTTTCCAAAAAAATTTTTTAATGAATATTTACTTACGGCGATATACTTGTGACAAAATTGGATTCAGTTGTGGTAGTCACTTTTTCAGAATAAATCACCTAAAAAATTGTATGTTTAATTAAACAATTAAAATATGTAGTGAGAAAGTTGAATTATATTTTATTACTTACATTGATTGAAATAAAAAGGATGAAATACAGTAACATGGTTTTTAACATTTTTATGAACGAATCGCAGGGAAATGAATGATATAACTCATTTATATAGTTTCAAATTTATTTATCTATAATTTAATCATATCACAAAACATTATCTTATCTATCAGAAGAATAAGTACAAAGAACTTTGAAATTAAATATATTATATGGACAGCAAAATTATGTTTACGTTTAACTGACAAAAAGTGCCTTTTTCACACAGTTATTTTTCCTCACCGTCGTTTGCTATTTGAGTAGAAATATAAATGTATGTTCTTTTTAAGTAAAATTGATTATCTGCATTGATTATCGAAAAGTAATTTTTGAAACATGTTGGATTACTGTAAAAATTATACAATTATCGATCGACATACATGTGATATATTTTATCATTGCAAATTTTTTTCACAAGGCATTCGCGAAACAAATCAAATAATGTCGGTGTAAAATTTTTGTCATAATTGAACTTGTAGTAACATTTAGAATTAAAATAGGTTACTCGGTTTCTGCCGATTGGACGTTCAGAAGTTGGATATCGTGTCGTTCTATGCGTACTACCATAGCGTGAAGTAGAAGTACCATAATGCCACGTTGTAAAATGATCTTCATCCAAACTTATATAAGAAAAATCGCGAAGCAAGTTTAATTGAAGTTGTCCCACATATTTAATATCTGACATCTCAGATATTATTGAATTTAAAATGTATCTGTCATTCTGAAAAAAATTGAAAAAAATTCATAATTATCAATTTCAATTCGTTTCAACATTCATATTATATTAATTTGTAACTTTTTCTTAATATACATACTTGAATACGTTTCACGTATGATTCAAAAATTTGCACACTTTGATTCAACCTTAGGTCATTTTTTTTTAATTCAAACATTAATTCCATGACACAACCCACATATTCTGAGTACGTAAATTTTAGTACTTGAAGATTTTCTTGAGAGCAAGTATCTACTATAGCCTCACTGAATTTTTCTTGTTCGCATTTAGCACAATTTGAATCGATCCAATTTTTAGCTTTTTCAACATTCTGCAATGAAAATATTGATTTTTATTTCATATAAAAATTAAATTAAATTATACATAATTCTTAAGAGATTGTAAATCTCAAAAACTCACAAGTTTTGTTTCAGTGGATAATTTGTCATTGAATCGAGTAAAATTTTTAATCGCCTCCTGAAAACCCACTTCAGTTAAATGTTTAATTGTTCGTCTCGTATCATTTACCTCTTTGGTCCAAACCCTGACCACAAATAAATTGATTTGTGTTATTTAATTGCGACTTTTTATAAAGTCTTTAATTAGGTACATATTATTACATTTATATTATATCACTCACTTAGCATATTTTAATATATTATCTCCAAAAAAATCGATTTCAGGTGTCACTGAAAACATTAGTAGTTTTGGTTCTATATAAAGTTCTGTTTCATTTCTACAAAAACAAGAAATTATTCAACATAATTAATCTATGTTTTGGATGAGCCAAAGTAAATTTTTAGCCTAACTAAAAACCCTGATTTTCTCCTTTAAAAAAAAAAGTTTATTCATATTTACTTACGACGATATGTTTGTGACAAAATTCTGTTGAACTGTTCTGTTGGACTCTACTTTTTCAGAATAAATCACCTAAAAAATTAAAAATGAAAACAATAAAATAAAATATGTTAACTCCATCAATTAAAATACATAATGCGAAAGTTGAATAATAGTTTAGTATTTACTTTGATTGAAATAAAAAAGATGAAATGGAGTAACATGGTTCACAAACGAAATGCAGGGAATTGTTCGACAAAGACTTTTTCAATTCACACCCAAACTTGGTAGATTCGAAAATGAAATTGCAATCAACAAATTAATCTATCCAACTCGATTGATACAACTCTTTTTTATAAATCTAACTCTTTTTATATAGATCTTTATCTTACCACAGAACATTATCTTATCGATCAAAAAAATAAATACGGAGAACTCTGAAATTAAATATATTATATGGACAGCAAAATTCTAATATTAATTTGTTTTTACGTAAAACACGTTAATTTTGTAATATTAAATACCGATTTATCAATGGATTTTACGATATAGATTTTTTGCAAGAAAAAAAGAGAAAAATAGAGAATACCACAAAAATTAATTTCTTTTTTTTAATACTCAACTTGGTTCATCATTCATTTATCATTTGAATTTGAAAAATTGAGGTATATAAAAGGAACAATCATAACTTTCTTATCTTGATATATGTACTTTTGTATACATAAATATTTATAAACATTCATAAATTATTTAACAAATAATAGGCCAAATAATGAAAATAAAACAATTCAAATGATAAAATTGCATTCAAGTTTCATATTACAATTTTTTGAGAGAACCAATCAGAATCTCAGAAACCCCGACGAGAGTGAAGTCCGCCACTGAATGAACATAGGCTGCAATTCACAGCGGTTACCTCTTTTTTCTTTTCAGAAGAAACAATAGGATCAGGAACAATAGGATAGGATTTCTCTCGAAAGGTTTATAATCTTATGTGGGTGCGCGCGCATTACTCTCCATCATCCCCCACCATACTCTTTCATCTTTTACTTTCTAAAATTTCTTCAGCTGAGTTGAAATTGGTTGCGATCTTTTAGCGGCCAGCGTCAGAGGCGTCATCAAGTCTTTGGGACAAAATTCTATAGGTCGAGCGCTGAGACGAGACTACGCAACTATTATAATTGGTGCCAGCTGAACAACAAGGAAGAAGACGCATAACAACTCGTCCCGAATTGAGACCATAAAAAACCCTTCGTATAATGGCATTATGGTCGAAATCTCAGCAGTTGCCAACAGAGGCACTACATCAGGTACAAATATTGTATGGCGAACATTTTCCCATTGAAGTCCGACATTTTATGTCCTCGTGGATCGAGGAGAATCTTTGGCCCATTGCTGACGGTTTGGAACCGAGCAACCCACAATACGAACAGTACACCTCGAGTCTCATCACATCGTTCATTCAGGAAGTGGAATCAAAAGCAGCATCATTAAATACAGAAGATTTGTTTCTTGCTAAGCTCAAGCTTATGGAAGCAGCGACATCTTTTCGACATAAGTACAGTCAAAACCCTTCACAGTTGTTTCAATTGATCAAAAATTGTCTGATGCGTGAGATGAAGCTTGTATCTGAAATGGAAAACTTTGGAGGATCGTGTACATCGATGGCCGCGGATTCCACCACGAATTTTGTGCACCAGATTGAGGTCCTTCGACGTCGGACCCGGGAAACAGCCAGCGCCCTGAGCCAGATGCTACAGGACCAGGAGACTTTCGCTCTAGCGTATCGCGAGTGTACCAAAATCAACGCTCACCTGCAACACCTTGCAACTCAGCCGTCTTTACAGCCAAACGTTGAGCTAGAACAGAAGCTGCGCCAACAAAAGGAACAACAAGAGCAATTTCTCAACCAGCAACTCACGGCTCTTTGGCAGAAGAGCATCGATACAACCGATCAGCTTCAACACACGATATCCATGATCAACAGTTTACAGTCAAAAATACTGGACGAAGAACTTCCCAGGTGGAAGAGAGAGCAGCAACTTTCAGGCAACGGTTCCCACTTCAACGGCAGTCTGGATATGATCCAGGAAAGGTGCGAGGATTTATGCGAGTTGATATGGTCGACGAGGCTGCAGGTCAAGGAAGCCGAGAAACTGAAGATGAAGATGCAACTGGAGCCAACAGGGATGACGGACATTCTGCCGACGTTGAACGCGCAGATAACACAACTTCTTGGCGCCCTGGTGACTGGCACTTTTATCATTGAGAAACAGCCTCCTCAAGTGATGAAAACGAATACGAGATTTGCAAGCACCGTGAGGTTGCTCGTTGGGCGCAAGCTTGATCTGCATATGAACCCTCCTCAAGTTGAGGTCAGTATTATTAATGAGACACAAGTTAACGCCTTGTTAAGTACCGACTTGGCAAAACGCGACGAATCCAGCGGCGACATTTTGAACAACACTGCAACCATGGAGTATCATCAGACAACCGGGCAGCTGTTAGTGAATTTTCGAAACATGCAGCTGAAGAGGATCAAGCGCTCGGAGAAAAGAGGCACGGAATCAGTGGTGGATGAAAAATTTGGCTTACTTTTTCAATCGCAATTTGGTGTAGGCGGAGGGGAATTGGTGTTCCAAATTTGGACGCTGAGTTTGCCTGTGGTCGTTATTGTTCACGGAAACCAGGAGCCACACGCTTGGGCGACCGTGACCTGGGACAACGCCTTTGGTGAGCTCGGACGAGTTAGTTTCGCGGTACCGGACAGGGTACCATGGAACCAGATGGCTGAAGCGCTTGATCACAAGTTCTGTGCGGCAACCGGTCGCTCACTCACCGAGACCAACATTCAGTACCTTGCGGAGAAGATCTTCAGAAGCAACAGCATTACCGGACACGACTACTCAAACGTTTTCCTGAGCTGGGGACAATTTGCGAAAGAGGCCCTGCCTGAAAGGACGTTCACGTTCTGGGAATGGTTCTACGCTATTGTGAAGCTTACGAAGGAACATCTCAGAGGACCGTGGATGGACAACCTGATCATGGGATTCATCAAGAAGAGGGAAGCGGAAGAACTGCTCGCGAACTGTCCTCCAGGGACCTTTCTCATGAGATTCTCGGACTCCGAACTGGGTGGAATAACGATCGCCTGGGTTGGAGTTCCTCGGTTTTTGGAAAACACTGAGGTCTTCATGCTGCAGCCTTTCTCCAGCAAGGATTTTGCCATCCGAAGCCTGGCGGATCGTATTTTCGATCTGCAGTATCTGAGCAAACTGTATCCCGAGACACCAAAGGAACTGAGCTTCGCAAAATATCATACACCACAAAATCAAACAACGACGTGCAACAACGGGTATGTGAAACCACTCCTGGTTACATATGTCCCTGGCTGGGGCAGTCCTGGGGCTCAAATATCTTCGCGATGTGTGAATGGCGACGGGCAAAGTGGACCTGGGAATAGTTATCATTCCACAATGTTTCAGACTCACAGTCCAGATCCTTCGGTGCAGGATTCATCGTCGATGGCATCCGATTATGTTCCTGTTCTCAGCCACTCGAATCAGAACGTGCACTATGGAGAGGTTATCGGCTCGGAGCTAATTGAGGATAATCTCAACCTGGATCAGCTGAACTAGTCCGGATTTCATGAGTACATCAAGTATAGAGGATAAAGAATATAAGAAATTGAAACCAAATATAAATATACGTTTGAAAATGCAAATTCATGAAATAAATTTTATTATTTTGAAAAACTGTAATTATTTAACAAGAAAAACATAGCCTTCTTTATTTTTCATCAGAAATACTAATATATATAATATTTTGCACATAATTATGTCAATCAAAGCACTGATTATCACTGAAGATAATTAAAAGTAAAAGTTTTAAAAAATATTGTCAGTCGCAGTAAAAATTACATTGACGTACGCGCGATAACTTAAATCATTGCAAGTTTTTTTTACAATGCATTCGCGAAACAATTTGAAAGATCCCAATTTAAAACGTTCGTCATAATCAAAATTGTTGTAACATTTGGAGTTAAAATAACTTATCATTTTTTTCTGGTAAGATGGTAGTGGTGGTGGTGGATGTGGTGGTGGTGGAATGTTCAGGGTGGACATGTAGTCGTCGTAATAATCACGTCTTTTATGATAATTGGACCGTGTAGATTCTTCATAAATTATTTCCTTACTCAATTGTGAAAAATCTTGAAGCGAGTCCAATTGATTTATTGTAAGTGTATTAAGAGTGTTCATCAAACCCGGTACCCGTTCTAAAAACGATGGATAATCCTGAGGAGCATGAAAGAAAATTATTAATTATCGAATTTTCGTAAAATATATTACATTAAAATGTTCTTCTGAATATATACCAAAGAATTGTCGTGAAGACTGTTCACATGATTCTCCATAGATTTCACACTTGTATCCAGTTCTTGTTCAGTTTTTATAAAATCAAACATCAACTGAATCACACAATCCATATACTGTGTGTATATGAGTTCAATTTTTTGAATATTTTCGTCTTCCTTATAGCAAGCATCTACTATAGACTCATTGAATTTTTCTTTTTCATATTCAGCACAATTCGAATCAATCCAAAATTTTGCTTCCGCAAAATTCTACAACAAAAATATGTTTATTTCATGTGAATTTGATTTGGAGTTTAAAAAATTAAAAACTTACGATTAGTTTTTCATTTAATAATTTTTCATAGAATTGTGTAAAGTTTTTAACTGCTTCCTGAAAACCCATTTCAATTTTATACTTAATTGTCTGTTTCATATCCTTTATCTTATTCAACCAAATCCTGTTAACAAATTAATGTAATTATATTTGTTCGCTTTGAATAATTAGTTCTTATTAGATTAGTATATTAAATATATATATATATTATATCACTTACTTCAAATATGTTAGTGTATTTTTTTGAACGAAGTCGATTTCAGTTGTCTGGGAACTAAGTTTTTCCGATTCGTTGAAAAAATCTGTTTTATTTCTTCATAAATAAAGAATATTTTGTACAATTAGAAAACATGTTATATTAATATAAAATCATTAACATAATTAATATCATATATCGTACTTACAACAATATATTAATTAAAAAATTCTGTTGAGTTGTGGAGTCTACATCTTCAGAATTTATCACCTAAGAAATTTTATGTTTAACAATTAAAATATAAAATGAGAAAATATAATAATATTCTAGTACTTACATTAATTGAAATTAAAAAGATGAGATAGAATAACTTGGTTTTCAACATTTTCACAGACAAATTTGAAAGTATGATTCTTCAAAGACTTTTGCAATATGCAGACTTGATTAAAAAATAATGTACTGATGCATAAATTAATCTATCCAACTCAAATGAAACAACACTCTTTTATATATATCAAAACCCTACCTCATAACCCGACACTATCTTTAACTTTTTTCTTACAGGCGAACTACAAAAGTGCGATAAACTCTAAAATTAAATATTTTACATAAAAAAGCGTGATTCTAATTTAATTTCACCGATTATTATTTAAGGATTGTGATGTTCTTGTTTGCATAATAAATGGCAATTTTGTAAAACTCAAAAATTACTGAATATCATTTTTTCTTTACACGATGCACAAAGTTATTGAATGTATGAACAAAAAAATGTATACCGGGTTATCAAAGAGTATTCAGATATAGTTTTTTTGCAAGGGGGTTCCCCGAGTTCTCTATTTTTGAGTGATATTAAAATGTTTATTCCACTCACACCCACTCCATCCTATGATTAGAACTATTTTTATAACGTGAAATCAGCAAGAAAATATACGAAATGCATGCAAATTAAAAATCAATGAAAAAACTGAATTGAAAAAAAGGAAGTTCATATAAAAGGAAAAAACGTAACTTTATTTTTTCAAAAGGAATACAAATATTTTTTTAATATTATTTATGTGTCATTAAAAGTATTAGTGTAAATAACCGAATGTAAACAAACTAAAAAACAAAGATTTTTTTATTTTCTGGTCGGTGGATAATTTTAATTTTGATCTCGTTCTCATATCGATTTCAATTGCTTCGATACAGCTGTGACGTGATTTGCAGCCAAGTTCACACTAGTGAGGAGAGCGAACATCCAAAATGGCTAATCTGATGTTATCCAGAATCGGTACTTAATTAAATACTTTCTCATTATAATTTATCTCTAAATGTTTTCGAAAAAAAACAAGATTGATCAATTCTAAAATTCAGTCCTGCCAAGTGGCTCCCAACTTGTCAACAACCGACTTCGTAAAACTTAACCTAAATTGTCATTTCCAAATAACATAACGCAATAACATTTATTTTCGATTTTAACGATATAAACAGCATTTTATAATTGCGCACAAAATTTTAATCGAATGTTTCACTACCAGAGTTCATGTCAATTTCATTTATTTTCTATGACAATGTTGCATTTTTATTACAAAAAAAATATCCTTGACTGTGACATTTCCAAAATGAAAATTCTAAATTACTTTACTCATAAAAACTCATCAATATTCCTCTGGTAAATTAAAAACATTTTCTTTTTTATTGACAAAAATCTAAACTGCATTATATAATACTAATAATTTCAATGTTTGTTTTTTTGTTCGTTACAATTGCAAACGAATATTGAATTAAAATATGTTTGAATTTCAGGACGCGGAGCGTTGGCAAACATTGCAAAAATCACTCAGCAGCCATTGAGAACAAAATATTATTGTGTCGTCGAAGATCAGTCAATGGAATGGAAGGATGTAACTGAAAGGGCGTCAAATTCAATATTCTTCTTGGAGCTTTTCCGTGGAATGGGAATCTTGTTTTCTCATTTCTTCAGAGAGCCCGCAACTATTAATTATCCATTCGAAAAGGGTCCTCTGAGTCCTAGATTCAGAGGCGAACATGCTCTGAGAAGGTAAAATAAAAATGAGCAAACTTAAGAAAAAGTAGATAGATGATTGAACAAATTGGATAAGAATTATTTGTACTTATTATTTATTGTTTATAGATATCCATCAGGAGAAGAGAGGTGCATCGCATGCAAATTGTGTGAAGCCATTTGTCCAGCGCAGGCAATCACTATTGAAGCCGAAGAAAGAGCAGATGGTTCCAGACGAACTACAAGATACGATATAGACATGACCAAGTGTATATACTGTGGATTCTGTCAAGAAGCATGTCCAGTTGATGCCATAGTTGAGGTACAAATGTTGAAACGTGATGAAAAACAAAATTTATTTCTTATCTATAGAGAAAAAGGTTGACTTTATTGAAACAAAATTGTTTTTAGGGGCCCAATTTTGAATTCTCGACTGAAACCCACGAAGAATTGCTGTACAACAAGGAAAAGTTACTCAACAATGGAGACAAATGGGAATCCGAAATAGCAGTGAACATACACGCAGATCATCTCTACCGTTGAAAAACAAAGTAGTTGATTGTGTTGATAGAAAGCCCGAAATTCAATGAAATATAAAATTGATCGAATTATTATTTATGTGTTGAAGTAAACAAATCTGTACACATTGTTAAGCAATTTTTTTAGCTAATAATAAAAATGCCATGAGTTGTAATTTTTGTTATTTTTATCAGACTGTCCCAAGAAAAAAAAATAACGCAATTTCGTTTGAACCAAAACTGGGATTCAATCGGACCATACTAAAGATTGTACGAGTTTGAAAGAAGCAACGCGTTGCGCATGCGCGTGACAAGATCTGACACGCGCATCCGATTGAACTGCAGCGCTCAGTACTGTGTTGTATTAGTAAGTTGACGCATCATTCCTCTCTCCCTTACTCCCTTGAATGATATTTTGAACCAATTATTTTCATTCATCATAGCTTCGTACTGTATACATATACCAGTGTGCCAAATATCTCTACCAACTCGTAATTTGCTTTCACACTTTTCCATTTGTCTTTTTCAAAACAAATATAAACAATCAACACATCTCAAACAACGAATTCTCACTAAAATCCCAAACACATTCTGACGATCAAACATTTCTTTATTACAATTACAAAATCAAAACAAAAAAGATAACAGCTACTTATTTCAACCGTCCAATATTTATGACAAAAAATTTATACCCACACAATTTTGGAGGTCCAAATATTTAAATAATAAAATCACAGAGTTATTTGATTTTTGGTCCCAAGCTACTAAGATCTAAAAAAAAAACAACAAAGTAAACAAACATAATAAAATGTAAACAATTTGTTTGTAGGTTAAAATACGAAAGTTTTAAGCGCGGGGGTAGAGGCTAGATAGATACGTCCCTAAACCGCTTGGCCACCACCACCAGAGGCGCAGCGTTCCCATCCTGTCGTACACTTCTTAACAGATACAGAATACAGATCGAGGTGTGGCCTACGGAGGGCAGCCATTTTCTTGTCTATTTGGCGCATAAGATTTCAGGTAAATACGTAATTTAAATTGAAACAAGTGTTTAAGCAAGGCCGGGCACCAGGTCGCGACACGTTTCGGGCCAATTGTCGGTGAGCCGCGCGCCACCGACCTTTCGAAGCCGCCTGAAAGCGACGCGACCTGGTGAGGTTAAGGTGCACAGCGAGCTCCGCGACAGCAACTAATGCCATGCGTTGTGAAGCCGTCCGATTAGTTTTGTTGTCGCCCGCTCGTTGTCCAAACTTGGTCCTCGTTGCTCGGCCGCACCCGCTTTGCCGACCTGGCGCTCCCCTCGCACACAAGCTTCTGCCTCCCGACAGCCTTATTTTCGATAAACAACAACAACCTCGGCTTCTCACCTTAACACAGTCATCTTTTCCCAAACAACCTTTTCCTGCTTGTTTTTTTTTTAATTCTAACTTTATTCTCAAAATAATACCTCCCCTCTCTCTTTCTCTTTCTGTCCCTCTTGCTCTCTCTCTCTCTCTCTCTCTCTCTTTCCCTCTTTCTCTCGCTCTCTTTCTCTCTCTCTCTCTTTCTCTCTCTTGTGAGTTTTGATTAATCGAGACAAAAGAGTTGATGGAAAAAATGTAACTTTTGATTTGTACGTTGACCAATCAGGCGTCTCCATTGGTCGTGAGTTTGTTTCCATTTTTAGGGCTTTTTGTTTGTAGGTTAACTCCTCAAGCGAGAACAATCCGTTTGTTTGGTCCGCTGCACGATATTGCTGATGGGGTTCGGATCTCAAGTTCAATGTTTTGGTATCAGGGTCGAGTCATCCGCTCGCGCCCGAATGAATTTGAATTCTAAAAAAAGGGAACAAACGTTTGCCTCGCGCGCCTCGGTGCTATTGTTTTTCTGTTATCGTTGCAAATGAGATTGATAAGCAACTATGACTTTGGCTTTTTTGTACGGAGGACTCGCGTTCTACCCGGTGCGCCACCCTGGTTACTCTTTTTTTTTCTCTTTCTCTCTCTCTCTCTCTCTCTCTCTCTCTCTCTCTCTCTCTCTCTCTCTCTCTCTCTCTCTCTCTCTCTCTCTCTCTCTCTCTCTCTCTCTCT